>BPLQ01014830.1:0-600000 GCA_021605075.1 Caerostris darwini
AATTTCAGCTTGAATATTTTCATAAATTAATTTCTGTTTGAATATTTTCATAAATTAAATTCCGTTTAACTTAAAACGATTAGCAGTGTATTAATTTATAGCAAATTTTATAAATTATCTATTTAATTAAATACATAAAAACCAAATCTAGACAGAAAATTAAAAAAAAAACATAAACGCATGTACAATAATGGTATACTTTCTTCCAAACTTTAATTACTTTGAATAATTTTTGTTGAACATGGGTGGGTGTCGTGTTTCACTAAAATGTACTCCGAATAGCCCACCAATAGTCTATGAGGGAGGGTATTGCCTTCTAATAAATGTTATTATCTCACATTTGCATACGGGAAAAAACCCGAAAAAACTCTCATCAGACAACTTGACTATGACTGTGTGACACTCGTTACACGCGTTGTTACAAAAGCTAGAAAAAAATCTTCGCGTTTCTGAAAGTAATCCTAGACTCGTGTTTCATTTATGTAGCCCACGAACAGCCCACCGACGGCGATGAGAGAAGGTACTGCCTTCCAAGATTATGGTTAACTATCTCGCATTTGAACATGAGAGAAAATCCAAAAAAAACCTCATCAGACAGCCTGACTATGGATGTGAGGCGCTTTACACGGGTTGTCCTAAAGTCTAGTAAAAAAAGTTTCGTTTTTTTTTTTAAGTAGTGACTGCAGCGGTTACAGCCATCAGGTTTAAACCCGAGTCTTCCTACATGATTTTTGGCTTCATACAAGTTTCCACTGGGCCACAAACTTCGAATCCTTCAATCATTAGTTGGCATAAACATTAAAAGGCACTGGTTGATAGAGAGTTGAGTTTCTGAACTTCAGGTGCTTGTTTCGAAACTTTACAAGCGAAGCCGAATTGAAAGTCTCCGTGTCGCTACCGTAGATTAGTACTACAGACACTAAATATCCTTATTTTGGCCTGGAGGAGGGAAGGGTGCTTGCTATCAAAGAATCAAGAAAATGCATTTCAGGATTCGCAGATTACAGAAAGCTTTTTAATTAATTTTTTACTTAGTCAATTTCATATGACTGATTAATCAGTTAATCAGTTAATTTATATCTATTTGCAGTAGTCCATAGTTAAATAATCTTAAAAGGAGACAAAGTATTTAACGGAACTCCATTTAAGTGACTTTGATCCAAATTTTAGGGTTGTTTTTTTAATACACGATCATATGCAAATCAATGTCACTATTCAACATAGTTACATAAAAAAAAATTTCATTTAAAAATAATCCGGCGAAATGTGTAGCTAAATATAATTTTTGTGGAATAGAAATATTGAGAAACGAAAATAATTACAGTTTCTTCCAAATTCATTCATTTAAAATTCAAAATCCATATTTTAAATACTGCATATATATTAAATATAATATTTTAAAAACCCGGCTTTAATACTATAATACTTCTCAGTTAATTTGCTGTTTAATTAAGCCCATCATTATTATCTGTTTGAAACTTTTATTTATTTTATTATATTTTTAACTAGCTGAGCAACTAATTAGCTCGTTGAAACTGTCCTACAGCATTAAAAGCACTTAAATTCAAATCGTTAGAAAAATCAGCAGCTGAAGTATTTTTACTAAGCAACAACTACACTGAACGAATATAAAAATAAATAATACGATCAAATATGTACCTTAAAAATAATAATAAAAAATTAATTTAATAATTCCAGACATTACGACAAACACAGCTAACGATCAAAATACTTCTACATGAAAATGAACAGAAGTAATAATGATTTGGAAAAGTTCCACCGACCAACAAGGCACTCATTATTTAATCATTAGATCAGTTTTGTACAGCTGAACAGCTTTTTCACTTTCCACAATCATTATAAAGTATGAATTCGCTTTTTGCCTTGGAAATTTGTCTCCTTCAACCTTCACTTGGGAGACTTAGTCTACTATCCACATCATTTTTTTTCCTATTGTACCTTGAAAACGCTCTTTTTTTTCAGAGTTATCTCAAAGCTTAATAATCTAAGAACAAACAATCAGGTGCGAAATTCTGTTAGTTTCCTTTTTTTCCTATTCCAGATACCTTATGAGAGGAAACGTACGTAACGTCTACGTTAAGTGAAAATAAAAAAAGCTTATCTTTTGGAAAGGCGACATGCTTATCTCTAGGCTGCATAGATCTGTCACTTAGCATCCTTATCGTTGAACGAAAAGTTTTGGACAGACTCTTGTAAATACAGTTTTTACGATAATTATAACTGCGTAGACAGATGATTTTAAGTAGAAAAAGGAATTCTTTAAAAAAAATAATAATAAAAAAATAACGACAATATTAAGGAGAGTTTAGTATATAACAAGATTTCACGTTAATTTGATAAAGATAACTGAAATTAAAATTTTACCACAAAAACAAGTGTCGGTTGGAATTAGAAAAATTCAACTATCCTAAGCGCTTTTAAATTTTATAAATATACTATTGAATGCATTGAAATAATTAAGTTATCACATAAAAGCAAATTATATCTTATATATTTTAATATTTTTAAATAAAAAGTGCAGGCTTAAAAAATAATTTACAAATTTTCTTTACTCTTTGAAAAATACTATGCTTCGATTAATCAACACAAAAATAAGTAAACGATCTTTTTTTCTTAAACTGTTTGATATTAACAACATAGTTATTAATGAAACTTTATAGTAGTAGGATTAGATAAATAAAATGGAAAAGAATTTAAGAAATTTAAATAAGCAATCCTTAACAAATTTAGAAAAAGAAACGTCTTCAAGACGCCTCAAGATAATAAAAAATAATCAAGAATTTATGTTTGCTAAATTTAAAAACATTAATCTTGAGTTTTACAAAATTGAAAGAACTATTTCGAATATTTATTAAATAATATTTAATAACAATACACAATGTTTTTATTTCAAACTATTTTTACCCAATTTTCAAATTACACCAATTAGTGACTACTCTATGCAAACAATAAATATCCCTTTATTTATCCGAAACGGGATTTAATAGTATTTGCAACAGTTTGTAGAAGGACAAAAAAGAGCATCTTAAATATATAGCTATAAAAAATGATAAAAGATAAATAAAAAAATATAAGTAAGTAAAGAATTATTTTGTGCGTGATATTACTTTGATTTAGTAAGTATTTTAATACTTAGTCTGACTTTTGCAGCAACCAAAATCGAGAGTGATTATTCAAATGATTTCAAATTATCTGTTTTTAATATTCATAAATATATGTTGATCCAAATGAGCTTGCCCATTTTAATGCATTATCTGGAAACGATCGCTTCTAGTATTTATTGGGTGCTATTTTAAAATGGAATAGATTTTGACAATCTCATTAATTACGCAAAGAATTCTTGAAACACGCGGCTAATAAGAAGCAAATATTGATAACATAAATGAAACTGTTACTTTAGAGTACGAAAGAAATAACTTAAGACTGAAACCATGCAGCTAGGCTAGCTCATTAGTGATAAAAATCTTTATCTCAGTTGACAATAATTTAGAAAGCTTTAAATAAATTATTTTTTGAGTATTAAGTGTTTATTTCATTCAATAAATTAGAGCCAAGTCATGCCTCATATTTTAATATTTCATCAAAACCTGAAAATCCTAGAAAAAAAAATATGCCATGTACTATTTTAGAGTAGCATTGACAAGTTATGAGACAAGCAATGATCTATTATTCGCTGGACTAGATCAAGATTCTGTATCGAGGCAATTGCTGAGGATGTGTTTCTTTTTAAATATAAGTGAAGCCTGCATTAATGTTTATAAAATTTATTACATCATTAATAAAATATCAGATTGAAAAATAGTTTAGACCAGACATAAAACTGGATATGATATACAAACGACCAGAAGTGCAGAATGATTACATCTGAATAGTGCAACAACGCCCTGGGAACGATCATGTGAGTATGAAAGAGATCTATTGAGAAGACAAACGAGCATACTGTTTAAGTATGCAAACTGAAAACTTGATAATTGAGGGCTTGATGGAGTCATTAAGCCTTATCGACATCATAGAATGCTATAGAATTAAACTATATAATTTGAATTTGCTTGCATCATTAGCCTCAGTGTAGGATAATTTTCTTACATAAATATTGCTCTATCCGTGCTGGTCATAATGCAGCGACGGTGATGGCTTGTGTCGAAATAGTGGACTGAACTATTTGGATCTACGACAGCATATCACGAAATGTTATAGACATACTAAAAAAATGTCTGACGGATCGTTCAGCTGGTTTTTTTTTTTTTTTTTTCTTTAATTTTTTTTAATTTTTTTTTTTTTATGTTAACACATTAATAGAGCGTTTCTACAAATATGAAGTATCTGCTTCAATGGTATCTAATTAGCAAGAAACACATATTTCTAGATGTAAATTAACATTTAAGCGTGAACAAAAGACATTTCAAGCTACAATGAGTGCATTGACGCACAGAATAAAATCTTGTTATTTGGCATCAGTTTGTGTTTTCTGATGAGTCTTGGTTGGTTGACCAAATATATATTAAACGTTATGGTAGTGAGCTTCATAAATATCCCAATATTTTAGAGCAAATTCTGTTGAAAAAGCGAGTTCGATGATTTTGCCACTATTGATTGACAAATACTGCCACAGTGACTGCAAATCAAGAGTACTCACGACAGAAACCCTGCATATAGAAAGTTATAGAAATCAAAATCCTACTATTTTCTTTCCCTCTACTCCTGTCCTTATGCTCCAATAAATACATTAATGATTAAATGCTCCACACTGTCTTCTCAACAGAGCAGATTCCACTTCTTCCGTGGCCTAAACCATGAATTTTGTACCGATTTATTTTACGAATTTCTGTCACCAATAAAATAAAGATCACTGAACCCCATTCGCAAAAATGGTTTTTAAATGCATAAAGTAAAATCGACGTAAATAAGTTACATTAAAAATAATTAACGAAGCAATAAAAATGCCCGCGTTTTTTCTTGGCACATTATAAAGTACAGGATGTATCAAATTTTATCTGTAAAAATTTGTCTTTATGAATATGTTGTTTTTCTTTAATGGGTATTGTAAAGTGTTATAAAACATTCTTTTATTTCTATAAGTAATTACATATAGAACTAATGTGTACTATTTATTGCAGTCATTCATATAGTAAATGTTAGATTTAATCAGAAGTCAGTGACAATAAAGACATTTTTTTCTTCCTCTATTATAGACCCCCCTGAATCAAGTACATGTATTCTTAAGGGGTCTGTGGACTCCCTGATTGAGAACTCATGCCCTAAACTTTTTCTAAGCGTATCATAAATTGAAAACGCATGGAACAATGATACGTTTGATCCATTTTCCATTGAATATATGCAATTAATAGTAAACTGAAGTAACCTGACAGGCAGTGCACATAAAAAAAACTACATGATTTGATGTTACTACACATGAAATTTTTTTATCTTGTTTGTGATAGCTTCACAAAATTCTAAATTTGTCTCTGTATGTATTGATGTGCAGTTTTAATGAACTATTTATAACACTATATACAATAAATAAATTTCATTATTTTCAGGTAATTTCTGCATAGTGTAGTTTAAGCATGAATTATTTACTTATTGTATGCATTTTAATATTTATTTTTACTCATTGCCAATATTTCATCATTTTCACTTCAGAGGCGATAATCTATAATTCTCAAAGCTTCAATTCATTACTAATAAAAATATTGTATAAATTTTATAATAGTAAAATTATAATAAAAGCAATTACCTGCTCTAATATTAATTTTTTTTTTATAAATTCGATGTAATGCACTGTATTTCGGAAAATAAATTTCACTTATAATCAGGGCTAATTAAAAACTATTATAGAAAAACAACTATTATAGAAAAGTACTGTTCACACTGAAAAATACTGTATTACACTGTTAGTTAAATGCAAAATTTTTTTCTTAATATAGAGGGTTTCTTTGACTATAAACTAACATTTTACATAAACTTAAAATTTATGTAATATTATTCATGAAAAATATATTAACAAATGTATTGCAAGCCATAAATTTATTTACGTTTCATGAAAAACAATTTTAAAATGTGTTCATACTGAAAATATTACCCTTAAATTATTAAAAATTTTTAGGAGTACGTATATTTTTTTTCATTTAAAAGTCAATAATAGGATTTTTTTTTAATTTGAAATAAAAAAATCTCACAGTCAGAAAAAATATTTTTATTTGTTTTTTTTTTTTAGCATTGAGATATGATTTTTATGCCTTTTATGATTTTATATACATTTATTAATTGAATTTTAATTAATATTTTATTTCATGATAAAGTGTACTAGATAACCTTGAGGAGTACTAAGAAATTTAGCAATATGTACTTAGGTTTGGGATTAGATTTCAGAATCGGTTACCATCAGGAACAAGATAATATTATTTTCAGAGTGATTATCTTTCAAAATTCTGTTATGTTTTTCCCGAGATTAAGTTGGGTTTAGAATAAGATCATCTCGAAAAAGCGTCACAGAATTGGAAAATGAAGCAATGTTTAGATTCCTGTTCACGGAAAATCCACTGAAATTCAATCCTTAATACCACAGAAAAACATTTCAAAATCAGTCATGTCTTAATATAAGATATTTTTTGTAGGAATTATCTTAAAATCAAAATTATCTTTTATGGAAAAACATGAAGGAAAAATAACTTGTGTTACGAAAATAATGTATTAAGAAAGTGGCTGTAGTCCGCAGCCAACAGAATTAAGATTCTTGTGTTAAGGTTAAGTAAAAAAAGCAGATAGTAATCTTTCGTCCATGTTAACGCACAACTGACAAAAATTCTTATTATCTGGCTTGCAATAAATTAGAAAATATTGAATAAAATATATTTTATTACAACAAATCATTAGAGTTTTAATTTACCACAATGCTGATATATATATTATGATTTTCTAATTAGCACTTAACAATGATTATGAATTTTTACTTTTACCGTGCTGACCATACCATGCTAAATATACCGGTTCTCGTTAGATCACCGAAGTCAAGCATCATTGGGCGCGGTCAGTACTTGAGTGGGTGACCACCTGGGAACACCGCGTGCCGTTGGCATTCACACATTTGGGACCTGAACGGCCGAGTGTCTAGCGCTCTGGCGCTCGGTGCCACAGGTTTCGGGTTCGAATCCCGGCGGTGCCATGGATGTTTGTAGTGGTTCGGAATCCACTTTAAGCTGTAGGTTCCGGTCTCCTATGACTGTAAGAGCATCACGGAGCCAAAGTCAGATTTCTACCTACGGGTGCTCCAACACAACAGAAGCTGCTTCCTTCCCTTTCAATCACGAGTACGTATGGACTCGTGGGCTTGGCCAGCCAAGTGGGATAAGAAACAACAACAACAACACTTTTACCGTAGCTCTTTTTCAATAGTCTGAGTAGAAAAGTTTTGATTTCTTACATTTAGCAGAAGTTTAACTTCATAAATATTTGGTATGCTGGTTCAATTTTTTAACTCTGTGCTTTCTATCGAAATAAAAATTCAAGACTTGTTAAGGATCGTCTTCCAAACAATTTGTAAAAAAAAATCTGCTGATGAATCCATTTCATTTGATATGGTATGTTACAAAAAAAGTGATCCATCTATTATATATCATTTACTGCATACTTCTCTTGGCATCACTCCAGCAAACAATGCAGTTAACTTCGGAGAACTAACATTGTTGCACGCATGGTGAAGCTCTAAGGAGAATCAGGAAAAATTCCCTGAACATAATTCGATTAAGCGTTTATGAAGTAGTTTTACCCATACCTACAATTCTAGAATCCCTCATTTGTATGAACTTTTACATAGAGAATATAATACCAGATTTAAATTAAATTATTTCAAATCCACTTTATAAATAATCCAATCGATTATACGAAAGGAATAAGAAATAAATAAATACAATACGGCTTTATTCTAGATTAATCATTGTTTCCTTGAATTATTTTATCGGAAAGATAGATTAACTTGAAAACTATAATGATAATAATTCCTATACTTGATTCTTTATTTAATAGTATATTAAATTTTATTTTTTTTTTCACTGTAATTATAATGAAATCATTTACAAATCATCCCTTGGATATGTTATTTTATTATTAAAGGTCCGTGTATGTTAGGTGTTCATTGATTGACGATCAAAGAAGAAGCAGTTGTTAATTAAGCGCAGATTTTGCACATAATTAGCTAGGAAAGAATATTTATTTTTGTGATAATATTTATGCAACAAAATGTTTGAATCAAATGTAAGAAAAGTTTCTTTTTATGCTGATCATTTTTATGCGATTTTGATGTTGTTCGGTTAGTATTTCATCCAAAAAATTACTTTATTTCATTCCCCAAATACAATAAGTTTCTTCATCAAGATTTCTTTTCATGATCAAGACATAATTATAACTTTAAAAAAATTAATTAAGCGGACGTTAAGCGTTATTACATTAAGCGCACTAGTAAATAAATCCTTCACGGTAAAAGACATGCAAAAAAATTTTCGATTTTTAATTGTTTAATTCATGTTATATCTGTTTCCACTGAAATAAGGCCAACAACTTTAAATTCCTGTTAAGAAAAGTTTTGGCTAGGATGTATTGCCGGTAATCTACCCATTCAAACATCGACACTATTAAATGAAAACATTACTTTGGGTACATGAAACCAATGGATTATTTTAATCCTTTTAATTATAATGGTTTAGATGAACGGTTTGTGGATTATGTCTTAAGTGACAAGAATATTATTGAACAAATTTCAGATGTCATGGCAGGTCCAGAACACAATAATAATCCGGAAGAAAAACCAACTTTTCTCATTGCAAAATTAAAGCTTCAGCTTTGCAGCGAATAAGAAAAATTCCTTTTTTTGTTTTGTTGTTGTTGTTGTTAATGACCTCAATTCAGAAAGCATGCTTTTAATTACGACGGGAATTGTATGTATCGATATCGTGTACTACATAAAAAGTTGTAAAAACACCATCGCAAAGTTTAATAACTGATTAATTATCAGGAAAAAAAGGCTCCACAGAACGAGAATGAAATGTGTGAAAATCAAAGAATCAATGAGTTAAGTTTGAATACAAAATTCTTTAAAATTTTTAAAGGAATTTATTAAGTAATCTAATTTTTTTTTAATTTAAGCAAACATTTTTATAAAATTTTTGGTTAATTTTAACTTATTGTTTTGGTTTTGCACGATTTTAGAAAATTACGGGACATATCTCTAATCATTCAAAAAATATTTCACATGATTTTTTGTGCACTTTACTGTAGAACCTATCCACCGCATAAAAAGAGACCTGACATTGAAAGAATGAATTTAAAAAGAATGAATTCCAATTATTTAAAACAAAATTTCAAATCAATTTAATAATAAAATATGCACTTCGAGAGTATATTCATTTATTAGGATTTTCTTGAGGATTATTTAACATTTGACATTTTAACTTTAAGAAAAAAAGAATTTCTTTCAGATTTTTGAAGAAATTTAATAAGTTACCTAATCTTGTTTAAATTTAAACTAACTTTTTTATGAAATTTTAGGTTATTTTTAACTCGTTATTTCGGTTTTGTCCGATTTTTGCACGATTTTAGAAAATTACGGGACATATCTCTATTTATTCAACGTAATTACGGTTTTTACATGAATTTGTTGTGTACGCTTTCCTGTAAAACGTATTCTCCACATAAAAAAGACCTGATAATATTCGTAAAAGAATGAATTCCTATTAATTCTATTTTTTTTTCAGATCAATTTAATAATAAAATATACTCTCGAAAATATTTTTTAACATTAGACATTATTTTAAGAATCCTCAGAAGTGTTTAGTATTAAATTCTTACAAAAAATTACAATATTGTAATACCGGATAATTTATTTATTTTCTTAAAACCGTGTTTTCAATTTTTTAGGAATAGTACGAAATGAAAGTAGCATTGCTTTTTAATTTTCTCTATTGTTAAATAGTCCTAAAGATTGTCAAACTCGAAACTAATTTTTCACTGGCAAATCTATGCAAATGTCCGTATTCTTAATTTTCTTTAATGTTTGCTTACAAGCAAAGCTTCCTCAAAAACTTGTTTTCTCTTTCCCAGAATACTGAAAAATACTTTTCTTAATTCTGCCCTGCCCTAAATTTCCGATTAGTTTCCTATCAATAAGCTGATTCATCTGTAAGATCTTACACAGTTTGAATTATTTTTTCAAACACCCTCATCTGGCCAGATGCCAATCTTCACTTATTTATTTAGGATTCTACTTTCAAACAAAAAGAAAAACTATTTGGCACACTCTATTAGTTTGCTCTAGTTTCACTCATGATGCAGAAGTGCTAAGGAAGACATTTACTAAATTCTTTAAAAGTAAAGTACCGGAAATAGGAAGTATTTCAATTTATAGCCTACATGAAGTAATATAAATTCTGTTCGTGGGTGAAATTTTTTTAACACGATTACTGAGTTGACTTTTCTAAAATACTTCCTTAACCCCTAAAACTTCTGATTTTCTGGCACTCTTTCATTGATAAATATATTTAGAATAGTAAATAATAAATTAAAGATTTTTCTTAAAAGTTTAAATTTTTTTTAAATTTAGAATTACTGTTTAGTTTATGAATTTTAAAATATTGATTTCATTCCAAGCAATTGCCCAACTTGTGGCCCAGTGGTAGCATGCTCAATTACATGCAGAAGAATTTAGGTTGTAATCCATTGACTGTGACAGTTGCTTTTAGAAGCTAGAAGACTCGATGCCGATTTCGACAACGTGTGTATAGCATCGAACATTTAGTCTACCTGGCAGAAGTGTACTGGCTTTTTTCACGTATGATACATCAAATGTAAAGTAATTAATTCAAAAAGTCCTGTCAGAAAGACAATGTCTATGTATTGTCCGTGGTATACTTAACAAGAGACCAATCAATCTACCAACAACCCATAGATCAAATCAATTATTTAACAGTCTTGATATTTCAGTAAAAATATATATGTAAAAATAATTTCCAGAAAGAAAACATGCTCATAAGAATACAATATCATTGTACAGATGATACATATCTTTGTTTCACAATAAACAAACATTATTTGGGTATTAAAAATGTTTAGTAGACGTCGAGTTTTTTTAATTTTTTTTTTTATTTTTTTTTTTTATCAAAAACAAATCTCTCGTATGAATCAAAACTGTTGCATGATTAAGAGTTATTTCGTCACATAAAATTGGTAGATCTCTTAATCATTTTATCTTCAAATTTGAGAGATTTAAGGTAAGAATTTCATAACGATAAAAAAAGGCCTTATTACTTTATGTTATCATAACCAATGATTCATCTAATAAATAAAGTGCGAAGTACAAGTGTGTTCAATAGATTTAACAGTTTGAGCACCTGTATATTCAACAAGCTTCTAATAAAAAACTGACTAATTTGAATCTCAAATAAAATACGCATTACTATAATAAATGGAAAATTTCCATTTGCCATAGCAAAAATAGAAGGAAAAAATATATAGAAGAAAGATAGGAATTGTTTGTACAAAAAATAGTTGAGACGAAGGAGAAAGTTGAGTTCAATCAAAAAAATCTCTTCTCAATGCCAAATAAAAATGTTTTGATTCAAAAATAAAAATTTCCGAGAAATCTATTTTAATATCTAAAAAAGTTATCAAAACATACTTTAAAATTAAATTACCTGGGAACGCCGCGTGCCGTTGGCAAATTTGGGACCTGAATGGCCGAGTGTCTAGCGCTCTGGCGCTCGGTGCCACAGGTTTCGGGTTCGAATCCCGGCGGTGCCATGGATGTTTGTAGTGGTTCGGAATCCACTTTAAGCCGTAGGTCCCGGTCTCCTATGACTGTAAGAGCGTCACGGAGCAAAAGTCAGGCTTCTACCTACGGGTGCTCCATCACAACAGAAGCTGCTTCCTTCCCCTTCAATCATGAGTCCATATGGGCTCGTGGGCTTGGCCAGCCAAGTGGGATAAGAAACAACAACAACAAAAACAAAAATTAAATTAAACTAAATAATTATCTTCATGAAATATAGCAACAGTAAGCATTTATATTTTAATCATGCATTTATATTTTAATCATATTACTTTTAATCATACATTTAATTCAATTTAGTTTAGAAATAGCCTTTAGACTTTCTAAAACAAAAATATTTACTCTTTTATAATTTAATCTGCATCTGCAAAATATCTTAATATATTAATTTAATAATTTATATTAGAATATTTAATATATAATATTAATTATATTAATTTTGCTGCAAGCAGTTTTCTGAAATAGAAAGCTTAGTTTAAAAAATTTCTCTATTTTATGAAAACTTCCTATGTCGAAAAAATTACAAAAAAATATATATCACGTAAATAGGAGATTCCTTTTAAAAACATCCATGATAAATAATATTAATATTAATATTATTAATAATAATTATATGATATATATTTAATATATGAAATAAGTTTATGAAACATGAATACAAAAGAAAACACTCTTACTGTCATTTTTTTAATTTTTTATAGTTTTTCAAAATAAGAATTCAACTAAAAAATAACATATTTTCTTTAAAAATTAAATGATTATTCCTTTGAACTTTATCTTATAAGATATGATTGCAGCTTTTATAGCGTGATTTCTCACGATAACTACTTCAATAACGGCATTTATGGAATAATGCTCTTATTTATCTACAATCTGGGATACACTTCAAAATGTTTTTTCAAGAAACTGAACTGTTTACAAAAAAAAAATCTAAGGACAAAGGTTAAGGTTTATGTGTTTCCGCCGATGGAAAAAAAAAATTGCTATTTATCCTCTTTTCATTCCCCACCACCACCAATCCATGGATCCAAAATCCAAAATCTTCATTAAGTCTCTCTTGTTGTATAAAGCTTCATTAGTATTTCTACAGTGTTTCTAATCGCTGGATTCTAGGAAAAATTTTTGAAATAATTCATAGGTGTCCGATTAACTGCCCCTTTTTGCACCCTCACAGCTGATTGCTTGATTTCGTGAAAGATTCTGGTGTTGCCATATCCAAGTGTCAAGGACTTTTTACCTAACCGTTTTGTTTCTTGTGGCCTGCTTTATCAGTGGACATGGGATTTCTTAGTAAAAGCCTTTCTGTCGAGTTACGTAATGTAACCTAGGGCCAAAAGATTTGTGACATGAGAGATTAAGTTCAAGAGATTTATTGCATTTCTTTAAAAAATTCGATTTTGTATTTAGCAAAGTTTTTCTTTACGTTCCATTTACCCTTGCTGGACTTTTCTTCTATAAAGTACTCGTTAATGAAACTTTTCCACATTTTTATTATAAATCCTGATTCTGGCCTTAAAATTACTTTTTTTTTTTAGCGCGTTGTGTTTTATTATTTGAATTAATAATTTTGTTTAATTAATAATTTTATATAATTAATAATTCAATTGGCAAATAATTTTATTATTTGTATAAAATCAATATTTTTAATGCATTATTAACAATACAACTTATCTTATTTTTTTTTTATTGATATTGCATAAAAGAATCGAAATTTGATTTTATAATACGCATTTTAATAAATAATAATTACTCATTTAAACAAGACAAATACTTCATAAGAATACTGAATATTATTTTATAGTAACATTAGTCATAATTATTTTGATGGGATTACTATAATTTCAATTATAATCAAATTATAAATTAAACAATGAAAATTTTATATCTTTTCAAAAATTCATACTAAATGCAGCAAACTCTTTATATAATATCAATACGAATGAAAATATTAAACTTATTATTGAGTTAAAAAATCGCAAATACCATCTAGCTATAGTTATACTTATTCATATTATAGGGAAAAAAAATTAACATACAAAATCGTGTATTATGCATTGAATCCGGTTTTTCAAATTGAAATTTTCGAATTTTTTTTTCAAGGAAACTATAAAACTTTTTAAAAAGATAATAACAGTAAAATAATACTAATCAGTTGTGAATATTATGAAATTTATGTAATAGATTATCAGATTTTAAATTTAAGTAAATAATTATTTTATATTTTTAACAACGCTTTTTTAAAGGAATAACATAAATCTGTTGTAAAAACAATTGAAATGTTTTCGGAAAATGCTGTATCAGGCACTTTTTTTTTTAACTGTGTATAATGCACATGTAAGGAAAACATCATGTTATAAAAAACAAAATTTCCCAATTGCACATTGCTTGTTTCTTTAGAGAAAAAAAATAAAAGAAAGGAAGAAAAGACTAACTAAGCAATATTATAAAAAAACCACACAAAAAAAATTTCTTCCAGAAAATGTTCATATTTGAAAAAAATGCGTAGTTACTATCGATCGGATTAAAAATATTTTTATCCGATTACTTTTCAATTTTATCATTCTGACTTTTCAAGTGTCTGTGGTTCATAGCATAGTGGAGTGTTTTTCTGCACATGTTAGAATTAAATTACAGCTGATAATGGATTATCGTCACAGTTATCACAGTTAGTGACTTTTTCGATGATTAATTAAAACGTTAAATAGTAATTAGTAATAGTAATGTGTCTAAAAATTACTCCATTACACTTTCACTACATTAAAATATGTTGTAATAATACTACTGATATTCCTATTACACTAATTTTGCATCATTAAAGCATTTATAAGCATTTCGTTAGCCATCTAACGTTTTAAGTATAAATTTCTACAGTACTAGTAGTATTAGAAACCACAACTATCATATTTATGGGACTAATAAAGTTGCTCAAGTTAAAATTTCATCGCCCTGACCAGAATTTTTCATAACTAATTCGAACAGTCAACCAGACAACTTTAACAATTAATTGCTTATCAATAGATACTTATATATTCATAGCAGCCCGGAAGCTACTGCAACTTGTAGTCAAAAGTCAAGTGGATTTTGCAGAAAAAGGAAAAGTCGTGAGTTTTTTTACTTCAGTTTATTAACATTAATATTTAAGGAATTTAAAAAGTTGGTGTTCAATTCTGAGAGGCGACTAGAGCGAGAAACATCTACGTCTGAAAGCAAATGTAGTCAGAGCGAATAAAATCATAAGCAAATCATTAGAAGTATTCTGATTTGTAGGAATCGGAGAAAAACAATAAACTGAATTAAGGCAGCGATTAATAACAAAATATTACTACAGACATGCTGACATATATATATATATATATATATATATATTGGTGGGTGGATGGGTGTGTATGTATGAATGTATGTTTCAATGCAGTTTAAAAACTATAATACTTAGAAGTTCAGTTTTTGTTTCCTGAATTTACTGTTTCTTTCAAAAAATTGTAACCCAAATATATGAAAAATTTTTCATTAATTATTTTTAATTAAATAAAGACCTTATTTTTTATTCTCGTCAGTTTTTCACACCACCAGATGGCGCCAGTTTTAAAACTGACTGTTACCATAAGTTAAGTTATTGTAAAATAATACATAAAATTTACATTATTATCTTTTAATTCATTTTCCAAACTAACACTATTTTATTCTTAAAAATAAATGCAAACAGATTAAAGGCGGACAAAACATTATGTAGAATTCTTGGATAGAAATGATTGATTTATTTAAACAATTTATATTATTTAAAATCTCAGTTTAACTATCCACAAATATTTTTTCTTAACAGAATTAACGAAAAGTAAAAATGTATTATTTTCTGTAACTGGGTAACTGGCAACTAGCAGAATCGGCTACTTTTATTTAAATATATATGTATATATAGATAGATAGATAGATATTGAAATGCATCAGCATTAAAAATATAAATTCGTAATTTGATTTGTAAAACTGTTGAATATGTCAAAAGTGTAAGAAATGCGTTGACCTCCGTATTATCACCGATTCATGCATTAGTGATAAGAATTGTTCATTACGTATTTTTTTTTTAATTCAGTTTGCTTAACACTTAATTTTATCATCCTTATATCAAAATCAAATTTCAAATTTTTCGAACATGATTCTCTTTTTGTCCCACGTGTTAAATCAGCAGCGGAACAAAATATTGTTTTTGGACATTATCGTTTTACGATAGCCCAGAGAGGTTCTTTAACAGCACATTCTATTTTTTTTTTTTTTTCCAGAAAAATATTCAGTGGTTGAACGAGTATTTATAAAAACTTTGTTTTCATCCGCAGATATTTCATAATTGAAATATTATGAAATATCGCAATAATTTTAGTCGAATTCTAATAATTATATGCTTCTCTACGAATAAAATATACAATCTTTTTCAGTATGAGGTACACAAAATGTTTTCTAGGAATTTTTTCTATGGGTTATAAAGACTTTTTACGAAAAAAAGTTGCAACGTGGAATTGGGAATAGCTAGCCTGCAAAAGAGCTCAAGTTACAATACACTAGTGGCGTCATTACCTTCTCTGTTTTCAGATAGAAGGAGATTTGATGCTATTTTGACAAAGCGTATATATCTCATCAATATTAAGGTTGCCAACGGCCATACCATGCTGAATATACCGGTTCTCGTTAGATCACCGAAGTCAAGCATCATTGGGCGTGGTCAGTACTTGTATGGGTGACCACCTAGGAACACCGCGTGCCGTTGTCATTCACAAATTTGGGACCTGAATGGCCGAGTGTCTAGCGCTCTGGCGCTAGGTGCCACCGGTTTCGGGTTCGAATCCCGGCGGTGCCATGGATGTTTGTAGTGGTTCGGAATCCACTTTAAGCTGTAGGTCCCGGTCTTATATGACTGTAAGAGCGTCACGGAGCCAAAGTCAGACTTCTACTTACGGGTGCTTCATCACAACAGAAGCTGCTTCCTTCCCCTTCAATCATGAGTACGTAAGTGGGATAAAAAACAACAATATTAAGGTAGTCCTCTAAGCAAATGAGAGGCAGTTACACCTAAAGGTCCACCTAGAAGGTAATGCCTTCTCCTAATCGCCCGTTGGTGCAATGCATCAGAGAACACGATGGGCAACTAAAATCAATCAATAAATAAATACATAAATAAAAGGCATCATACATCTGCTGTGAACGGTTTTCTGAGATAGCATAGGTAAGACAAAGCACGATAAAATAAAATGTGATATGTGACTTTAGATAATTAATTTAAGAAAATATTTAAAAGGAAAGATATTTAATCATTTGAAGGGATATAAATGTTACATTGTGGGAGATCACACACAAAATGTAAAGGTTTAACTAATTAATGTATGTCATATGACCTCCTATTTCATTAACAGCTTATACCTTCTACATTCCATATTTAAATTTGTTCATTTTCAAAGTATAAAAAAAAATCTTTGCATTTATCTGAAGTCAAAATAGAAAATCGCAAATTCGAATTAGCTCTACGCGATATTAAGTTATACTGAGAAAATTTTATAGGCAATTATAACTGAATGTAATAGACAATTGACTGGCAATTATAGATGTCCGTAAGAAATAAATTTAGATTAAATGTAGTGATAGCATTTTGCAGCATTTAAAAAGCACAAAATTGTCAATTATATCATTTTTGAGTCAAATGTTTCCGTCACAGTTTAATTTTTTAAATGCTATTATGAAACTGCCCAGAAATTTAGCTTTTCTCATTATTTATAAGAGTTAATATTTAAAAAAATTAAAATGCGCCGTATTCTGTTCCGCATTGTAGAAATAAAATTAATTTTTATAAAAAACATTTGTGAACAAGTGTTAAATTTATACAATAACCATTCGGTAGCTGTACAAATGTGCAACTTTTTTTCTAGATCAAATCTGCCCCTCCCCCGCTAATTTTTTTTTTTTTTTTTTTTTTTAATTTCAGGAGGGTTTTTTTCCGCCGAACCTTCTGTTTAAACTGCAATTCTCAAATTAGTTTTTTGTGGAAAATAACTATAGATAAAAGATAAAATGCCTTGTTGTTTTATGATAAATAGCTTATTTTTAGCTGAAAACTACTGATGCTCAAAAATTAAAATTTACACGAAGCATAAAATAATGATAATGAAATGCTGATATTGTTGCAGTGATATTTGTTTTTGAGTCTTTTTTTTTTTTCCTTTGCTGATATTGCAAAGTTTTCACATCACCATTCAAATCAGAACTATTTTTTCATTCAGTTATTTATTTATTTATTCAGATTAGAAAAATCATGCAGTTTTATACCCATATAAGCTGCATATTATTTTTTTATAAAAAATTTTTCTGTATTAAACTGATTTTCTTCCAAAGTTCCCCTTTAAATAACATAGCTTTGATTCTAAATGACATTTAACCGAAGAAGTTTAGTCGTATCTGCCAATAAGCAGACGGCCTTGACCCACCATGGGGCTGTAGTGCCATTGAAGAAGTTTTGTCGTAGCTTGAGTTATCATCATTTTATTGGGGTGCATTACATCACTATAATGAAAAATGATTAGAATCGGCGGTGATTGTAACTAAGTGTCTCATGTCAACTCAAGATACTTGGAGGAAATTTTCTGGGTTTCCAGCCATGATTTGTTCGATTTACACTTAAAAGTAATCTTGGGAGGCATCTTCTGTCTTTCCCGGTAGGATTACCATCATAGTATAGAAATTGAGATCTTTAATGAATTAAGCAATTATATATTTGATGCCTTGAAGTTTTAGACATAATGAAATGCTGGTAATCCATTGTTTGGTTTTATTATAGGCATTTAGGTATGTTGGGGTCATAATCTGTTAAAATAAAACTTATGGGTTGGAAGAAAAGATATATTTTTTTCATTTTACAACCGGAAAAATAAGTTTTTCAAGGTTTAACAAAAAATATTTTTTTCTTCTATACTAGACGAAAAAATAAGTTTTTCAAGGTTTAACAAAAATATTTTTTTTTCTTTACTAGGGAAAAAAAATAGGTTTTTCAAGGTTTAACAAAAAAATATTTTTTTTTCTTCTTTACTAGGGAAAAAAATAGGTTTTTCAAGGTTTAACAAAAATATTTTTTTCTTCTTTACTAGGGGAAAAAAATAGGTTTTTCAAGGTTTAACAAAAAATATTTTTTTCTTCTTTGCTAGGGAAAAAAAATAGGTTTTTCAAGGTTTAACAAAAATATTTTTTTTTTTTTTTTCTTTACTAGGGAAAAAAAATAGGTTTTTCAAGGTTTAACAAAAATATTTTTTTTTCTTTACTAGGGAAAAAAATAGGTTTTTCAAGGTTTAACAAAAAATATTTTTTTCTTCTTTACTAGGGGAAAAAATAAGTTTTTCAAGGTTTAACAAAAAATATTTTTTTCTTCTTTACTAGGGGAAAAAAATAGGTTTTTCAAGGTTTAACAAAAAATATTTTTTTCTTCTTTGCTAGGGAAAAAAAATAGGTTTTTCAAGGTTTAACAAAAAATATTTTTTTTTTTTAGGGGGGGGGAAAAAAGATTTTTTACGGTTTAATAGAAAAAAAAATTTTTTTTTTTTTCTTTACTAAGAAAAAAATTAGCTTTTTTTGTTTATCTTTTATTTTATTTATTTACTTGTTTAATTATTATTATTTTTTTGTACTTTCCAGTGAACATTTAGTGCTGGCTTTTATCACACGTGAATTAACTAAATACTTCTCTTTAATTAGAAATTAATTGATTTTAATGATGATTTGCATATAGATTAATAATCAAATTAATTATTCAGTTAAAAAATTGCGAAAAGGAATTTTTTTTTTACAGCACGCAAAAGTAAAAAGAAAACAAATACAACATTGAATATCCTTAACTCTTTCTGTAACGCAATTCCAAATTAAAAAAAATATATAATTGTAAATATATGAATAAACATCGCACAAAAAAAAGAAAGAGGGAACCACAGTATTACATCTTTTAAAACTCCTACACTTTTTTTTTTTATTTATTTCTTCGTAATTTTAGTTTCACTTTCAATTTTAAGAATTTTCTGCTGTGAACTTTTGGTTACCTTCCTTCCTAGTTCGTTAATTGAGCGGGAATACTTTCACCTTCTGAAACAGACTCTCCAACGATCCTGTTTTCGGATTGCGTGCTTTCTGTCCGTAGTCTGCAATAAACGTCATTCTCATTTCCCTCTCTATAAATATTTTCCCTACAGAGGAAACTTCCTTTTTCTATGAAACCTAATCACAAGAAGAAGATTTCTACGTAATACCGATTTCAGCGTCGCGTTATTTACCTACATAATGAACAACATAAATATTGCAATCTTAACTTACAGATTAAACTTATGATATTGATTTGTTATTTACTATTCAACAAATTTCTTACGAATCATATGGAATATTTTTGTTTGCCTTTATTTTTTTTAAAAAAATTTGATTTCTCACAAAATAAATTCTGTCAATAAAAAAGTAAAAGTTTATTTAAATTTAAAGTACTAAATTTTCTACTGAAACTGCTATTTTGAATTTTGAACCAAAACGAAATATTTTCCCTACAGAGGAAACTTCCTTTTTCTATGAAACCTAATCACAAGAAGAAGATTTCTAGGTAATACCGATTTCAGCGTCGTGTTATTTACCTACATAATGAACAACATAAATATTGCAATCTTAACTTACAGATTAAACTTATGATATTGATTTGTTATTTACTATTCAACAAATTTCTTACGAATCATATGGAATATTTTTGTTTGCCTTTATTTTTTTTAAAAAATTTGATTTCTCACAAAATAGAAAAATATAGAAAAAATTTTTATAAATGATATATGTTTTTGTTTGTCTTTATTTTTAAAAAAAATTTGATTTCTCACAAAATAAATTCTGTCAATAAAAAAGTAAAAGTTTATTTAATTTTAAAGTACTAAATTTTCTTCTGAAACTGCTATTTTGAATTTTGAACCAAAACGAAATATTTTCCCTACAGAGGAAACTTCCTTTTTCTATGAAACCTAATCACAAGAAGAAAATTTCTAGGTAATACCGATTTCAGCGTAAGAAACTCGTGTTATTTACCTACGTAATGAAAAACATAGTAAATATTGCAATCTTAATTTACAGAATAAACTTATGATATCGATTTGTTATTTACTATTCAATGAATTTTTTATGGATCATATTAAATGTTTTTGTTTGCCTTTATTGTTAAAAAATTTTTAATTTCTCACAAAATAAATTCTGTCAATAAAAAAACTGAAAGTTTATTTAAATTTAGTGTACTAAATTTTCTACTGAAACTTTTATTTTCAATTCTGAACTAAAAAGAAAATAAATTATAATAAACAAAAGAAAAAATAATATCCTTTGCTCTATAAATGCATTCTCCATTTGTTACTTCCCAGTTTTAAACTGTAGGTTCCTGTCTAATTAGCCTAAATTGTGCACAAAATGACCGTAGAGCGACAAACCAAACAAACAAACTCTCCCGTTATATCGCTAATTCGGTGCATCATGCTTTTCCTTTGTCTCCTAATATATGCTAGTACCACAGGCTTTAGGTGGCAAGGATGTTTGTGAGTAGTTCGGAATCCACATTAAACTGTAGGTCCTGTCAAGGTAGCCTAAAGAGCACAAAAAATGACCGTAGAGCAACAAATTAAATTAAATCAAACCTAGTATGTACGATATAAATAAGAGTTTCAGCATTAAATATTTTATTTATTTCTAGTACATATGATAGGCGTTTACCAACTTCAGTAAATAGCACAGTGTGTTTTACTTTACAACGATTTAAGCAATAATAGCACGACAAACTAAAAAACAAAATGATTAAAAAATCTATCTAATATCCACTTTTATTTCCTCATATAAAAACAATTAACGTATATAAAATAAACAAAATCATATTATGAAGAAAGACATTAAATTCCAAATGTAAAAAAAATTTTCATTGAATAAATATTAAACAACAATAGAATCAAAAATATTAAATACGATTGTGAAATACGAACATAAACCTAAGATACAAGGACATCAATTCCGTTTCTTTTCCGGTTGCCATTAAAAATCACAGTTTTTATTTATTAAAAACAGAACTAGTTAGAACTCTTCCATGAATTTTAATTATGCTTCAAATAAAAATAGATAAAAAAAAGAATGAAATTCTCTTCTTTGCGTAAAATTTTAAAGTGATTGCAACATAAAATTTTATTTATTTATCATTAAACGATTTACATTTGATGATTTTTGTGAAAAGTAGGCTAATGTTAGCGAAAGCAGATGATTCTTGAAGTGAGGATTTCAAAAGCGCAGTTTTGCTATACAAATATCCATTTCTTATTTAAATAAAAAGAATTTTTTCGTAATTTTTGAATACGCATCAAATATTGAAACAATGGATTCAAAAAAGAAAATTTTTGAATTCTTAATTTCAAATACACATACACATACTCAGAGTTTTTTGTTTCTTACATATAGAGAAAATGACATTTCAAACTGTGACTTAACATATACTTGTAATTACCATGGTAAATAATTTGATATTTTAAATATAGATATTTTAGATATTCCTAATTTTTACACTCATGTCCATAAATTAAGGATAATGAAGTTCAGGCAAAGAAAGAGACAGAAGCAAAACAAATTTGACTTATTTGTAAAGTCTATTTATTAAACAAAAGGTAAAGAGCAAAAAAGATGCTATATGTTTGACATAATTAATAAAAATTGCGATCTTTACTCCCTGGAGCAAATTTCAAAAAAGAACCTATTTACAAAAAACAGTATAACATGGTTAGTATGATGGTTAATATGGAGTATGTCTCCCGGACGATGCAATACAGGCCTTACAACGCCTAGGCATGCTGAGTATCAAATTATCAATCTGATCTTGGGGAATATTACACCACTCATCAAGCAATGCCCTCCGAAGTTCCGGTTGACAGGTGGGAGGGGGTTGACGGGCTGCAATTCGTCGGCCAAGCATATCCCACACATGCTCTATTGGATTCAAGTCCGGTGAGTATGCTGGCCAATCCATACGGGTGATATCCTCCAATTGAAGGCATCCGTCTACAATGTTTGCACGGTGAGGACGGGCGTTGTCATCCGTAAACAGAAATTCAGCACCCATGGCGCCCCGAAACAAACGTACATGTTGTTCCAGAATGACGTCCCGATAGATGTGGCCTGTCATCGTTACACTCTGAACATGCAGGTCAGTTCTGGAATCAAGAATAATTCCTCCCCAAACGAGCCATCCTGCACCACCGTAACGGTGTCGTTCAATGGTGTTCTCTTGGAGGTAACGGGTACCTGGCGCTCTCCATATGAAAGTCCGGCGAGAATCAGACTGCAAACTAAACCTGGACTCGTCGGAAAACATCACATAAGACCACTGTTGCGGTGTCCACAATGCATGCTCTCTACTCCAGGTTAATCGCAGGCGACAGTGAGTTGCGGTAAGTGGAACACATCTGATAGGCCTACGAGCATATAGACCAATGTGCCCTAAGCGTCTGTACACGGTCTGCCTTGAAACTGTCGTACCGGTAGCTGAAGAGAGCTGACGAGACAGGTCTGATGCTGTGCTCCGTCTGTTTCTTTTGGCAGTAACTGCTAAATACCGGTCCTCATTCGGCGTTGTAACTCGGGGGCGACCTGTGCTGTAACATCTACTCACATTACCATCATCTTGGAATCGTTGCCAAAGCCTGGAGATGACACTCTGGGCGATTCCAAGTTCCTCGGATACTTCCAGCTGGGTACGTCCACATTCCAGTCGTCCGATAATTCTACCACGTAAAAAATCCTCCAAATGCTTCCTTTGTGCCATAACTATGCGGTTATTGCACTGAAAGGCTTTTAAAGCGCTTGTGAAGAATTTTACTTCTTTGCCACCATTATTTATATACCCCTCTCTTACACTCTCGTCATTGTGACGTAATATCCGCGCCATCTGGTGGTTTCTTGTAATTTGCATATTCTTCTTCAAGATGTGTGTGATAATTCTACAGGTGAAATTTTTATTTTGGAGTTCAATTTCTGTGTGATTCTGAATTATCCTTAATTTATGGACATAAGTGTATATTAGATATTTTAGATTTTCTATTTTAGAAATTTCGGATATTCTGAGATTTATTTATATAGATTTTTTAATAATTTGATATTTTGGTGGACTAATATAAGTTGAAAGGATCCGTTGATGGCATTCATTGCAGTCACCTCTTTCAGTTTGCTGCATTTTTCTTTTCATTGAGTAAAGAGTCTCGCATTGATATTCTAAACCCCTGTAGGACTTATTCCGGGTTTTCTCTCACACAACACGCAAATATGGGCCAATAACTCAGAATAGAAGTCTGTCAATAAGACAATTGAAATTTTTAAATTGAAATGTGCTATTTAAAGAATACGTGAAAATTAGATGTAATGTAACGGAAGATATCATATTTATTAAGTTCATTATGCATATAAAGTCACTTAAGTATATCCATTTTGTATCATATTTATTACTTCCTTAAGTATATCATGTTATTTACGTATATCAGTTTTACATCATATTTATTGTGTTTTGTTATCAAATATGATATAAAAATCCCATTGTAGGAATAATTTAATACGGCATTTTTTTTTTTTTTTATATATCACACCGAGTGTTGTTGTAGCAAAATAAGGTTTATATGATTGCTCTTCGGTGATTTGTTCGTGGCACACTTAAGTGAAACACGAGGCCCACCAATGTTCAGAAACAAAAAAAACAAAAAAATCAGCATACTTCGTCCCTTTCAAAACTTAAAGTAACGAATATAAAGTACCATTCTTTACTCATTGTCTCGTATATTCAAACTCAGGATGTATGCATATTATCTATAAAAGTTTGTGAATGAAAAAATTAGAATTAATATCTAAAATATATTTGAAAACTTACTAATCTTAATAAAAAAACTATTTATATTACATTACATTATGTTATTTCATTTTGTTTTAAGTACCTTATACATTTTTGTACAGCTGTCATCAATTCGTAAACACTGGAATTCGTAAATCTTACCCGTAGATAATGATTCATTTTTCATGTAGAAAATAAACTGTGACAAATTTCGCATGCAGAAAGACGATCTCAAATACAAAGAAGTGAACCGCTCATGCATGTAAATGAAAATATCAAACCTTATACGTCTTTTCTTATTCAAATAAAGCGATAGCTGGAAGAAGCTTATTATAAATTTATAGATTACTTAGCTGCTGCTTCAGAAATCACGAAGTTCTTAACAACAGTGCGTAGAAAAGAATGACTAATACAGTAACTGGAAATTACTTTACGCCCGTGTTCATAATAAAATAGTCACACTGACACACTTTGATACTTGTTTTTATATATTGAACATAATCCTAATACAATTGCTGATCAACCTATTTAATTATTACAGTTAATATACGCTTATTTCAAAACATATTTTTATTATTTACGCTTGAATAGCGTAAGAAATAAATTTGATAATGGCGGAATGCAGTAGGCATTTGCTTTTTGAATTTTTTTTTTTTTTTTAAATTGAAATGTGCTCTTTAAAGAATGTGCTAAGTGAAAACTATATTTAATGTAACGGAAAATATCATATTTATTACGTTCATTATGTATATAATATCATTTAAGTATCTGTTTTATATACTGAACTTCCATTATGTACTTACGTTCATTATGTATATATATCATTTAAGTATCCGTTTGTTATTGTTTACATTCATTGTGTATATAATATCATTTAAATATCCTTTTTTTTTTCATTCATTATGCATATAATATCACTTAAATATCCATTTGGCATTCATTTTATATCATATTTATACCGTTCGTTATGTATATAATATCATTTAAGTATATCTGTTTTATATACTGAACGTTCATTATGTACATATATCATTTAAGTATATCCGTTTTATATCATATGTATTACGTTCATTATGTATATAATATCATTTAAGTATCCATTTTACATTCGTTTTATATCATATTTAATACGTTCATTATGTATATATATCATTTGAGTATCCGTTTTTTGTTTTGTTGTTGTTTACGTTCACTATATATATAATATCATTTTAGTACCCATTTGTCATCAGTTATTTATTGCGTTTTTTATAAAATATGATATAAAAATCCCACTGTAGGAATAACTTAATATGGCATTTTTTTATATCACTCCGAGTATTGTTGTAACAAAGAGAGGTTTATCTGATTTTATAAATTAATAGTAACAAACTATGGTTTTGATTATTAATGGTTATATCGTAACAAACTATACTTAAGTTCCGTTAACTAAACTTCTATTTATGTGAATAATTTATTTATTAGCTGTAATTTTAAAATAACAGGGAAAAAAGTAATTTGGAAATAAATCATATGTTAAAGCTTACTTATCAATATATATGCTAATGTAGATTTTAAATAAAAACTTAATTTATGAATACTTACTAACCGCTAACTACGCATGAAAATGAGCAAATGAGGAAATTTTTTGTAAAAAAAATATGTTTATTTGTTCGTTAGATATTTATTTAAGATAACCGAAGACAATCGCTAACCACAACAATACATAAACTTAAACGAAGAACCACAATAAAGTTAAGCGAAATAAAGTAAGAAAAAATATTCTGTGGGACGAACCAAATAAAAAAAAACGATGAAACCGACAGTTACTTAAACTAATACACCTGATAAAACTCCCAAACCGAAAAAACATTGCTATTTATTTCCTGTTTGTCGAATTCAAATCTATGCGCAACATAACCAACCATTACGGATCTGAATAAGCAGTTGTAAAAATTACTGACCCGCTTAAAGAAATATGACGCAATACAAGATATCCGTGAATGACATTGATGACGTCACATTGACGTCACGGCAGTGTACAATTAAAGCTACCGCGGGGTTTTCACGCACCTGAGGGCCAATCCTCGTGCGCGAACTATTTCCTTGTTTCGATTCTTGGAAAAGTACAGCTATTAAATATACCGCTGCATTTTTTCGCAGGCAGATATTGTTGTTGAACGAGGAACGGATTTATTAGCAATTATTTTGATAGATGTTGAGCTGGGATGGGCGTTCCTTTCGTGAGGAACCAATAGCGTGTCTGAAGATCGAAAGGAAAAAGGTACACAAAAATTGAATGAGTTGCAGAACTTTGAGTAACAGCGGCGCAAGTCATGTGTTTAATAACATTGAGTTATGTACATACATGGTCTGTATACTCAGGTGTATTTTTAGAAAATTCATTTAAGACGTAAATTAACTTGTTTGCCGTATTAGCGAAGGTGAGGTGTAGTTCTTTGTGTGTGGGTGTGTTATTCAGTTGGGCTTCTTATTTGTTTTTGAATTTGAAACCAAAAGAATTCTTCAAGTTTTCTTCTGGCTTAGTTTAATTTATGGATGTAAGAAATACAAGAATGGTGTCAATAAATTCAGTTTTTAAATCATTAAGTTTTAGTTTAAATAAAAAAAGTTGAAAATAAACGATATTAAAAAAAAAAATCTTTTTTTTTTCCCCTTGGAATTGTTCATTCCGTTTAAATAGCACTCACTTTTTATTTCGAAGTTTATATATGTTGCAATAACTGTTAATTTATTTAAGAGTAAATATTTTTTTTAGTTAAAGCGATATTTACTCGTCTTAATTCAAACTAATCTTATAAAATTCATTCACAAGGAAGGACTTCTTTTGATTGAAGAAATATTATTTATGTATCAAAACCTATTATTTTATACTTTTTCTGACTCGTGTCCTGGTAGTAAGATATACAATTAATAGAAAAGAGGACGCAGGTTTGAGCCCTCTAGCGGCGTGTGGGGCAGTCACTGCTTTCAGAAACGAGGCTCGTTGGGTATTATAACAGCATATATAAACATCTATAAACAACAATTAGGTTGCTCGGTTATTTTCTTTTAAGTTAGTTCAATTTATAAATATAAGAAATACAAATACAGAACAAAAATGGTGTCAATAAATTCAATTTAAAATCATATATAAGTTGTTAGTTTAAATTTAAAAAAAAGTCGTAAGTACACAACAATAATAAGAAAAATTAGTAATAGCAATAACTGTTAATTTATTTAAGAGTAAATATTTTTTTTTAATTAAAGCGATATTTGCTCGTCTTAGTTCAAAACAATCTTATAAAATTCATTCACAAAGAAGCCTTTCTTTTGATTGAAGAAATATTACTTATGTTTCAAAATCAGTTATTTTATACTTTGTCTGATTCGTGCCTTAGTGGTAAGATATACAGTTAATAAGAAAAGAACGCCCTCTAGCGGCGTGTGGGGCAGTCACTGCTTTCAGAAACGAGACTCGTTGGATATTGTAGCAGCATATATAAACGTCTATCAATAACAGTTAAGTTACTCGGTGATACTTTGATACTTTCTTCCGTACGTCATGCAAATGTGGGACAATCGCCCTTAAAAATTATCTCGTGTTGTTCGTCCAATACATTAACGGAATTCGTGGCCCAAAATAAATAAAGTTACTTTTAATGTCATGTTTAAGTCTCGATTAAAGTAAAGGCATCGCATATGAAATAACCCTTGCCTGGTAATTTTTCAGATAGTCAATGGGCCTATATCTAAACTGCACAAATCTTCATGTTAAAAAAATTTATTAATGTAAACTTCATTGGTCTTTCTATTGTGTGCAATTTAAGAAGAGTTAAAAAGGACCTTGATTATGATATGATTTTGATACCTTTTCATCCTAGAGATTCTCTGAAGTCGACTTACGCCATTGCTGATATCACTTCTCCAGTGTGTGAATTCGAGAAATTTTCTCTCATGCTCTGCTAGCATGAAAAAGAAAGTGGTTCAATAAAATATTTTATTTTAATCGTCTAGGTGACAGAAGTGTGTTTGTAAAACTCAGTACGGTGGCTCAAATATAAATATGATTTTCATCGCAAATTTTAATTACCATTACGAGCAAAGGAAGCTTATTTATTGTTTAGGGTTATGTTATAAAGCCTTTATTTTTCTGGGTATTAAGGTAACCTTCAGTCAAAGATTAAATTTTAAAATGAAGAATTTTTAAAATATTTTAAAAGAATTTTCTTAATAATTGTAAAAATGTGTTGAATATGTTATTAAATCAGTTGATTGCATGTTAGTTAGCAATTATTGTTGAAAAAAAAAATGAAATTAAGTTAACGGTTATATCTTGGCCGAGTGACTAGCGCTCTGGCGCTCAGTGCCACCGAGTCCCGGCGGTGTCATGGTTGCTTGTAGTGGTTCGGAATCTACTTTAAACAGTAGGTCCCAGTCAAATATGACTGCAGAGCTTTGGGCGTAGGGCTGACAATCCTACCCCGTAAAAAGAAAACATCTAATGTCTCGAAATCTGCCAGTAGGCCGACGGCCTTGGCCCACCATGGCGCTGTTGCGCCACTGATGATGATGATGATGGTGGTTATATCTTGATTTTGATTAATAGAAAGTAGTCTAAGTATCTTTATCAAACTGATCAAAGTGTGCATTATTATTATTATTATTATTATTTTGCATAAAAAAGGGAAATTTTAAGAATCAAAATTTCCAAAACAACTTTAATACAGCACAAGAATGGTGAAGTAACTTTCTGGTGGAATTAGAATGGGGAATGTTCAATTTTGCATTTTTCGATTATTATAAAAATAAACACGGATTAAATATTTTTGTACAAAATAAATAGCACAAAAATAAATTCAACAAATGAATTGCGCAAAAAGTTTAATTTTAACTTATCTATAAAGGTTCTTCATTTATTATAGACATAGAGGTAAATATTCATACAAAAATACATTATTTTATGTGTGTCTAATTATTTTTTTGATTATTTTTATATAACTTTAAACTGAAATTATAAAATTATTGTTCAATAATAAACTTTAAAAAAAATATATTAAATATATATATATATATATATAAGGTTAAAATTATTTTAATAATTAAATCAATTAAAATAACACATCAAATTAAAATTAAAATGTTAGAATACTTCATTAGTCGTCTGCTTATTTAAAATCATCTTGTATTTACAATATCAGTGCTTTATGCTAATATTAGAATCGAATTTTAATTCAGCAAAATACTTACAAATTAAAACTAAACTTAAAAGCTTTTACTGTAAATTTTTCGTCAAAATGTGAAATGAAAGCTTGTTGATTGAGAAGAACACTACATTTAAATTTTACGAGGTAAATACGATAAATAAATTTACCTTAATTTATATATTCCCCTTTGAAACTATATTTAGCCGTACGAGCAAAGGAACGGCTATGTGAATGTCGAACGGTACTTATAAAAGTCTAAATCTTAATTTTAAACAGTTCTTTAGCATTCATTAGATCCCCATTCAAATTTATTTTAGTACTAACCTCTAACTCTGGCTAACTTTTTTATCTCCCTTTTAACTTTGATGCTAAATTAAACGCTTATGTTCTACGTGAATTGACGCTTTAAGCAAGAAGAGCTTCATTCATTCATTCATTTAGTCTTCTTCATTCATAAAACCCCTATCATTGGATATTTCGTTTCATATTTGAGAACCATCAATGGGCAAGTAATTACACTTCTATCTAGAGAGTATTTCAGAACATGGAAAAAAGGTTCCTTACTTGCAATCAATAAGACTTACAAAATACTACTGAAAAGCATATCTCATCAGCAATCGGAAAAATTGCAATACTTATCAAAAAAGTAAAAAACCAACACCAAACTCATTGACAATTATGAGAGTCAATAAAATGCGTAACAATTGATGCACACAAATAAGTAGCATTTTAAAAGAAATGTAAGAAACCAAATTAAAATAATCAGATGTCTAACTGAAAGTTTAATATACTTTCAAACTTTGAAACTTTATCCGTCGCTTGATCCAATCTTAAGATGCATAATTAGAGTGCAGGAGGGCCTAAATTCGAATTCGCTTGAGGCGTCCATAGCTGTCACTGCTCTCAGAAATGAGGCGATTGTGGCAATGTGTGGAAAGTATCCCGTATTGATAGTCATTCTGCCTGGTGGGAGTTTTTCAGGTTTTCTCCCATAAGACCCGCAAATTAATGTTACCTCTAAAAGTCTTTCCAGAAGCCTATGCCCTCCCCTTATCTGTGGGCTGCTCAAGCATACATCAATAGAACGCCGACGCTCAAAATAAATAAATAAAAATAAAAACTTTTAAAGCCTGTACATTTTATTTTCATGAAACTATTTCTGTAGTATAAAAGTGTTATGAAAAACTTGACATTTTAAGGGTATTTTTGTTGGATATTCCTTTTAAATTATTTACAATAAAAAATTTAAAAAAGAACATCTCATTAAAGAAAAAGTAAATTTTAAATAAATTTTTTAGTTACTTTCATTTATTAAATTCATTAAAAAGCAATAATTTCTATCGATTTAAACTTATATCATGTTTCCTGCAAGCTAAATACTTAAAATGTGTTAAAATTGTGGTTTTATAGTCCTTTTTTACAAAAGTTCTTCGGCATTGTTAAAAGCAAGTAACTTTATTCATTGTAGTTTTTAAGGAGAACACATACTACATATTTATCTACCTTAAAATTAGGCTTCTTTGTTGTTATTTTGTTTTTCTCTTAATTGCATTTCATGTATTACTTCTTGTGGTTTTCTATTTACGAATCTGTCTTGAAACCTTTTTTGTTCATAATTAGTTTAACAGGATAGTTTAAGGATGTAATTAAACTAATTAAAATAAGTTATTATATAAATACATATTATTTTTATAAACATGATACTTGTAAAATTAAATTTTCTTCAATTCATGTTTTTCTATAGAATGATCATTGTTTTACGATTATTGCATTTATGCATTAATCATAATACATTATGATTAATGCTATTAATTATTGCTATATAGCATTATAATTATTGCCATTAATTATTGATATATTGCATTATGATTATTACAATTAATTATTACTATTTTGCATTATAATTATTGCCATAAATTATTGCTGTATTGCATTATGATTATTACAATTAATTATTACTATATTGCATTATGATTATTGCCATTAATTATTGCTATATTGCATTATGATTATTACAATTAATTATTACTATATTGCATTATGATTATTGCCATTAATTATTGCTATATTGCATTATGATTATTACAATTAATTATTACTATATTGCATTATGATTATTGCCATTAATTATTGCTATATTGCATTATGATTATTACAATTAATTATTACTATATTGCATTATGATTATTGCCATTAATTATTGCTATATTGCATTATGATTATTACAATTAATTATTACTATATTGCATTATGATTATTGCCATTAATTATTGCTATATTGCCTTATGATTATTACATTTGTATCCTGTAACACAAATGAAATGCAAAAAGAAAACCCCACTTATATGCAGGTAATAATCAAAAAATGTATTAGAAAATAAGGAGAAATTGTAATAAAAAACGATATAATTAAAAGTTGAATGTGTCAATATAAATAAATATTTCTTTGTTAATTTTCAATGTACTAAATGATTATTATTCAAATAATCGAGATTCTGAACTGATGTTTTATAAGTAGAAAAAAAAAGCTATTTCCAAGAATAGGAGAAAAAAATAAATAAGGTTTCTTTTTTTAAATATCAAATATCTTTTCATTGATCTTACATTTACTGGAAATTAAACTGAGTAATAGTTGTTTATTCAAACGCACAGATAATAAGAGATAAATAAAGTTGAGAATTACGAACTTCAATTATTGATAACAATAAATGAAATATTTAAAAAAAATTAAGATATTAATTTAAATTTTGCCCATCTACAAAGTTATTCGATATTTAAAGTTACAACTACATTTCTTGAGAATTTGCAAAAAATGTGATTTTCAAAAAAGCCAGACATACGTACTTCAAGTTTCGAAGAAAATCGAAAATATGAAGAGTTTACCAGATCAAGTGATAAAAACAAGTCGGGAAAAATCGATAAGGTTGATAAAGGAATAAACAATCTTTTCTCACGATAGCATTATCAGAATATCCGAAATGCAATTTATCAAGTTGTTGTTCATCCAAAACAGTTTCATTTGTCGAATGTCAAACTGTCGAATCCGCAAATTTGTTTGATTTAGGCTGCCATGTTTAGTCTCGTTTTATTTATATTTCGGTGATGCGTTAACAATTTAACAATTATTTGAAAAATGTCATCGCCGAAGATAGAATTGTTTACTTCTCAGATTTACTCACTGCCAATATTTATTAAGGTTAAATATTTACTAACTTTATTTTTTTAAATATTTATTAACTTTATTAAATATTTATTAATTTTATTTTTTAAAAAAATATTTATTAACTTTACTTTTTAAAAAAATATTTATAATTTTATTAAATATGTATTAACTTTATTTAAAAAAATATTTATTAACTTTATTTAAAAAAAATATTTATTAACTTTATTTTTTGAAAAGTATTTATCAACTTTATTTTTTTTTTAATTATTAACCTTATTTTTAAAAAATATTCATTAACTTTATTAAATATTTATTCACTTTATGGCTAAAACATTGAATAAGAAATTAATAGAATCTGAAATAATTAAATGATCACAATTTTAAACAGATTCATTACAAAATCAATATGTACATTTTTTTCTAAATATAAGACCTCGCACAGATTTAAAAGAAATACTTGAATACTGGTAATACAAGAATATTTGCAATAATAATAATACTAGAAGCACTGGTACAACCAAAAATATTAGAAAAATATCTATATACTGTGGTCTTCAATATCACAAGAAGGCTCTCACCCAAAATTTTATCATTGGTGGTGGGGGTTCAACAAAAAAAAAAAAAGGCTAGGGGAGCTAAACAAAGTAAAGTAACCAAATGCAGTGTAGTGTATGTAAAAAAATGAGCGAGGGCTAAACAAAATAAAGAAAGTTCAATAGATCATACTAAATTATAAATAATAAAAAAGGCATCTGAAATTGAAATTCCATATATTAATTATTTTGTTAATAATTTTTACATTGCATACGTTTGATTCCAATACATGAAAAAAGAATATTAATATTAAAGAATATTATATTATATTAATATTATTATAATATATTTATATTATGAATATTATTTTAAAAGAATATTTCATATAAAAAGAATATTAAAAGAATATTAATATTATTATTAGAATATATTATATTATTATTATTATTATTATTTATTAATATTATAATATATATTAAAACTGAGAAATATTGCATAAAAAATAAAAATTTAATTTCTAAAAAAAAAATTACGCAGACAAATTATGAATTTAACTTCAATCTTTTTTTTTTTTTTTTTTCCCCTCTCCCTCTCTTTTACCAGATCATCGATTACGTCATTTATGTCTACTTCACTGTTTAGACAACTATTTAACAAAATTAAACCAGGCAAAACGCCTGCCCAATCAGCAAATTCAGGCATGATAATAAAATTGATACTGATAAGAGAAACACTGATTCATTGAAATATAAAATATTTAATAAACAATTGGATCTAAGTGGGAAGTGGCCTTAAGTTTGAACACCTGCACGCATTTCACTTATGGTATGGGGGAGGTTCCAAAATCACCAGCTACCCCTCTGGCTGCGCGCCTGATCACAAGTTGCAAAGCAGCCTTTTTTTTTCTTCCTGATTCGACTAATTTCTCATCAGGTAAAATAATCAAAAATTATCATTTCGATAAGATTATACGTATTTTGATTAGAAAAAAAAATATTAAAATTATCAGTTGCTTTGTTTTCTTATCGTTCGCATGATATGATTCGACAACAGCAATGACCTACTATAAAATTTTATATATTTTCTATATAAAAATATATTGAGTACTTCAGCACTCTACAAGATAAGTGGATATTATATTCTACCATAGTTCCTTTTTTCTGATACGAACTCTAATATGAATAAAATGTTAAGACAGAAAATATACTTACAACAAATGTAAAAGAATTGTTCTGAATTTATGACCAAGCTGTCTGTGTTTGCCAGCTGCATTAGAAAGAAAAAAAAAATTCTGAATTTATCAGTTACATTACACTTACTGTGAATAACAAATTTTAATGCCACAATAAGAAAAATGATTTCAAACCAAGTCTTCATTCATTTCTTTAGATTTAAAAAGTGTTTTAATAAATATTGTTCTGATTAAGTGCAATATCCAATTCTAAATCAAACATTCATTCGAAAAAGGAACAATGGGCAATGAAATTAGTCAAGTGCTATTTTATTAAATAATGATGATAAAATAGTCTCAATCAAAACAGCATTCAAAGTAAAATGATTAAAACTAAATACCAAATTACAGAACTAAACGTCCACAGAAAAACAGCTACTACTCTCTAGGCACCACAAAAATATGAAAAATTTTGCTGATGGCTTTAAAAAAATACCAAAAATGTGGCAATTGCCCTGATGTCGAGCTTACTCCTCGTCATGTCTTAGATTGCCCAGCTGTTGTAGCCGCCATACCTTGTCTGGATCATCCCTTGGAAGAGGATTTATAAGATGCTGCTTGAATTGGGCCTGAACTAGTCTGACAGATAGAGCTGGGTTCAAAGCTCGACAAGAATATCGAACCGAAAGTTTCCGTATCTTTAAGGAGGATGGGTACTATAAATCAGTAAATAGGAAATTTTTTCCTTTGATCTTGAGGAGGAGGTAAAGGGTGCGAACCTCCAGATGCAGATCCTGGAAATGTTCGCTATAAATTGGAATGAATAAATATGGGGAAGTCAATCAACATCTACGAAGCAAAATAAATTCATTGGATAGTAGAGAGTTTTTGCATACCGTATTTCGGACGTCCGTTAGCTTTTTCTCCCTAGCGCGCATGCTCATAGGAAACATTATTACAGATACGCATGCGCAATTTCCTATGAGCATGCGCGCTAGGGAGAAAAAGCTAACGGACGTCCTACGGTAACTAACGTACGGTATGCAAAAGCTCTCTAATAAGTCAATTTATGAGATCTGCAAAACTGCATACATCATTGACATTTTATTCGAGTTAAATCTACTTTTAAACATTAGTACATGATACTCTTATACAAATTATGATGGTCTTTTAAATAACAATTTGATTTTGTATTATTTATATAAAATATCAAGGCTAAAAAGTTAACAATTAAGCATTAAAATGAGTAGAATCAAGTACCATGTAGCCACACATTCAAGAAGATAAACAATTAAGTGCTGTTGTTGTTTTCTTCCTTCATTGTTGTTTTAAATGTCCCTTTTGTTATCCAAAATTGCTTAAGGAAAAAAAATTAAAGGATAATTCATACAAGGATATTTTGTAATAAATAGGCTTTACGTGCATACTGAACCCGTTTAAAGATTACTAATTTAATTTTTTTATATATTTCGATCAAGTTCTTTTCTCGCCGAATAAAAATTCTCAACCTTAATTGTTCTCTACAAACCTAAAACCCCTTCTCTACTTTACGATAAAGAAACAATCAAATTGTACAAAGTAATATCTAAAGAAATGTTTTATCCCTTTTACATAAATCTTCGTGGACCGGTGCGATTTGGTAGCAATGGCGTTGGATTTTCGAAAAATGAGAGCTCGGTTCAAAACCCCAACAAGAGATATCGAACCGAAAGCTTCCATGTCTATCTAGGGGAGGAGCATGATACATCTGTTGACTATAAAGTCCTTCCGTTGTACTCGGAGAGCTAGATTTCGAGACAGGAGATGATTTCTTTTTACGGGGTAGGGTTGTCAGTCATACTGCCGACAGTCATATTAGATCGGGACTTAAGGTTTAAGGTGGATTACGAACCACTACATGCATGCATGGCACAGCCGGGACTCGAACTCGAAGCCTGTAGCATCGAGCGCAAGAGCGCTAGTCACTCGCCCATCAGTCCCCAGTTAAAAATCTAACTGTCAATAGAAATCTTCATCAATCCATAACAATGGATTCATGAAGCACCTTTTAATGCATCTTTTTTAATTCACTTTTTTCGCATTAAGTCTGTTTAACTGAGACACACATTTTATACAACTAAAACAAAGCAAAAACATATTCTTTTTAATAAAATTTCATGTTTTAAAACTTAGGAAAATATATACATAATACTGACTTTGAAATTTATGCACGCAAATTGGTTGCTTTATCTAATACTTGTACAACTATACAACAACGAGCAAATGTTAATCATAATGAGCAATGCGATTTTATTTCAAACAAAAATGGCTTATTGTAAAAAGTAGGCAACTAATTGCAAGCAAGATCGAAAAACAACTGTATTTTTTTGGAGCGTTTGACGTGTCATTAATAATGATGACAAAGCATTCTCGAAGATCTAATCAAAGTAGATACTAGAACAAATATAAGATATAGTAACGAATACCTTTACTTTACTTTATGCCATTAAGGCTATATATGTGGAACCTGACAGATAAGAAAAACTTGTTTACAATAGATGTATTTTTCGCAGAGTTCCTCCATTCATTCTCATCTCAGTTTTTTGTTTTTTTTCTCTCTTTAAAACTAAAATTTTATCTTCTATTGCTATCCTGTTTGTTAGTCGACTTCACGTGTTTTTCTCCAACATTGTTTTCTCCTCACCTTGAAATCGCCTTTAAATTCCTTCGTTGTAGGTGATCAAGACTGAAAAATAATAGGAAATGCTAAACGTATGCTATTCATTCTGGAAAAAATTGCAGAGCGATAAATCTATTGTACTTGCATGTCTACTAAAAAAAACAATAGAAAAATATAGTTATTGTAGTTAAAGGAAATGAATTTAATAAAAAAATTGAATATCCTTGAAGAATTGTAAAGGAATAAAAAGATTCTCCATTTCTGTTCAAAATAATAATGCATTTAGAGATCGTGCCAAAACGACTTGGTGGATAGAGCGTTGGATTTCAGAATTCGAAAACTTGAAAGCCAAATCGAAAACTGCCGTGGATATGTAGTATAAATTCTTTACGTATTATAGATTCGTAAGCTGGAAAAGCCTTCTGTTGTTTTTAAGGACGGGGAAAGACCCTATATATGCCCTCCCTTTTCTTTCAAAATTAAAGATATGATGACAAAATACGGCATAAGTCTCTTATTATGAACCCTGACAACGTTGTATAAGTATTTGTACAGTAATTCTCAGGAGTTGTACTTGGTAACACTCATGGAGAATGACCTCATGTTAAAATGACACCAGTTTTCGTACAACTCATATAATAACGTTACAGGGTTGTATCTGGTAACGCTCGTGGAGAATGACCTCAGGTCAAAATGATCCCAGTTTTCGTGCAATGCATACAGTAACGCTACAGGATTGTATCTGGTAACACCCGTGAAGAATGGCCCCAGGTCAAAGTGACACCAGTTTTCGCACAGCCCATTTAAACACTTAATGACAACTGAACAATCCACACTTTTATAACATCGCTAATTCTGATTAAATATATATTATCATCTTAGTTCTTAAACTTGTGAATTAATGTTAATAACATTTAGAAGAATGCAGGTTTGAATAAACTGGCAGTGTGCATTGAAGTCACTGCTTTTAGAAGAATTGAATCTTCCCAATTGTGATTGCAATCGCATGCATAAGCATCTGTGGAGGCCCAATGTCTTATTGGTTCTAAGAACGAGATATAACGAATTCTAAAACTATATAGAAAGAATATCAATTCAATATCATAAAATAATGAATTAAGTTTTAACAAAATTATCTATCTCAAATGAAGTTATTTTAGAAAATAATTTTCTTTCCTTCTTCCCATAGTGATGCGATAATATTTGGTTCTCGCAGTTTTCCTAATCTCCAAACGCTTAGACTAGAAAGTTATAAATCCTAGCCACTTAAAAAGTTATCTGGATTCGCCGTCTTACCTATTAACATAAATGGATAAAGTCCGCTGAAGATACGCTGAAGGTTAGATTCTCCACGATAACGCAGAGTTTCAGAATTTCCAGATCATCATTCTAGCAACAGAACTCGTAGTTGAGTATCAACTGACGTCTGAGAATGGGGTGTGCATCACCCCAACAGAAAAAAACATGAAGAACTCCAATCTGATATGGTTATTATCAGTAAGAATTTTACCTCCATATAGCTACTAAAAGGCTTATAAATTTATGTAAGTAGGTATGGTGAGTATAGTTTTAAAGTGACTAGGGTGCAAAATTATGTGCCACTCTTAAAATATGCCATTTACCAAAGTCAGCCATACCCCAACTATCTCTCAAAATTGCATTTTTTAATTTGTTGTATGTATTTTAAAACACACATACTTGGAAATACATACAATAATTAGTGGCAGAAAATAAGTTATTAACCTTTAAAATAAAAGTGGGTATCCTTCTATATAAAATTTTAAGTTTAAGGTTTTTCAGTCATAATTCTATGAATTGTGCCTGCAACATTTCAACTGTTCTTTTAGTTGCTGCTCCTAACTGAAACAGTCATAATATGATACTTTATTGATGCAAATAAAATTAAAATTTTTTTAATATTACAAGAATCGACTTGGTTTCAAAAGCCTGGAGAAGTTCAGAAATAGGCATTTCTACTTTGCAGACGTTAAGGTTAAATAACATCACAAAAATGTTCATCATTCAAAAAGATATATTATTGATGAGCATGTAGTAATTATTACTATTACTGAAAAGTATACTAAAAAATTAATTTATAGTATTACCAAAAAATACTAAAAAATGAATACAAAAAAAATTAATTTTAACTGCAGAACTTTTTAAATTTCCAAATTTCTTATTTTTAATAAGTAAAACATTTGAAGTTGTCCTATATTTTTGGTATGTTTTTACAATTCCTATTTACATTCCACTTAACTGCATAAATCTTTCATCCATATAAATTAACACTAAATAATAAATGATACATGTAAAAATTTATACAAAATACTGCTGATTTTTCATGTTTTATTTATAATAATTTTTTAACTTGTATCATTTTGAATGAAATTTTACAAGGCATATTTTAATGGGTACTAATAAATTTAAGTTTTTTAAGGATAACAAATGTTATCTATTAGAAAAATTATGAGAATAATTGCAAAGCTTCCTATCACATGGAATTTGGTTGTTTTCATAAATAAATATTAAAAATTACTCAATTATGAGTTATACTTGGAGATACTTTCAATTAGGAGAGGCTTAGGATTATTTTTTAACATTATTTTGAAGCTTTCCCTTTTAGAAAAATCATAGAAATGTTGTGAACCATTTACAAATTCGTTTTTAATATTTGTCTAGTAAATATTCTAAAGCTCCTAATTGATTTCTTTTTCATTGATTAAGCTGCTATTTTTTTAATCGTTGGAATCGTTAATAATTTCAAATATAAAATACTTTACGAGCAGGTGGATTATTTCAAATATTTTAATTTTAGTATTAAAATACTTCAGCTCTTATGGAGGAAACTGTATCAAATGAAATAAATGGTTACAAAAAACAAGACAAACCCAAAATACTGTAAATGTGAAAATATTTTTAAAGTCTAAATAATATATAGAAATTACTTTTTTTATTCTGTATTATAAAGTTAAAAATTGCAATAATTTTTGTCATATATTAATATAAAATAGTTATCAATTGTTTTATCACAAAAACTGCAGTTTTGTTTCCAGAGTAAAATCAAATTTTGTTTTCATAGTGTTTTATTTTTTGGGTGCAGAGGTAATTTAAGTAAGGCATTTATACTTCCATAGCACATTATCTAGCACACAATTTTAAATATATGCTTTACAGAGGGTTCAGATGAATTTAAAGGTAGAAATAAAAACATAATGCAAATTTTAACAGAAAGTTTTTAATAAATCTTTTTTTAGTCATTTCAAATATTTTCCAAATTAGAGTTTTTTGATTATTAAATTGTCTACTAGATATAACACAAAAAATAAAAAAATTTAGTTTACTCATTTTAATATCTTTTTACAAATGTTACATGTTTTAAATGGGGCTTCATTAAAAAGTAATTATATGGAATAGTATTTAATTTTTTGACTTCCCACTGTAGATTTTTATATATAATTCAAATAATTAAATTATCAAACTATGGACTAGCCTTATGAAGAATTGACATAATATATTCACTATAATATTTTTAAATAAACAATGATTCCCTCAGTGATCGTTTTAATATTATAATATTAATTTTAATCAACTTTTAATTCTAAAAAAAATTTATTCTGAGAAAAAAGCAAATATAACATTAAAAATTGTGAATAAGAACAGTTTATAAATAGAATTCAACTGCTGGAACATAAAGCATAATAACAAAATAAAAACATGCCACAATGCATAATAACAAAATAAAATAGATAAATAAATATAATTCAAAACTCTCAAGCTATTAAGTAATGTTTATCCAAAATGGAAACTATATCAAAATGAAAAAACTTTAAATAAATAACACACAGAAAGATTTGTGAAACAATACTGCCGTTCAAAATTTTCGCCTTTGGTAGATCATAAATGTTTTCATCATATAGATAAATGTTGTTAACCGATTCTAGTTCAACTTTGTTAATCAATATTCTTCAGCATAAACTTTCAATTTAACAGATCTCTTTATATGGATTTTTTATATCTACAGCATACTTATTTCAGTAATATTGCAAATAAGAGCAAACTAATTTTTTTTAACCTAGTTGTATAGGAATTTTAGCTCTTTGACGCTTGGTGCCACAGGTTTCGAGTTCGAGTCCTGGGGGAGCCATGAATGTTTGTAGTGGTTCGGAATCCACTTTAAATTGTAGCCCGGTCTAATATGACTGTAAAGCATTGGGCGTAGAGCTGAAAATACTACCCTGTAAAATGAAACCATCTCCTGTCTCGAAACCTGCCAGTAGGCAGATGGCCTTGGCCCACCATGGGGCTGTAGTGCCAGGATGGTAGTTCATACAGGAGCTTTATGAACATTATTTTTATAATTTTAAAAATAATGTTTTTTTCATTAATCCATCATATAATTAATTGTAGGTCTAAATTTCCCTTGATAATTTTTTTATTATTTTTTTTTTTTTATTATTTTTTTTTTTACAAATAACATACATTTTGGTATAAAATTTATAACAATATTCACGATAAAAATAATTTTGAACGAATATATTGGTATAAGGGGTTTGATGGTCGAGTGTCTGGTGCTCGGAGCCCCAGCTTTTGGGTTCGAGTCCCGGCGGAGCCATGGATGTAGTGGTTCGGAATCCCCTTTAAACCGTAGATCCCGGTCTAATATGACTGTTGGGCGTAGAACTGACAACCCTATCCCATAAAAAGAAAACATCTCCTGTCTTGAAATTTGACAGTTGGCAGACGGCCTTGACCCACCATGGGGCTTTTGCGGCTATGATGATGATGTAGGTATAAATAAAATAATTCATTAAAAAAAATGACTTCTATTCATAACATCATATAAAATAAAGAAAAAAGCATTAATCTAATTGCTATAAATAAAATTTTGTCTGTTTTTTTAATAGAAATTATCTTTAATTTTTTTTACACATTAATAAATTTATTCGAAAATTCTAGCAAAAAAAAAATTCTTTTGATTTAATCTATTCGCATAATAGCTTCTTTTAATAGAATAACGTTTTGTACTTCCAAAATATTTTCATTAAAACACATTTACAATTCAATTCACTTTCTTTGCTCTTGTTATCAAGGATAATATATGCATTAGAGTATACTTGTCGATGCATATTATGTTCGAAGAAAAATAAATTTTGAAAATACAATTATCCTTCACAGATGAATACTAATAACAAAGATTTAGAATTAAGTTCATACAATTCAACTACGTAGTCATTAAAAACAAGGAAAACATTCCTGTTATTTTCAATTTTGATTAAAACCAACACAACTAAAATGGAAGAATCATAATTTATTCTTTCAGCGTTTCCTATTGTATTCAGATATTTTATGTTCTTCTCTGAAAGAAACTTATTGGACGAATTTTATTTTGCTAAAAACTCAAATAATCTAAAATATCGGCATTAGGATTAGCATTAAGAGAAAAAGTTTTTCTATACGCAATTCGTTTCCCAAGGATGTCTGAAAAAAGTTAGAAAAACTTTTGCTTAAGTGAAATGTCAGCTTGGACAGGTGTTTTGTATTTTTTTAATCGAATTTTGTACAAATGTAAACTGTGCAGAATATTCAAACGTTTATTTAAGCTTTATATTTTTGAGTATACATCATTACATTTTTAATGATAACTTTAAAAAAAACTTATATATAATCATTCTAATTTTGGCATTTGACAGTAACTTTCACTTATAAACAAATCACAATTTTTTAAACTTATAAATATTCATTCAGCATATAAATAAAACGATTAAAAATGTATTTTACGAAGGGATAGAGGATTTTATTTAAAAAAAAGGAATGATATTAGAACATGATGAAAATTTCTGTGTAGACAAATTTATACGATTTTTAAGATTGAAAGAATTCCATTAATTGTTTTTTATTTTATTTCAGAGCTTGCATCATGAAGTACAGAAGTTTTGTAAATTTTCATCATTTTCTATGCTTTTGCATAACTTGCATATTATAAACACTACTGCGCAGTAGCAAATTTGCTCTCGTTTAACTTTATTAGATTTTTTTTAAACTGCTTCCACTGAAATAAAACATTACAAATTCTTTAGGATCTGGTTTTGCCTTAAATATGGCATTTTTTTTATTTAATCTTAATTAATTTTGCAATTAATGTTATATATTATTCTAATTAAATTATCACTTAAAATTGAATACATTTTACACATTAGCAACCTTAGATAGCACTAACTGAACTGATTTAGTTTAAATGCTCTTGATTTCAGGTGCGCTCCCACAGAGGGGCTGGCGGGCTTGAGCCCTACCCCCTACCATAAGTTTGAACACGTGCACACATTTCACTTATGGGCAGCAAAGTGAAATGTGTGCACGTGTTCAAACTTATGGTCACTTCCCGTTTAGGATCTATAGTGCTTTTCTTTTTTTTAATATTTAGTATTTCAGTTGATCAATGTTTTTCTTATCAGTGTCAATTTTATTATTGCCTCTGAATTAATAATTGATTATTAATTAATAATTAATAATCAATTAACACTAAATTTGTTAAGTGAGCCGAAGTTTTTTCTGGTTTAATTTTATTGAATATTAATCGAAATAGTGAAGTTGACATGATCGATGTAATCGATGAAGTGACAAAAGAGAAAAAAAAATTTAATTTTCTGGAAGCACTTCTTTTGAAAAAATAGGAAATATAGGGAATATAGGAATTATCAGGAAATATAGATTTCAAATTTTTTTTCTAGATTAACTTCAAGCTATTTGTATCAATCTATGATTATAATTCAAAAATTAAAAAGACCAAATTTTATATTTTTCGTTATTTTAAAGCTGTTTATAAGTTATGTTATAAGCACTGTATAAAAAGTCTGTGCAATATGTTATTTTTTATACTAAATTAAACAGAGTATTTTCAGTGTAAATCGTACGTAATTCTTTAAAGTATGCAAATTCAAACAGTAAAATTATAGATAAATACAAGCATACAACATAGAATGCCCATTTTTCACAATAAACAGAAATTAGTAATATAAAAAATCATTATAGTATAATAAATTAATTTGTACTTCAATATATCTTGTTCTCGAAACAATTTAAACAAATTACTGTTGAATTAAGATGTTATTAAAATCTATTGAATCTAATTGATCTAAATATCTTGATTGAAGTTGCTATTTAAATATGTCAAAAAGTATCTTTTTCAATTATTTAATATTAAACAAACGGTTTCCTTTGCTATATGTATTTCAAAGGTGTCAATGATTTCTATATTTTCCATTAGATATTGTAGATACAAAAAATGAGTGGAAAAAAATTGATTTTAAATAGCTGATAACTTTTAATTTAAAATGATATGGCTTTACTAACTTTTATTATTGTAGTTATACTTTTATTAATTTTATTATTATTGTTGCAATTTTAAACATGTTAATTATTTTTAAAATTTTGGTTTTCTTTCTCTTTTATTATTTTTTAATTTCGAATTGAAATCAATTTAAACAGTATTTTATAATTTAATATTGATTGTTTTTAGTCGTTTTTCTATAAATGAAATCCAGTGTAATATTTTCTGATTCTCCTTGAGTAATTTATATTTTCATTTATTTCTAATGTTGCAATATAGATTAATGTGACAACTGACTTTTTTTTAATCTAGTTCACCAGTCCATGACATAGATCAAATTTACAATTAAATATATTATTAGTAAGCATATTTTAAAATTCGTGTAGACTTTTTAATAATTTAACTTAATTCACTGATATAAATTCAAGGTGTTCTATTATCAAAATGATGTTTTAAATTGCAAAAATAATTGGAAGCCTATGTAAAAGCACAATTTCGCTATATTATATTACGCAATAGACAAGCAAACAAAAAAAAACGTGATTCATTAAAACATGAGAGATTTTCAACATAACTCATGATACAGTATTACTAGTTAATTTAAATCAAGAGTTTTTCTAGTCATTTTATTTTCATTTTCTATATTCAATTTTACAATTCGAAAAAATATTCCTAGAATTAAAACTGTAAACACGCATTTAAAAAAAAGCAAAAATACATCCGTGATTCAAATATCGCTATCTCAAAAAATTTTTAAAAGCACAGTTTTTGAATCCTAAAAATTAGCAGAAATCAATTTTATTCTGCATTGTTAATTATCTTTTCTATACATTTAACAAAAATGTCACAGTAACTCATTTTAGAATCAAAAATATTATTCAAGTATTTATTAAGCATTGTTCAAGTATTTACTAAATATTATTCAAGCATTTATTAAATGTTATTCAAGTATTCACTAAATATTAGTCAAGTATGCAGCTTTTTTCCCTGCAACACACAGTAGCTCCTTTGACATTTAACACTGAAAGAAAGAAACTTACGATATAAAGATGAAGCAATTCCTAATTGTCTCAAAAAATATGTTGATCCTTAATTTATTATTTTATTAATTATAATTATTCTATTATTAGAGTAAATAATGTTGTAATTAATTGTAATGCCGGTTTTTATTTTAAAATGCTTTTAAAAAAAAATACATAAAATAGAAAAATTAATAACATTTTTTATACATATTTTTACGAAGTTTTTGAATTATGAAAAAAAATTTAATCTTTCTTAATTTTTTAGAAGAATATTATTTACTGGTCATAAATTCTCTTGTTATTTTAAATGATTAAATGAAAAGATTCAATTTTAACTGCTGGTTTGGATCTAAAGATGATTTTACTTGACTTGACGCGGGATCATGAGATTTATGCCCACTAATGCTGCTTTATCTCAATTTATTCAAATGCTAGTAAAATACAGAAGTTGATTTGAATAGATTTGTGTTAATTTTCATTTACATCATTTCGAATATCAAATTACATGGCCAGAGCTTCGAAAAGTAAGTCTTCATTTTTTTTATTTTTCAATTTATTATTTCATTAAAAATTTCTGTAATTTTTTTAATACATGAAAGAAGTATTAGTACTAAGTTACTCTTAATTATTTTATCAATGAAAAGAATAAATAAATAAATAAACATTGATCGAAGAATATGAGCGACAAATACATGATTGTGATCACGAAATAAATTTTTATTTGGTTGCAATAAAGTTTTCATATATAATTTTAATACACCTATCGCCATTTGCATGATACAATGACATGATGTACACGATTTTAAAATATAGGATTTAAAAAAAAAATTATGCAATAATTTTTTAATTCCATTCGCTTGGTAGCATTGATGCTTATATTTCTAGTCATTTTTTAATTCCATTCTATTCTGAATTCCATTCATTCTAATCTAAAAATGGGGACTCTCCATTTTGTGTGTACAGTCAAACTTTCTGTTCAAATAATTTACTACCGTAAATTTTTATCAGCAAAAAAAAGCCCGTCATTGTGTTTTTCTATTCGGAATTTTTTTAAATTTCATATTTACTGGTTAAAGAAAAACAATTATAATTTTTGTAATATTTTATAATTTTATTAAAATTTTAGGGGTTTTACCATGCCAACGGACATTTTTTTTTTTTTAAATGAAAAAAAAAAAGTTATATCTTTAGAAAGCAAAATTAAAATTTTAGATCGTCTACATAACGGAGAAAGAGCGACAGATGTTGCTGAATTTTATTCTATGAAGGAAACCCCAATAAGGACAATAAGAAAAAAAATGAAAACTCCATTAGAAAAAGTATAGCAGCTCCATCTTCTACGAGTATGAGCACAGCTGCATAGATGTTGCAATGGAAAATATGGAAAAAAGCATTAATGATATGGCTAGATTAATGATATGATAATGATAAAAGCATTAATGATATGGCTAAAAGCGGATTCCAATTGATACCAATATACAACTGCAAATAAGACTTTGAAGATTTATGAAAAAGTATTTAGTTTCATTTTACGTTGAAATAAATGACTGAATTATACACATTTTAATTAGTTTTCGATTTACACAGTTTTCCGTATAAAAAAAATCACAATTTCGAATTACACAGTTTTACATATAAAAATCTACAATTTCAATTTACACAGTTTTACGTATAAAAATTTACGATTTCGATTTACACAGTTTTCTAAGGAACTTTTCTTCCGTGTAAATCGGGGTAATTCAATTGCTTTTATCTTTATTTAACGGTTACTTCTCTCAAAAATATTGTCATAGCATAATTTTTCCAAAAACTCTATCGTTGGATAATATTAAATTACGTAACGCACTTTTGAAATGCAAATTAAATTACGTAAACATATAAAATACATAAAAATATTTTTTTTTTATTAAAAAATATAACATAAAAATATAATTTTAATGTTATATTTTAAATTATAATATTTTATTATTAATATTTATATTTTATCTTAATAATTTATTTTTGACCGCTTTCCCTCATATAAAATTTTCTACTTAATTTTATTTTGCCCTTAAAAGTAACTCAGCATTTTTATGTAACGAAACGTGTTTGAAAAGAAAAGTGTTACACGTCTTGTTTAGTCTTTAATTGAACTCCTTTTAAAATATTGATGAGCTTTATAATTTCTCCGCGCATTTATGGGAGCGCGTAGAAAGAAAATTCTGTTACTAGGTGTAAACAGTGCAAAAAATGAATAGGAAATAGTGTAGCATTGAACTTCTTCGTCTCCCCCAACGAAAAGTTACATGTTTAACCTTGAGTCCGAAGTCTCCGATCTTCTTAGAACCTGTTCCGATCTAGATAGGAGTGTGACGTCAATTCCTGACACGGGCGAAATTTTGCTCTCCGTTCCTCGGGGATTACGTCATGCTTAGCAGCCAATCAAAAGCTTTAAAAGTGACATCACTGTTTTCGATTATACCTCCGCTGCACAGAAATGTTGATTTCATCTTATCATTCAGCTTTAAGAACTAAAAGCGATAAAACTCCAGTAGACCTTGAATGCTCACTGCATCGTAAAGTCTTCTTCAGGATTTTCAGTTTCGTTCGGAGAGCGATCGAGAGAAACAGCGGACTCTTTGACGCGGAAGCTCACGGATATTACAAACTTTCCTCAACTTCAGCGGGTTGTGTTGCCGTTCTGTTATTGCGTAGGTCAGACTTCGTAAGTCACTCGATCCGTTGGCGCGCAATATTTGAGAGTTTATTTTTCGAGACGACGCGCTTTTCGTAAACCGTCAACTTTTTTGGAAAAAATAACTGGGGAAGGCCCCTTTAGTAATCACAACGGCTCTCTTAAAAGATTTTACAACATGCTACCCGTACCCGTTTGTAGAGTCTCCACTCATGTATGATTTTGCGACGGAGGTGCCGAAACGGAGTGCGAAACTGAAGAATTTTGACTTAAGTGCTGTGAACGATCTAGCTGATCTCAGCACTCCTGAAGTGTCTTTCGATCTTCATAATTTCATAGACGTCTCCAACAACGTCCCAGCTGATACTCTTTTGGCTGATATATTGGCCGAAGAATCGGCAAGAACCGTTACCAGCACCGCTCCGGTAACCACCATTCCATCTGTCAATTTCGGATTCCCGATGCCCCAATCGGCCGGATTTGGCTCCGACCGCTACGGCTCCGAAGCGGGCATCAAACAGGAACCGACGGCTGGTATCGAAACCCACAACGGTTTCACCAGTCGGAGCACCGGTGGATACACTTTCGCCAGCCTACCTCAGCTACCGGACCCCGCGCTCAACTCCGCGGTCTTCGGCGGCGACCAGCGGGAAGTCATCAACTTCAAAGGTGACGACAAGAAGTCGAAGAAGCTGCTGGACAAAGCGTCAGACGAGTATCGAAGAAGGCGGGAAAGAAACAACATTGCTGTCCGGAAATCCAGAGAAAAGGCAAAGCAACGCTGCAAAGACACTGAAAAACGAGTCTGCGATCTTGTGTCAGAAAACGACAAACTCAGAAAGCGGGTGGAACTCCTTTCCAAAGAGCTCAGTGTTCTCAAGAATTTATTATCCAATGTTGGTGTGGCACCTGAAAACACAAACAAGAACATGTAACTTTTTTCCTGAAACTGTTGCTACAAGCAAACACTTCTCCAAAGACAGGACTTCATTTTATGTACCTTTTATTGTCATGTATCGACGAGCAGCGGAAAAACTGAACTATATCGACAAGGACGATGTTATTAGATATCTTTTGTATTTCAAGTCGGATGTTCGGCTTATATCTTCCTCTTGCTAGACGAGAAAAAAATTTGTTTTATTTTCATCAAAAATTATTAACTGTTTATCTGTGTTTATGAATATGGCATTAATACTGTCTCCTGATAAAGGATATTGATTTGATGTAAGTGAAAACTGTGAAAGTGAATGTAGTTTTCTGTTGTGGTTAATCAAGTTTGCTATTCGATATGTGCATTTAAGATAGAGAGACATCTTCGTAATTTAAGTTGATTATTTAAAAGTAATGCTGTACTGTATTCTCAGAACTATATATAACAAATGTGCCAACAAATGATTTTCATTTACACAGATTATTCTGGTATGGTACTTAGTTTACCAAAGATCAATTTAGAAAAATGTGTTAAACATTTGTTCCATGTAGAATCATCTTTAATAAGTTTTTAAACTCATATTTACTGACGATGTAATTTTTTTACAAATATTATATGTACTGGTATATTAAATTGTATAATAATTTGAATTATATGACAGGAAATATATTTAATTAAAATTTATTGGAGACTGCAATTTTAATATGTTGATAAATTATTATTGTTATTGAATTATTATTAATGAATTATTTGTATTACATTGATCTCAATGAAATTTTTTTCAGACATGTTCTAATGAATTATTTTTATGAATGCATTATATTATAGTATAAAAAAGTTTAATTACAAATTTTTTTTCTATTGATTTTAATTATTTTTTAAGAAAATTATTTTTTAAAGTGAAGATTTAAATAGTTTATTTGAAATTTTTTTAGACGACTTGGAAAACTTATTTTTAAATTTTATTGTTTAAAATTTCTTCATTCATGTTGTTAAAAAGTTGATAATTTATGAGTTGATTTTCAATATTTATATGCTTTACACAATAAATTGATATCTTTTTTTCACAATTAAGACTTACTCTTTATTTTACTTATTCTATAGTATTGATGAAAAAAATATTATTTTACTTACTGTAAATCATTTATTAATAATTACAATAAGTAATTAAATTGATTAGTTTCAAGAAAATATTTATATTTTAATTTTATATAAGGAAAATTGAACTAATTAAAATTTTTCATTGACAAATTAGAAAACAGACAGTTAAAGACAGATTAAAAAAAAAAGTTATGAAACAACCAATGATTTGTTTTATAGTTTTATGAATGTATATTATTTTTGCAATTTTTAAATATTGTAATTTTGGGAGTTTATTTTATTTGCTTAAAGTTTGGGAATAATATTTATATATAAATATACTATAACTATAATAAAAAGTTATAATTGAATAAATAACAATCATATACAATATTTTAGATCAGGAAATTGAAAATTCAGTTCATTGTATATTTACATATAGATTATTTATAATTTTTTTGAAATTTTTATAAGATGCACCCTATGTTAAACATTAAAATAACTTTTATTAAAATTATTTATAATTAATAAAAATTCTACTATATTTATTTTGAAAAGATTTTAAATCATAAAAAATTCTTCTAAACTTAAAATAACTATTTAATGATAGTTTATTATTTTTTTAGAAATAAACTCACATTAGTGGACTTCATTTTTTAAAATTAAGAAGTATGCAGTGCAGCTGTGTATTTTAAAGTTTATTTTTGTGACCACTAATATAAATAAATTAAAGCATATCAGATGTTTTAAAAATTATATTTTTGTTCATTGTTAATTCAATTTTATTTTTAAATGTTTTATTTCAGAAATTAATATAAATTTATGATATAAAAAAATTAATATTTTTTTATCAAATACATTCTGTGTTTTCATTAGAAACACATGCAAAAGTTTTACTTAGTAGATTTAAACAGTATGTATGGAAACTTGGAAAAAAAAAACTTATGGATATTAAAAAAATACAAACAATATAATGCAAATCAGATATGGACATTATTCTATAACTATCTTGATTTAAATTAGTAACTGCTATTGAAAAATTATACCAGCCACTAAATTATTTTCTGCTTAAAATAATTACAGGTATATAAATTCATTTATAATTTACTTTTTAAATATTTAGTGAAAAAAGTGCTTCATTAGAGGGGCAATAACTTGAACAGATATTTTAGCTCTAAATAAAAAATAATGACTTAGAATGGAAAAAAGCTCCCTTGTTTTCCATTGTATTAATATAATTAAGATTCAACTCTGATTTAATTTCATATAATTTTAATAACTGACTTTAATGAAAAAACATATAAATGAAATTTATTATGATTAAGACTCAAAAATAATTTTGTATAATTTTAAGTTAACAAAAAATTCCAATTTTTACTCCATTCATGGAGTTAGAAATTTACAAACGATGTATACTCCTGAAGAATTGGATCTTTATGTAGTAGTGAACAATAAGATGTATAGTTGTTATAATATACGACAATTCAGAAAGTAATATTTCTATTATAACTTTTCTGAAACCCTATTGTACAAATTAATTGGTTAGGATATATTTAAAATTTTCTAAAAGGAGAAATAAGAACAGAAAAGAAAAAAAAAATGAATCTTGTTTAAAGTCTGCCCAGACCTCTCACTTTCGTGCTGCCATCTAACAGAAAAGATTATAAACTAAAATTCCGTAAAAAACATTTTATCTCGAAGTTGAAAAAAAAACATTTTTTTTTCTTATATACAGCAATAAATCACATCTATTTCAAAATATAATCGTTGTATTCCTAATTTTTTAAAGTAAAATTTCATATTTGCGTTTAAAAATTCAACAGATTAATTTGTAGTTATGTGTAAAAGTTTTGGTTTAGTGTGAGTTTCCTATTATTTTACCTGAATTCATTTATAAACTTAATGAGTATATAAATTATAAGACGTACATATAATAATTAATTAACATAATCTTTAATTTAATAAGCGTTTGATAAAAAGAGTGACACTTATAAAGTAAAATGAATCTCAGCCTTATAAAACTGCTATTTTAATAATATATACTGAAGTGAAACAGGAAGAAAAATTAACAAAAAAATTAATTTCACGAAGTAGGCTTATGTATATTGTTTAAAATAAAGTTTCAAATTCTAATTACGTTCGTATATTTTCCTTATCCTTTATTTCGTTAAATTATTATCAGAAAATAAAAAAGCATTTTTATTTCTTATAAAAAAAATCTTTCTTAAAAAGTCTGTCAAAGATTTTTAAAATCTAAATTTGAGCAATAATTAAAATTTGAAAAAAGTTAAATTATGTAAACTTAATTCTGAATTTAATAGTTGCCTACATTACTATGAATGGAATACTAATCATAAAAATGAAATCCAAATAATGACCAATTACTAAAAAACAATTTGAAGTAATTAAGATATTTTTCCTAATGTAAGAAACATTAATTAATCCAGTAGTTATTGAAGAAAAAATGCATTATTTGTATTTTTGTGGTACTTGTTTGAACATGAAATGGTCAAGAAACATTTTAATTCAGTGACTCACAATAGTGATCGCAAATGTGATTCTCGTTAAAAACCCAAGGGGAAAAAAAATGAAATAATTGAAAATCGCAAAAGATTCCCACATGACGAAAATATCAAGTATTCCCTTAATACAGTATGGTTTATCGGGTATAACATTTTTCGAAATCTGAAAATTTAAAACAGAATATTTTTAAGATTAAATAAATCTCACAAAAGTTTTCGTGGACTCGTATTAGAATTGTCTGTTTTACATTAGTTTTGATCGTAATTAAGAAATATTTTTTCGAACACAGAATGTCATATTAATTTTTAGATACATTGAATTGTTTGTCTGTGTTTATTTATGTAATTAGAATACATCCATTACTAGATCAGTCAAGCATACTTCGTTCAAAATTTATAAATTAATTATTATTTTGTACTTAGAAAAAGGTACTATTGAAAAACCAATCATACAGTTAGTTTAGTTTTTCATCTATAATAAAAACATTATAAAAAGCACAGAACCAGTGAATAACCAATAAATCGAATTAGAGAGGCCAACAAAGCCATCTCATAAAATGAAACGAATCATCATTCGAAAAATAAATCAAAATTCATAATTATAAGATACAAAATATAGAACAGAAACGCAATGAAGTTACGGAATTTGTGTAAGCTCCAAATGTAACTCAAAAGTAAATATAGAACAGACAGGTATTATGACCTGAGAAGAATTTTTTCGTTAGTGTAAAGAATCAAAAATTTGGAAAGAAACGATCTCAACTACCAGAAAAATGAAAACAATGTTTTTATAGTGTTATATTTATAAATAAAAGCAAATGTACTAAATTTATAGCTACAAGTTGCATAAAGGTTTGAATAAAATCAAAAGAAAATTTTATAAGAATTAATTCCATTCGTCAAAGATATTTGGTGTGAGGGTTCATATATTCCCTGGAATATGTAAGCTTGAATTTATTGATAGCATTATGAATCAGTAAATATAATACTGACACCTTAAATAAAAATTTAAAATAAGCAGTTAAAAATTTAAGTCTTCAAAAATATTCGAAGTTCTGTCAGTATAAAAATCCAAAACGCAAATTAATTGAATGTCAGATTGTGGTTGCTTTACAAAGTCGCTAAGTAAAGAAAACGTTAAAATGTCTCCTTTGAACCCAATAGAATATTTTTTACCGGAATTTGACATTAGACTTCAGAAACCTATAATTTCCTAAAGCAGCAGCTAAAATCTGTAATGTATCAAATTTCAATCAAAATAAGCACAGAATTTATTAAAAATTATGTTGAATCCAAAGAAAAAAAAGAATCCGTCGGGTATTTTTAAAACTCATAGATATTCAATAAAGTGTTTGAAAATTGTTGATCAAATAGTCGAATAATTTTAATTAAACTTAATTGTTCTTATCCGAAAACTTGTGAGTGATATTCATTTTTTCATCATTTATTATTGTATTTATAGTAAATTTATTCTAAAAAATTAAAACAAAATATAAGTAAAATAAAAAATTATTTTCGTGCTAAATTATTTCAAAACAATAAATTTTCAAAATATTGTTTAATAACTTTTTATTTTATAATTTATATACATGACACGTCTATGCTAAAACTTTTGTATGTATTTATATTCTCCTTTTTGTTTTATTTTTTGCCACAGAAATATTTTTAAAGGAAATAGAACTTCAATAAATAAATTTTTCACATAAAAGAATATAGATGGCAGCACAATACAATGACCCTTATGGAGGGTGTAATTTTTTTTCCCCTAATCTGATATAAATGTTTAATGCATGATTACATAATGTATCTTATTTTATACGTAATTAAGGTTAGATTAATTAAAATCAGGGTATATTTTAAAATATACTCAAATAACCATCATTATATTACACCAGCCAACATGGAATGAAAAAATGTTTTTCCTTTAAACTTTTCTTATAATATAAAAATTCAAAAAAATTTTTTTTTTATTATTCGTTAAAGGAAAATATCAACCTTTATATTTATTAATAATACAATTTTCCTTGATTCGAATTTTTGTACCTGAGGGCACTGAATGTACTCCAAGACATTAAAGAACAAAATAAATAAAATAAACACTGATTTCAAGGGGGGTCCCCCTTTCTTTATTTATTTTTAACTTCTAATCTAATTTAGTGATTAAAGAAAAAAAAGATAACTTCGAAATTTGATTACTGTAATGTGATCATGATTCTACAGCTCGAATCGGAATCATTTCAATATCTTATTATAAATTATTTTCTTCTCCCCCAATTGCAGCATATATATCTATATATATATATATATATGCTGCAGCTGAGGAAATTGTGCTATATATATATGTTATTGTACATAGGTGAGCCTCAAGTTCAATTTGTGTCATCGACGGGCGAAAGCGAGAGGGTATTGACAACTGAGGATACTTTTTAGGTGAAACTGTCCCATATTTGTGTATTGTATGAGGAAAAACCCCGGAAACTCCCACAAAAGCGTCCTGACTGTCAATGCGAGACACTTATGTACATTTTTTGGAGCAGTGACTGCAACGGACGCTATATTATTCTATATTAAAACATTAATTTTGAAACTGAAACACAAAGCATGCCTTAGTGCAACGAAACTATAAGAAATCACTGTAATGATTTAGAAGTTCTTCTCACGATGTAATAGATGAGAGTTCTAATTGCAAAATATTTCATTATTTGTGAGTCGATGCGCTTAAATTAATACTGTTTTTCCTATTATTGTTTGAAATGTTATTGTGATTTTTTTTTTTTTTTATCGAGTTTGAAAAAAACAGCATAAAATATATTTTAAAAAACCTATTTCATTATGTATAAATGCACAGTATTCTTGTTAATGATTTTAAATCGCCAGATAAAGCATTATGGTACTGTTGTTTTGGTTATAATTATTATTATTTTGTTGTCTAAATTGACGTATGTATTCAAATAAAATATTTGAAAATGAAATTGGGGAAAAGTAAGACACATTTAAGAACAGATCTAGGATTTAGGCAGAAAAAAAATCAAAAGTGCAGATTTAATGCAATTATCATGCGTCATTTTAAAATATACTTATATCGTCAACTGTACGTCATATTTAATCTGTATCTAAATAAACGTTTTTCTGCATAACAATTCCGCTTTTATTCACATATTTAAGCACTGGACGTTACTTTTCTTTTCTTACACAACATTAAAAATTATTATTAATATTATTATTTTGTAACTATTCGTACGAAAGAAAAAAATGTAAACTACATTGAGAAATGTTTTTATTAAAAATAATAATTATTATGTATTATTAAACGTTTCTTTTCCATTCTTTTATTCATTCTTTCAAAGGAAGAAATATTAACAGAGCTTCTTTTGCATAAATTTGCGCAAATTTAAAATTTTTTTAAGTCATGAAGTTTGAAAAGGAAAGGAGTAAACAATTGATTCTAAAATAAAATTTATATATTCTTCATTGGCGCAACAGCCTCATGGTGGGCCAAGGCTACTGACTAGCCTAGCCCTACAATCTACTAAAAGATTTCGAGACAGGAGATGGTATCATTTTACAGGATAGGATTGTCAGCCCTACACCCTACATTCCTATTAGACCGGGACCTACTGTTTTAAAGTGGATTCTGAATCACTACAAACATCCATGGCACCGAGCGCCAGAGAGATAGGCACTCGGCCATCAGGCCCTAAATTTATATGTAGTCAGAATAAATATAAAATGTTCATAGATTATTTATATATTTCATTTATATGATATTCAATGATATTGAATTTACCAATTTGTCATACACGGCGAAAACTGCAACTGAAGTGCCATTTACTGAATGGGGACATTCTGAAAATCAATCACATTTCCAGTCTCAAATATGACACAGATTTTAGCAAGAATCAATATTTAAATGAAATTCTATATACATATTGTTAACTGCCTAATATTACATGTCAGGATTGTCATTGACATTCATAAGTAAATTGTTGCCAAATTGATGTTTATTAAACGCATGTCCTCAAACCCAAAAGACCCTTCGTTCATAATCTTATATTTCAAAGTTATTATCACAAATTTAAGAATTTTATTTATTCACTATACAAATGTCTGTTATAAAAGTCTATCAAAAATTTTTTAAATGTGAAATCTGAATTTTAATATCAATTAACACGATAAAAAATGAAATTATTTCAATATTTTTCAGATTTGAATTAATATCAGTATTTTTAGAAATGGAAGAAAAAGAACTAAATCCGAATAAAATCAAAACTACTGAGAGACAAAGCAATAGTTCAACTGTTTACGATACTTTTTTTAGCATGAAGGAAATTACAATTACAATTTTATAGATTACAATTTTATCAAATTAAATCTGAAAAATACAATACTTAATACTTAAAATACAATAATGCTTTACTTATCCGACATGTTAATAAAAATAAAATATATAAAGTTTTAAAAAATAAGAGAAAATAAAAGTATCTTTAAATCTAGTTAGATAATGCAAAAGTGAAAATTCATGGGTAGAACATTTCAATTCTCCTAATTAAGTTTTTAATTTAACATCACACACTTTTTCCATTTGCACCAACTATTTGACCAAGTCTTTGCTTTAATGGAGGTTAATTATCGTCTTTTATCAAAACTAAATCTTTAATGCTCAAATTATGTTTATCTCTCAATCACATGTTCGTCCTTACAGCTGTGAGACATAATCCATTGACCAACGTTTTCAGAAGCTTTTAAAAAGTTGTGGTCAGCTTCCATCTTTCTGTAAAGGTTATTTTGTCTGAAGGCAAGCCAAGTGTATTTTCATTTCATTTTGGAATTACATTTAAAGCAGTTCCAAATATGAAATGTTTACTTGTGAGGGGATGTGAAACATCAGAATCATTAGAGATACACAATAATGACCTTGAATTCAAGCACATTTTGTCTGAAGGAAAGTCAGGTTCTGGAATTGCGTTTAAAGCAGTTCCAAATATGAAATACTTGGTTATGAGGGGATGTAAAACATCAGGTTCACTAGAGATGGACTATAATAACCTTGAATTCAAACAGGCTTTAATTTGAGACACTAAGGTGCAGAATTCTTCAAGTATTAGAATTTGTGTCTCTCCAAGTGTATTTTCATTTCCTTCACACCAGCCTCCTATGGACCACCAAAGTGAGTTGCTGCTTGAGATTTAAAAGTCCATAAAATATTTCCGCTACAAAAATAATTTTGGATCTTTTCATCAGATGAAAATGATGGCATGATTCTTTCCAACTGTTTGGCTGCCCCGACAAAATTAATACTTCTGCTTGTTTTTGATTCCTTTCAGGATCAAACTGAGAAGTTAAAATACTTCCATTCAGCCATACTAGAGCATAAAATAAATAACTCGTTATAAATTCAGATGCCGTAGAACCACGCAAAACTAAATCGGCTGGATTTTCAGTTCTTTTTCAGTATCTCCATTGAGATGGTGAAATTAGGTGTTGAATTTCACGTATACGGTTGGTACAAAAGGTTTCAAATTGTTAGCTGAATATTTCATCCCATGCAGTATGGTATGAGAGTCGTTGAAATAAAATATATTTTCTTCGGGGATGCGAAAAAAATTTTTTTTTTTTAATAATTTACAATTCTTGTGGCAGTACAGCTAATCCTAAAAGAGGAAATTTTCCTTTCTTAAGTGAGGACACATATATTTTCAAGTACAAAAGAAGTAGGGCATAAATCAGCATCTTCCAATGATTTCTCTTAATTCCCCTTAATTTCTCTCTGAGAAATTAAACGATGAAGTCTGGAAGAAATTTTCTTCTATGTGATCCAAAGGTTACGAGAAAGTTGAGTTCGTGCTAGATGCAAAAGTTTTCTTTTGTAAAAGTCTATTGAACTGAGTGTTCCCCCAAGAAAGTGCTTGTTGATGAGAGATTCTGTAGTTTTTTATTATGATTTAAAGTGTTGGACAGGAAAGACCGTAAATCAGAATATGATTCAAAAGGACGTGTGAGATTCTGTTGATCATGGAGAAAAAGATTTTAAGGCCACATTATGATCTGTCTGCAAGCTTTTTGAGTACTATTTAGTTGAAAGAATAACTGGATCGGTAAATGATCATTGTCGAAAGGGTCGTAGTAAATGAAAAAAAATAAATTCAGGTATACATTTGACCTGACAATGTAGAGATCATATACAGATGTAGAAGAAGGAGTAATATGATTTAGTGCGTTGGTATATAACATTTAAATTATCATTGAGAATCCAGTTGATCAGAGTTTCAAAACTATTAGTTAAAGATAATTAGCCGAAAATGGAAGCTGATGATATATTGCTTCTAGACATTCAATGGTGAAATGACCCTTGGAAGTCTAGATATTGACTGTTGTAAATGTTTTATGAAGAAGATGAAATGTGATAGCTTCTATTCTCAGTTTGTAAGATTGATAAGATTTAAAGTATTACATAGTATAACGGAATCGATAGCTATTAAAAGTCCTCCGCTTTGCATGTTATCAGGTCGTTCTGTTCCATAGATTAATTTTCCAGGTAAGTGGAACTGATCCTGGAAATTGAGGAATGTTTCTTGTATTCCGAAAACTGGAAGAAAGAATTGAAGTAAAAAGGATTTTTAGCTTCGAAACTGCGAGCATTTCATTGTAAAATGTTGAATGCCGGAATGAACATGAGAGAAAAAAATCAAATTAAGAGGAAATCTCAGAAAAATTAATAAATCAAAAATATGACCCTAAATTTCTTATTTAGTGCACTTAACTGATTGTTATGCTGTACGATAAAAGAGAGAAAGTTGGGCTGAGTGTCCTCTTCTACTAAGTTTGCCACTGTGCTGTTTAAATCTTGCAGTAGTTTGAGGCCCAGCTTCCTGCCTTTAATATTCATTTTATCATTCAGAGTATTAGTGGCATGATTGGAGGAGATAATTTCTTCACATCTTGGCTGAGTGAAGTAAGGGGCGCCGTAATGTTTTCTGTGAGAGTTTTAATTGTTTCATGAAAAGAGGAAACTTGTATGCGGGAGCTTTTTTTATAATTTTTTGAGCTTCTATAGCTTTCTCTTTTGATATTTGAGTGATATGATCTTTTGTAATATAAGTAGAATTTTCAATATTGACAATTTTGAATTTAGAGGAAAATGAATCATCTTTTGGAGTACGATATAACTTCTAGGTTTATATAAAGGAAAGATGGTTGTGTTTTGAATTTTAAAAATTGTTTTTCAGGTTTGCTTTTAGTACAGGTACTATCTGTGACCTTGTTATTCGCACTGTGGTTGCATTAGAACATTTTGAAACTTTGATCGAGTATGAATCCACTGGGTGCTGGGCGCCGCAGAATTCGCAAGCAATGAGATTTTTTTACAAGCTCTGGTTATGTATGTAGATGAAAAGCAATGGCGACACTGACAGGGTTTATAAAAATATAAATATTATTGGTCTCTCAAGCCATAATTTTACAAGGTCCGATAAAATTGTTACCAAAATTGCGACTGAAACTGATGTAAAGAGAGTAGTCTTATTTTACTTTTTGGAAAATCTCAGGAGTTCGGTAACCGTAAAATTACTCTCCTCTTCAATTCATTTTGCGAGAACTAAAGATATATCGGTAGGAATATTATGAAGTAAAAATCGAGCAGTTATTTTTTCGGGGTAAAGGGATGCTGAAATCAAAATACTCAATATAACCTTCATATTTGCCAGTTCTTTGGCAGTGTCAAAATGATCTGTGGATATGATTAATTCACCCTGCCGTGTGATGCACATATGCTTTATATATATGTAGTGACCTTGGACGATTTTCTGTCTTTCAGCATTTTAGGATGCTCTTTCATAATAATGTCACTAATAACTTCGAGTACTACAATGGAATAGAGAATACCATGTTGAAATGCAATCTGTAAATCTGCGAGAATTTCTCGGTGAACTTTGAAATAAAGATCCGCATCTGAAGTGTACTCCAATAAATTGGAGTTTTGAATGGTATCCACCATACAAGTTGCAAATGCACACCCACTCAAAATGTAAGACCTCCTTGATCTACATAATAAACAAAAACTTACAAGTTCAAATTAAAGTTGAAAGGGAAAGGAAAATAACTATACAAATGTATGACTTAACCTAAGAAGAATACTAAATCAAAAAAGAAATAAAGGAACTATACTACCTGAAACCTGAAACACTATCAAATATGAATTGAGACAAGACAACAATAGCCCCACCATGGAGACAGCGAGATTCTTCTTTGATCGTGCGTATTAATCATTAGACTGATTAATGTCTCTGGCCCAGTCCACAACAGGCTTCAATATCCCTTGATATATTTCGACCACGGATAGCTGGAATGGTAAACACCCGGTTAATGGCGGAAACACATGAATCTGTAGCGACACCTATTGATGTAAAATGGAATACAAATTGAACGACTTCTACTTTCACTGTTAAAAAAGGGAATTTTCCCGCTAGAATAAAAATAGAACGTAGTAAGCGTTCGAAGTAGAATAAACATGTCGAAATTGTGAAAATTGATTATCGTCTTTTATTTTGCCGTCTGAATTTTAATAACACTACGCAACCTTTACAATACCGCCACATACTTGGTGACCCGTGAATTGTTTGCAAACAGTAAATTATTTACAAAATGACTGAATCTAATGAATCGGCGAAAAAAGATGAAGTAGCGCGGGTAAGTGTCAAAATACCTCCTTTTTGGGCTGAAAAACCAGAAATATGGTTCTTTCAAGTTGAAGCACAGTTTTCAATTTGTGGAATAACAGCCGAGGATACAAAATTCAACTACTTAGTTTCGCAATTAGAACCGAAGTTTGTTGAAAGTTTGTGGGACATTATAAGTGATGATAATAGAACAAAATATACCGCTGCTAAAACACGATTACTGAATACTTTTAAAGAAAGCGAAAATAAGCGTCTTCAGAGACTGCTGACAGGACTTGATTTGGGAGATCTTAAACCCAGTCAACTTTTACAAAAAATGAAAAACCTGGCTACTGATGGAATTACTGACAAGGTACTAACAACATTATTTCTACAAAAAATGCCTGATTCCGTACGGAATATTTTACTAGTTAGTGATGAAGGAATTGAAAAACTGGCATTAATGGCGGATCGTATTCTTGAAATGCAACCAAAACAAGAACTTTACCGCGTAAGCAATGTTTCATCAGGATCAGATGCCTTAACTGAGTTACGACAACAAATTACATCTTTGGAAAATAAACTTGAAAAACTGAGTGTCACAAGGAACTCTCGTTCCCAAACAAGAAATACAGGTGGTCGATACTCTTCTTCTCATCGAAGTCAGTCTCGCAATCGCTCTTACAATCCTACTGGCAAATATTGTTATTACCATTTCCGTTTTCGAGAAAAATGTTTTCCTGATAAATGTAAAGCTCCATGTGCATGGAAAACAATCCTTCGGAAAACCAGAATCAGCAACAGAATTAACGGCAGACTCTGCTGCTGAAAATACAACACATTGCCGTCAATACCGTCTATTTGTCAACGACAAAAAAACGGGTTTACGCTTTTTGGTTGATAGTGGAGCGGACGTAAGTCTTATTCCTTCTACTTCTAAACACAAATTTATTAGTGACTATAAATTATATGCTGCAAACAATACTGCAATCGATACTTTTGGTACAGAAATTTTAAATCTTGATCTAGGTTTACGCCGAGAATTTCAATTCCCATTTATTGTGGCCAAAATTAGTAAACCTATACTAGGTGCAGATTTTTTAAATAAGTTCAATTTATTAATTGATATAAAGCATAAAAGATTAATTGATGGTGTAACTAACCTTGCAGTTTATGGTAACATTGCACCCATCTCTATTAATGAAAGTGTAAATACAACGAGCAGCTTATGTAAATATTCTGATTTATTTTCTATGTATCCCAATATAACAAAACCAAATTTTCTTGTTTCAAATGTTAAACATAATGTAAAACATCATATTATAACTAAAGGACAACCTATAAATTGTAAAGCAAGACAATTAGATCCAAAACGGTTGGAAATAGCTAAAAGAGAATTTAAATATATGCTAGACAATAACATCATTAGTCCATCTAGCTCAGACTAGGCCAGTCCATTACATATAGTAACAAAGAAAGATGGTTCTTTTCGTCCATGTGGTGATTATAGAAGATTGAATGATTTAACTATACCTGATCGATATAACATACCTCGAATCCAGGATTTTCAACATATTTTAACTAATAAAACTATATTTTCTAAAATTGACATTACTAAAGCATATTATCACATTCCTGTAGCAGATGAAGATAAGGCAAAAACTGCCATCATCACACCTTTTGGACTTTATCAATTCAATGTGATGAGTTTTGGTCTCAAAAATGCCCCTGCAACATTTCAAAGGTTTATAAATGAAGTTCTTTATGGCCTAGACTTTGTATTTCCATACTTAGATGATGTGTTGATCGCCTCTTCTTGCGAGGAAGAACATCGTTCACATCTTAAAATAGTTTTCCAGCGTTTAGATAAATATGGTCTACGGATTAATATTAGCAAATCAGTTTTGGGAGTACCTGTAATAGATTTTTTAGGCTATCAAATATCTGCGGAAGGTTCACTACCTCAACCTCAAAAGATCAAAGCTATCATAGAATATCCATTGCCAGAAACTATGCACGAATTACGTTCCTTCTTAGGAATGAACAATTTTTATCGTAATTATATAAATAATGCCGCAAAAACTCAAGCCCCTCTACATGAACTTTTGAAAGGATCTACAAAAAAAGATCGACGCAAAATACCATGGACCGATGAAACTAGACAAAGTTTTGAAAAATGCAAACAAGATGTTGCTCAAATAGCGTTAATGGCATATCCCAACTCGGATTACCCTCTGGCACTTCTCACAGATGCATCTGATTGGGCTATTGGATCAGTTATTCAACAAAAAGAACCAAATGGATGGAAGCCAATTGCATTTTTTTTTCTAAAAAACTTAATGATGCTCAGAAAAATTACAGCGTTTATGACCGTGAACTTTTGGGTATATATTTATCCATTAAACATTTTAAGCATTTACTTGAAGGTCGAGATTTTGATATTTATACTGATCATAAACCGTTAATATTTGCTTTTAAGCAAAACAATGATAAAGCCTCCCCAGACAACTAAGACACCTACAATATATCTCACAATTCTCTACTAACCTATACCATATCAGTGGTCGAAACAATGTAGTAGCAGACAGACTGTCTAGAATTGAGGACATCGATTCACCTATTGTCGATTATGACTTGATAGCAGATGCACAAATTAATGATGATGAACTGCAACAATTGAAATTACATTCCAAATCATTACATTTTAAAGAACACCAATTGCCATCAGGAAAGCTTTTGTATTGTGATACCTCTACTTCCAGTATCAGACCATTCATACCAAAACATTTTCGAATGACAATATTTAATACAATTCACAGTTTAGTTCATTCTGGAATTCTAACTACTGTAAAAGAAATAACTAAAAGATTCATTTGGCCAAATATGAAAACAGATGTTAAACAGTGGACTCAAACTTGCATCAACTGTCAGAAAAATAAAATAACTAAACATACCAAATCAGGATATTCACAATTTCAAGCACCAGATGAGAGATTTAGTGTCGTTCATATAGATTTAATTGGACCTTATTCACCTTCTAATGGATACACATACTGCTTGACGTGTATTGATCGGTTTACCTCTTGGATGGAAGTGGTACCGTTATCAAATATCACTGCAGAAAGTATAGCAAAAGCTTTTTATGAGCATTGGATTACCCGATTTGGTGTACCTACTTGTGTTATTACTGACAGAGGCACTCAATTTATTTCAGAACTATTTCGAAGTTTAGCTGCGCTCTGTGGTGTTAAAGTAAACCATACGTCTTCTTACCATCCTCAGAGTAATGGAGAAGTTGAACGTCTTCACCGTACCTTGAAAACAGCTATTAGATGTCATAACAACGTTCGTTGGACGGACGCATTACCAACGGTTCTTATGGGTTTGCGAGCTGCTCTACATGAGGACTCTAAGTATACAATAGCTGAAATGGTTTATGGCAAAACTATTAAATTACCAGGCGAATTCTTTGAAGAATCCAGATTGCCAATATCTGATGATAATTTCGTAAGTAATCTCCGAAAACAGATGGCTGATTTAAAACCATACCAATCCAAAAACAAATGTAAACAAAAGATCTTCATTCCAAAAGATTTGTACACATGCTCACATGTATTTCTGCGAATTGACAGAGTTAAAAAACCTTTAGAACCCCCATATGAAGGACCCTATTTGGTATTGCAAAGATCCCCGAAAAATTTTCTTCTATCAATTAAAAATAAACAAGTTAATATTTCAGTGGATAGATTAAAACCGGCATATGTGTTACAACCTAATGAACTTCTGAATCCAACATCATCAAATGATCATACATCTGTGCCGAGTGAACAAACATTTATACCAAGTCAGCAAATTGCACAACCAAATACAACAACACGTTGTGGAAGACAAGTAAAACTTCCTGTTCGTTTCAATGACATTATTGACTTTTCTTCAAAATTATAATTCATCCATTCCATTTTAAAAATTAATTTGATTTATTGTATGTAATTGTTTAAATGTAATTGTATTTGTAATTATTTTGTGCAATTTCAATTTGTATCAATGTGTATTTGTTCGCTATTATTTGTATTGATATATTAATTCGTCTACCATGTTCAAAGTAACGTAACTTTGTTACTGGTAGGGGAGTGATGTAGCGACACCTATTGATGTAAAATGGAATACAAATTGAACGACTTCTACTTTCACTGTTAAAAAAGGGAATTTTCCCGCTAGAATAAAAATAGAACGTAGTAAGCGTTCGAAGTAGAATAAACATGTCGAAATTGTGAAAATTGATTATCGTCTTTTATTTTGCCGTCTGAATTTTAATAACACTACGCAACCTTTACAATACCGCCACAAATCGTTTACTTTTTATGGGTGCTCATCAAATATACGTTTAGCAAAACTGCTTTGAAAGAGAAAATATAGCAATTAATGGGGAATTTTTTTCATCTAGTTTTTCCTTTAATATAGTGTAATCTAAAATTTTTACTAAATTTTTTTTATATATATATCTATAGTATAATATTTAATTTTTAATTTTAGTATGTATATTTATATACACTATATTTAAATATATTTTAAATATACATATTAATATTTTTTGTATTATTATATTTTTATACATAGGTGTTTTAATGGTGCTTTGCAAGGTAAACTGTCATATATTTCATATTTTTTTTTTATTCTTTGCATTTATAAGCTATTACAAAAAAAAACATTTTTGCTCTATTTTATTAAAAATTCTTTTTATTGCAATTAAAATCTCTCCTAAGTGAGATGTCCTTCCCTAAGAAGCTGTGGATTTCATGAGAACACACACAGAATAGTAAATGTCTATGATGACATGTTAAATCTTACATTTTACAATTAGCAACAATCACTTTATGCTACCAAATGTAATATATTTATTATATTGAAATTATTTAGACAATAATAGATCTACAAATAAATAATTTTAAAACAAATGAACTTACCATTATGTGATAAATTTAACTAACTCTTACTCACAATCGGTACAGTTTAAAGAATTTTTTTTTCATTAAAATAAAATTTCAGCCAATAAATTTATTTTCTAGCTTTTCAAACTTTGATAAAATATTAATTGCACAAAAATAGAATTACAGTAAGTTTTTATCAATGAAAGGACGAAAGACAACAATTCCCTACTTAAATAGTGCGAAAACCGGCTATCTCAAAATTTGTTTCCCTACATCGTACAGGGAAAATTTCCTTTCCCTAAACACCATCATCCATCTGGTGGCTTACAATTTTTAACAAAAGGAGAGATCCTCTGTCTAGTAATTCCTGTTGCTTTTACAATTTAAGTAACGGTGTTAGAGAGTGACTGTGTTAAATTCAATACGTGTTATAATATATTTCTGGTTGTTTTTGATTTATAGTTTTGCTTAAAACTGATATAGTTTAATCGAAGACACTCAAATTATGACATGGCATGAATATTATACACAAAGATAAAATTATTGGTAAACATAAAGAAAGAGAAGGAAAAAAGGTATTTTATTCAAATTTGTAAATCTATACTGTATGGTTTTAGGCAATTTTTATACATAAATATTTTAACGATGCTTTGCAAATTAAACTCTAACATATTAAATTTTTTTATTCTTTGTATTTGCATAATCATGTCTTTGCACAAATTTATTGGGTGTGTTAAATTTGTATCTCTCTGGTTAATTTAATTTGTCTTAATAATGTAATTTCAATTTTTTTTAAAGTTTTGTTAAATTAATAGTTCTGTTCAATGGATTCTTAGATACTCGAGTTATTTTATGTTTGATAAAGGTTTTGCATGCATTACATACTCATGGTTTTGAAAACTATTGCTTGTTACAGTACAAATTAAAATTCTTACAATATTTATAGTATCAACTTATTTTTTAATAATAGAATAGAATTTTTTTTTAATTGGTATATTACCTATGTTTCTATATTTTATTTCCATTTTAAAAACTATTTAGATTGTGAAAATACTTCATATTATATAACCAGTAATATTCTAATGCACAATTTACCTTGAATAATTTTTTAAGTTTTGTTTTAAAAATTATTAGTTATTGCTTTTACATGAAATATTTTTTCTGGAAAATCCAAAACTTTTTGACAATATTTGATTGATCTTTAAGTTTTCTATAATTTATGATTAAAATTTTAATTAATTGTAATTCTTTCAAAATTGTGTATTCGTAGATTAATAGAATTTATATCAGAATAATTGAGGGCCAATTGAATAATTAAAAAAAACTTACTTTATTGGGAAGCTCTAGTATTGCGGCCCTTATCTTTTTGGCGATTTTTTTTCATTCGATTGATTTTCTTCCCCACCCCTGGTATTTTCCTCCATTTCTTCTCCTCAAAACTCCAGCATGGAAACATACAAAGAATACTGGCTTCATACTTGTCTTATTTTTGTAGTTAATTGCTTGCATTGTTGTTAATTGTAGTTAATAAATGACATGTCTGTAAATGCTGATATTTAAATACTTAGTTTAGATAATTTTGTTAATTTTTAAATTCTAATGTTACACATGTACGGAGGATGTTGCCACTATTGCTCAATTTTGTGCCAAGTAAGCAGTCGCCTAAAGGCCATGATCTTTACCAAATACAACTCGGTTTCTAACTCTAATTACAGCAAGCTTACCTCCTATTATGATGGCCTGTCCGAATAATGATTAATCTAATTTATAAATGTGACTTTCAAACCAAATAAATTCAAATTAATTCCCTATATAGGTTTATTTTTTTTTTTCAACTCTTTCTTAATATCTTACTTTTATAGAGTCTCAAATGACTATAAATGACATGTAAATTTATACGTATGATCCCCTACCATAAAATATTTCCTTTATATGATCAAATTTTGAATTATTGTTTAGATAACTCCTTTATTGTTTATATCATGTGTACATTTTTTTATTATGTTGTTAAAGAGCCCTGCTAAAATTAAATTTTCATTTGTCAGATTGAAATCTTATGAAAATTCAACTACTGATGAAAATAAGAAGAAAAAAAATATACTGAACTTGTAAAAAAAAAAAAAAAAAAATCAAGATCCAATGAAGGTAAGGATATATATTCAACACATTCATCTGAAAAGTATATATAAAAATGACAATTTTCAATTTTATTTATTCTTGTTTGAAATATATCATGGCATTAAAATCCTTAAACTTTTTTTGTGTTTATAGTTTTAACATTTAGTGTAATATTATGAAGATAATGTTTCTAGCTATGTGTGATTTTTGTTTATAAATGGTCAAAGATTTAGAGATATTAGCTCTTGGCTTTATTACTACTTCTGCAGTATTATATATTTAACTTATTAAATACTAGCAGTTGAGCTATATTTATGACAGCAGATATGTCGCTAGATTGGAAATAATAAAATAAGATGCTTAAGTTCTGGAGTTAAGGATTTTGTTTGAAATGCTGAATTTAAATTTTGTTGTAGGAAATATAAACTTGATGTATGATCAGGTGGATTTATAGAAATATAGATGAATATGTATCATCTAAAGCTGTGTGGCTCTTTTTTTATACGGGAATGTATTTTCAAGTATTGGTTTAAAAAGATATTATATAATTATATATTTTAGGTCAAGTTAATTACTTAGCTACCTATATTCATCAAACAGATCTAAAGCCTTCTATCTTTCTCTCAAATCTTCACTACTTTGAGAATAAGTAGTTGCAAAATCACGAGCAACTTAGTGGAAAGTAATTTTAGGAAATACTTTGTTTTAATATCCAAGGAATAAAATTAGCTAGTTTAAGGGGAATTGTATAATAGATGCTAATCATCAAATTAAACAGTGGTCTTGTATGAGGTAAACTATCCATTTACCAAAATCTATCCATTCTGTGAAGTCTACCACTATTGAATTCATACTGCCAAACATGCTTAGTAGGCAATTTTGGTAAAGTATTATTAATTTTTTTTATAAGCTTTTATTAAAAACAGATTATGGTTATTCCTAGGAGGATGGCTTTTAGGGAAATTTAATTTTGTTTAGTCAGCTTTTTCTTTCTGCATTTCTTTAAAGCTTCCTAATAGTGTTTTTTTCCTCCTATATGAGAATCTTCCATTACCTGTATATTTTTCTTTCCTCATTCTACTTTGTTTCATATTTCACTAGATCTTCTAATTTAAAATTCATTTGTACCACATGTACGCAAGTTACTACTTACAGTTGATTAACAGAATTTAGGTACATTCTGCAAGTAAATTGTAAAAAAAAGGGTATTTGATGATATTTTTCCAAAATATTAAGTTTTTTATTAAATCAGTAAAATACAAAGGAAAAAACTAATGTAACAAGTGAAGTGTTGTCTTGTTCTATGTACAGAAGATAGCATATAATTTTATACCATTATCAGACTTCAAGGACTAACATGTAAATTATTATTGCCAAATACTGCAAATATTATTATTTCTTTTCTATTAATAAAGCTGTCATGTTTTTTTAAATGCATTCATGTAATTAGGTTAAATTCAAAGGAACTTAACTTATCATTTTTGTACTTTATCAGACCTGATAATTTTTTTTTTTTTTTTAATTTTAAGTATAAACAAAAAGGATGCCTTTTTTTTAATAATTAAAAATTATCAATAGGCAGAGAAAATGGAAATTTTAAATTTGTGAATTATTATTGGGTATTTTTTTTAAGTTCCACAGTTTGTTACAAACATGATTTAATTCTCTTTAAAGGTCCTGATGTTGAAATCTATAATTTATTTTCATAATATTTTTGTATTTTTTATTGAGATTACACACACATACATATATACAGGAAAAATTCAGAATAATAAATGCTGAAGGTAAAAATCTGAAATATGTTTATTACATTTGAAACATAAAAACTACAATTTTTTTCTTTATTTTATGTTTAATTTTATTATTATTACTAATCGATTACCAGTTTCATAAACTACATATGTTAGCATATGTTACTTAAAATTAAAGAAACCTTGAAATTTATACTTGCCAGAACATCTTGGGCTCATAATATTGCTGAATTGTTTGTTTTAAGCTTTCATAATATGAAAATATTAATCATTTAAAACAAAGCTGTTAAATATTTTACCCTTATAATTATAAATAATGGAATGTAAATTTTTTTGCGTTTAATTTCTATTCTATGTATGATAATAGAACTTCTATAAAAAGATGAGTGCTAACTGTTTTTGAAGTAAAGAGTTTAGATACAAAACTTCAAATATTGGCTTATAACTTAAGCCTAAAATTTATATGTGCATGTATTTTGTTGTAATATTCATGTAAAATTATTTTATATGTACTATTTAAACACTTTTTCTTCTTGCAGTGATAGTTCTTTGAAATCCGTTATGGAAAATGGTCCCTTTTACTGTATTCCAGCTCCAATAACTTTTCATGAATATCATGGAAGGAATATAATTCTTTCTGAGAATAATACTGTGGCTTACCGGAAATCTGGCTATGCGTATGGAATTACTTTTTCTAAAGAACCCCTTCAACCAGGTGAAATATTTCTTTTAGAAATTGAAAAGTTTGAACATGGATGGATTGGAAATTTGAGATGTGGTTTAACTCAAGAGAATCCTTCAACAAATTTTGATTTACCTCAGTATGCTCTCCCAGGTTTAGTGGATGGAGGGCAGAGTTGGATATTACCTATAAGTACTGCTGATATGAATTTTTTTGACCGTACATGTATAAACAAACTATATCCTGCAATTTATGGTAAGATTAACATTTTGAAAATATTTTAAAATTCATTTCTACATTGTATTCAATTTTACATAAATTCTGATGATATATTTTTTTAATTTCATTAAAACATTATTCTTATTTTTCATTTATGGTTTATTGAATAAACCTCTCTTAATTAAACCATTGCTTTAAATCAAGATAAATTCTTGAATATTTTATTTTTCTTAAGATTTCATTTAATCTACAGTTAAACTTTTCAGTTAGTTATTTTAAGTAAAAGTGGAAAGTCAAGAATTGACCATATTTAAAAAAAAAAAAATTACACTTTTATAAAAATCATTAAAAAAAATTTCTAAATTTTGAGAACTAACTTTAAAAATAAATGTTAAACAGACAATTCAATTGTATCCTTCAAAAATAGAACCACTTGCAAAGACAATTACTACTTTAGCAGCAAACAACGTGTTGGGAGACTTTCCTTAATACTGATGCTTAAAGAAAAAACTTAGATCAACAATTAAATAAGATTTTATAGAAGCTAGTCTATTATTAAGAAAAATGAAATTTAATGTATTACAAAAAAAAATAGCATCTTTGTGCTTAAAATGTGCAATTTTCTTTTTCTTAAGCTATTCTAGAATTTGATAACTGTTATTTTGTAAGATATATATATAATATTTTGTAAGTTAGTGCAAATACTACACCTTTGAAGTTGTAAAAATGCTTTATTAATGTAAAAACATTTGTACTGATATACAAGTTCAATAAAGGTCATTAAATTTATTTTTTAAATTTTCTAAACCCATTAGTAAAGATCATAGTTCACATTACGGTAAATAGTTTGGATTCAGAAATTTTTTGGCAGTTAAATATAGTTATTATTCATAACGCTAAACATTTTTACTTTTCAATTTTTGTTGATTATTATTTGTGTAATCACCATTTTATCATAAAAGTATGAATCTTGGGAAAATGTTTTTAATTAAACCACTCTCTGCTTTTTATCCTATATCAGGCTCTAACCAGTTGGAATTTTTAATTTCTTTGTATTAACTTCATTAATTTCTTGTCTTATGCAAACTAATTAAAATGAACAAAAATGGGATCAAACAGCACACAATTTAAACACTGCTGTGTTATTTATAATGCATGTTCAAATAATTTATTAAGAAGAAATAGACTCCTTAAATTATGCTTTTGCTAGTAGATATGACTTAGTGTTGCCCCATCACAGATAAAATATAACACTTTCAATTTCCTTAAACCCTTTTTTAAGTCAAAGAAGTTGGTAAGCATGATAATAATGAACTATTAGCAAACTTCTGTATGGAATTCAGCAAATGAACATGAAAGCTATAAATTTAAAAACAATCTCAATTATAAGTACAAAACATCTAATAATAATTTAAAAAAAGAATAGATACAAATAATGCCATCAGGAATGAAATATCAAAATGGTACCAAACAGGAAGTATTTCTCTGGCATAAATTTTCTGTAAGCAATTAATCGCAGTGTGAATAACGATGCATAAAGAACTATGATGTCATTTTTGTTAATTTATTTAATTAAAAATAACTTTTTCCTCTACTTGCCATGTAAAAAAATAGGTACAATGGAAAAAATTACACTTCTAAGTGGTATAGTTTTTTAAGTTTTGGGTAATACAGACACACAGATAAACTCTTGCTTTTATCTAGAAAAAGGTTAAAGAATTCAGTATTTCCAAATCGTATTATATTATTTATGAATATTAATTTTAGTTTTCAATTGCCTGATTGATTAAGAAATTGTTTTTATTTATTTTTACCAAAATATTTGCAGAAAGTAATAATCATATCCATACAAGTAGAGGAAGTATGCCTACTAGTGTCTTGCAACCTTCACATAGATTATTTAATTTATCTAACTCTGATTGTGAAAATTCTGTGAATAGTATGTCATTTCTGTTATCTGAAGAAAGCTCTGATGAAAACTATAATGAAAATGGGTATGTTCTTTATATATGTACATTTAATTTCTTTTAATTTTATTATCTTTGGTCACATTTGTTTTATATATTTGAGCATATACTATAACATAACTATCTTAAAACCATTTGTTCAGTTTATTAACTTTAAGAGATTTTTTAAAAATTCAGCTTTATCTTTTCTATACATTTCATTTTTCAATTGTATTTGTAAATTGTTAACATTTTAAATACAAAGCATAATGGTGAAATCATTTTAGGATGTACAAGTATCCAGCTGATGTTGGTAGTCGTATAGGTGTAACTTACGTGATACAAGATAATTTAGCAGAAATGTATATTCTTCTCAATGGGGATGTTTTTGGTCCCTGTGCTACGGGTATTCCTTACAAAAGGGGTCCAATATATGCTGTAATTGATTTGTATGGTACTACAAAGCAAGTTCGTATTATACAGACATTTGGTAGTAAGTATTTTTTAATTAATCTTTAACATTTTTTAAAATATATTTATCAGGTAATAACTTAAGTTAATTCTTTAAAGTATTTTGTAATTAAATATAAGAAGGACATCAGAGTTCAAATGCATAATTTTTAAATAGATAAAAGAGAGTGTTGGGGAGAGGAAGAGATTCTAAAAGTTGTCAAATGATGCTGTATAACACAAAATGTAAATTCATAGAAAGAGCAAATTAATTGTAAAAAAAGATTTTTATATATTATTTTTTATCTGCTGATAAAAATGAAAGTAAGACAGGTTGGATGATTTTTTTTTTTTTTAAGTTCAAGTTAATGATTCTTAGAAGACAATAATAGACCTGTTGAATGTAGGCGTGAAAGTTATTTAAAAAGCAAAAACTTGAATTTTTACATAAATTTTGATAAATAGCAATTTATTCAAACTTATAGTTTATGTATGAACCTTAATAATTTATTTTATTAGGATTATCTGTCAAATGTTTAATTATTGTAAAATAAGATTATGCAAAAAAGTTAACAAGAATCTTTGAAGATTAATGTTATTTGCTGATTTCTTCTGAGTATCATAAAAAAAATTCTTGCATTCAATATTTGAATCAGTAATTTTTTTTTTTTTTTTTTCCAAAGTTATATTCAACTTTTGCTTAGTTGTTTAACAATGTGTAATTTTGAAAATTTTCATCTCCCGTGATTTGAAACATGAGGACAAAGATATTTTAAAAATGCCTTTCTATTTTTAAATAAAGTTATAATAAATTTGAAAATATCACCTAATATTGTAAATAATTATTTTACAATGAAATATTACTTAGCTTTTATATTGTAAATTTAATGTTATTTTTCTATAGTTCCATCATTGAAAATTTCCTGCAGAGATAAGATTCTACAGCAGGTTTCTCACTCCAAAGTCTTCCAATTGCCTTTGCCTAAGAGATTGATACATTTCTTAACCTATAGGTCATGACACAAGGCTTGTTTGTGAAATGCCAAATTCATCTTTGCATTTGTGAGATTTTCAAATATTTATTTGTTGAATAATCATCACTATTCTATGAAAATTAGAATAGCTATAGAGTTATTTTTAATTCTATTGTTGATTGTCTTAATTTTATCAAGTTTAAACAAATAAAATGTTGTAAATTATCATTGTTATATCGTATTTGTTTTATATCACTACGAAGGTATATATTATGAATAATAATTCATCAAATGAAAAGAGATTTTTATACAAATGGCTGTGATGTTATTATAGTTAAAACTGGCAGATATGGTCTATCTCAGGGGTCTCCAAACTTTTTTTAGACTGAGGATCACACTAACTGCTTCATCAAGTTAGCTGGGCTAAGGTTAACACAATGCAAAGAAAAGAAAAATTAATGAGTTTTTCATCAAAACGAACCACATATAAAATACATTTATATTTATGTTAGCAGGGCCTGATGGCCAAGTGGCTGGCACTTTGTACCACGGGTTTCGGGTTCGAGTCCCGGCAGTACCATGGATGTTTGTAGTGGTTCAAAATCCACTTTAAGCTGTAGGTCCTAGTCTGATAGGACTGTAAAGTGTTGGGCATAGGGCTGACAATCCTACCCCATAAAAAGTCAGAGTTACAGAGCCAAATCAGACTTCTTCCTATGGGTAATCCATCACAACAGAAACTGCTTCCCCTTTCCCTGCTTTCAGGAGATCACATGGGTTCTTGGACTTGGTCTAGATGTTGCTATCTACCAAGTGGGTTACTTACTTGTTAAATTTTATTCTATAAATACAGATTTATATGCCTCACCTATTGTGTTTTTGTTTCCTAATAAAAAAAACATTTGATTTATTGTTTCATATTAAAATATATTTCAACTTACTAGTCCAATATGTAAAACATGCCCAGTTAGCCTGTGTAATTTGTGGAACCCTGGTTTATTCCATACTCTGTCCATTTCAAGGTTATTTATTTTTAGATGTAGATTTTTATAAAATACTGCTATATGTGTATAAAATTGTTTCAATAAATAATGTGCCTATTTTAAATGATAAAAGAAATTTTTTTTTTTTTTAGCTTTCCGTAACTTAAAACCTTAATTAGACTTAGAGTTGCATAGTTTCAGTACTCACATTTATCTTGGTTTTCATTTCTTTTAAATTTTTATTCATGTATAACAACTGTATCGATACACATATTTAAACTGTATATATTTAAACTCTATTCATACATAAGAAATTATTGGTAATCATGTTAATTATATACCATAAATACATTATAGGAAGTTTTAGTCAGTGGTTCTCAAATTAATATATGAACTCTAATAATTACTCTCTTAAATTGATGTAAAAAGCTTTTGTCAAGAGTTGTTTATTGTTCTCTCATTTTCTTTCAAACACTGGGGTACATATGCAGCTGAAAGTTTATCATTTATGAGTAAGAATGATTTCAATTTTGATGTATCATTACAAATATTTTTTAAATAGCTTACAGCTTAAACATATATTAAATTTCCTGATTTTTAGTCAAAAAAGAAAAAGAAAAAAACATTTAAAGATTCTTTTGCAGTAATGTTCATTGAGAATGGCTCTTCTGCATTGGTAGCTATACAGTTTGGCAGAGGTCACAAATTGTCCATCATTGATTTGATGTAAATTTATACACTGTGTAAATCATAATCCACATGTTAACTAGTCAAAGTGCTAGAACTTACTTCTAAATAATTTTCAAGAAAATCATGTTTGAGAATTTTAAATGCTTTTATGCAGTTTAAGTATTCACTGATCAGTAATCTTGTGACATAGTCATAGTAGTATTTTCGTACTTAGAATAAGAGTTTTACAATTTCTATTCCCTCTGCCAAATTTTTCTGCCATTTTAATTTCTTATGTTTTAAGTAAAATTACACTCTTTATAAATAAGATTTAAGCAAAATTAACAAGAATTTTTCTTGTAGCAACATGTGTATTTTTATCTTTTGTGTGAAAAGTGTACTTTTCTTTAAAATTTTACTTTTTCATTGTCGTTAGAGAAGAAATATTTAAAAATTAGTTTCTAGCAGAAAATACTTGCAAAATTAGGTAATGTCTCTATATTATTTATAACGAATCCATCATAAGAAATAACGCTCACACAGGAAATGGAACTTGCAACTTAAATTGCTATCTTGCTCCTTATTGAGTTCTGATAGCAGCATTAATGAAAAGCTATCTATGGAATTCATAGAAGAATTTATTCCTTTAATACACCTTACATGTGCTGCTTCCATTAAGTTAAAAGGTTAGCCAATTAAACATTAGAGGCATATTCATATTTTTAGCTGTTCTTTATGTTTCACTTCTCAGTTTGTAAATATTACAAAAATATTTTACAATTAAAGTTTTTAATTAATTTTTAAGTAATGTTAATTGTAAGAGTAAGACATTTTAATATTAAAATTAGTTAATCAATGAACTAAATGTTCAAAGGCCCAAGAGTGCAAATTGCATTTCAATATGCAGACTTTTTAACTTTCTATATACTTTTTCTTTTAAATCTGTCCAATTGTTTGGAGCACTCTGAAAGTGTATAAGTAAACAATAAAAAAAATGTATTAGTAAGTGTATTATGTAAATATTATCAATTAATTGCAAATAATAAAACCTTTTTATGTAATATTTAAAATGTGATACTCTATTTATACTTTTAAATTATAATTATAATTTCCTGCTTGCAATCTGTAGTTTATAGACAGTTGTATACAATATATGATTTTTTTTTCTTCTGGAAATTTCATAAAATTCAATTCTATAAAACTATCACCTGAAAATGACTTTGATAATAAAGAAAAGAAAAATTGGCACCACATTGTTTAAGAAAATTAAACATCTTTTAAATATACAAGTTGTAGATGATGGAAAGAAGCCAAACATTTTCAAAATTAACAAAATGCAATGTGCATCCTACATCAGTGTATTCTAGTTGGTGAAAAAGACATGGAATGAAGTAATAGAGGAGAATTAAAATAATTTACAGAAAGCCTAATTAACTCCTACGTAAACCATTTTCATATCTAGCACATATGAAGATAAATTGTCAAAAAATATAATCTTTTGTTTCCACCAGTTTTCTTTTGTCTTAAAATAATAAATAATTTTTTATATAATTTTGGCATTGAAATGCTCTTTTGAATTGAAAAGCAATTTATTTTTTAATCCAACATGGAAAAACATTTATTTAAAAATAGTTACATTAACATTTATTTGAAAAGGGTATGCCACAAAAGAGGTACGAATCACCCATGATTGCATGAGATATTTTAATTTTGGAAACTGATAGTTGTATGATGTTAGATTATAGGCAGGGAATTGCAGTAAATGTATCTGGAAAAAATTGAAGATAATACCAAAACTGCTGCTATTTGTAATTTAATAAAGATTTGTAGAGAGGGAGAGGTAAGTTGCAAACTGTTATGTACGCTGACGAGACCGCCAGGCACCAAGACCAACAGTTAATTATTGAAAATTTTCAAAATTACATCACTATGCTTGAAAAGGGGTTCATTTGGTGGAAGGTCAATATAAACACTTCCAAATGTGCGTGCTAATTCTCCTCTCAGAAAAGAAAACCTCCAGTCCTCTCCTGTAAAAATTTTCAATGAACCAGCTCCATTTGCACCTGAATACAAGTACTTAGGGGCCATCCTTGATTAAAAACTTTTATTACTTTACACACACGCAACACAATTAGAAAAGCTTCAATAGGCAGTCAATCAATAAATTCACTCTTAAGCTGTAATAGTAAACTTTCGATCCAAAGTAAACTCACTCTATACACCACAATCCTGCGTCCCATCCTAACTTATGCATGTCTTGTTTGGATTTCAGCTTCAGTAACCACTTTGAAGAAATTGCAAGTCTTTCAAAACCACCATGTATTGAAAATTACGGACACCTCTTTTTACTTAAATCGAAAATTTTTACATAATGAATTAAAACTTGAACTGCTCCTAGATTACTCTAAAAGATTATCCATTAACTTCTTTAATAAATAAGACACATCCAAAAACCCATTAGTTATCAATTTACCCAATTATAACATACAAATTCAAATCTAGAAAACTATCTTAAGTCATAATTTCGTAACTTTTCCAGCACCGAAGAAATTTACCTTCAATCCTGGCCAAATTTTTCAAAAAATTTCCTGAATCTAAAGCGTCAACAGACGCTAAAATTGTAAACATCTCGTCATTACTACTGCACACACCGTTCTCTTAGACATTTTTCTTTCTGTTGAATAGGAAACGCTCCTATAGGGATAGTTTCACCCATAAGACTTTTCTTTTTTCTACTTTTGCCAACCCCCAGAGCAGACTTCTCTCTCTACAATGTGCAAAAGTTAGAATTAAATTTACTATGAATTAAAGTTGTCTTGATACTTTATTTATACACTTATTAATTTTAAAAATTGTTATATTTTAAATTTTCCTGAGTAAGATGTTCATTATAAATTATTCCAATTTAATTTCGTTATTGCAATTCCTTTTGGAAGAAATTTTTAATAATTATGTAACTGGAGGTAAGAGGATTTTACTCCTCAGGCACTCTGAAGCAAAAATATCTTTGCCTTGTAGAAAAAAGTTTGAGAACCACTGACTTGGCAGTCTAATTTAACTTTATCTGTATTTGTAAGGAAATAAACAATTGGTTGCTTTAAAAAAGGTGTGGAATAAGTGTTATTCCTCATCTTGTATTTATATCTTTTTTAAATTGTAAATATTAGGCTATATTTTAGATCATAAAAAATCTGATTTATTTTATAAAGAACTTATTATATATATGTATATATATATAAAATTAAATGATTTTAAAAAATATTTTCATATAGTTTAAAATTTTTATATGGCCCACATTCTGTTCAGATTTCTAATATAGGCAGTTTAAGTTAAAGTGAAGTAACATTATATATTGATAAATTTCTAAAAAATATATATAAATGTATTGTTAATATAAAAGCAAACACATAGCAGTACTGATTATTTTAAATCCAAACATTGAGATATGAAATAATGCTAAAACATTTTTTAAATACAAATCTGTTTATTTTGTTTCTAAGGCTTTATCAAGAAAGTATTTTTAATTTTATTTCACTTAAATGATGTTTTTCATCTTCTCAAAAGCATTAAAACAAATAATTTTTAGAAATGTTGTAAAAAGATTTCATAATACACTTACAAGTATTGCACAGCTGATCAATGTACATCTATTGAATGACTTTTATAAATATATATATATATATAATTTCTCATTCATTTTTACTATCTGTTAAGATATTTATTAATTTTATAAGGATTTTTTTGTGTAAAATAATTGTTTTTCTTCATAAGAATACAACAATTTATTCTGAAATGAGTAATCAACCTTATCATAGTCCTGAAATAAGTAATCAACCGTAACCTGTATAATCAATCAATAAATATAAATTTTAACTGATTAGTCGTACATTTATTCCTTACTTTTTACACTTCATTCACAAGGGGGAAAAAATATGGAGTTCTTAGTTGCTTGTTTTTAGCATTTATGCATCTGTAATCAAAACATTTTTGAATGAATCTCTGATCTCATAATTCTTCTTACCTTAATGTAATCATGAAACAAAGGACTATATTTAAATGCCTTATATTGTGATCTTAACATGTGTACCACATAAGCCTCAACTACATGCATTTTATTAGATTTAGATAAATTTTACATTTTCCAATATATTTTATATGTGTAGTTGCATTTTCATGCATGTTACATATAAGTTATTTCTTATATAATGCACATTTCTTTGTATGAAATATGTAAATCCTTTAATTAAGCTTCTAAAAAGGTTTTTAAGATTTCACTTAAATTCTTTGTTTTTATTTGACAATCCTGACATTTAAAAATGTATATTTATATTGTAATCAAGTTAAGGAAAGTTAAAAATGATTCATAAATATGTTCTTATTTATCAACATAAAATAAATATTCAATGCAAACTATTACTCATATGTGTATTTATATATATAATTTAGCAATTGTGATCAATTGTTGTGCTGTTTCACTAAATTTGAAAAAAGTATTAATAAGCATTGGATGGCTGCTTTTCAGGAAAATATTTTGCTTTTCAGGCAATTTCACTGACATAAATCATTCTGTGTATCTCGATGCAATCAGGCAATCATATCTACAAAACAAACATGAAATACCCATCAAAAACGTTTTGATGCATATTAACTTAACTGAATAGTAAATATATTAGAAATGTGACATAAAAAGAAACATTATAAATATGTACATTAAATCCAAAATAAAAACAAATAACTAGTAAAACAATTAGTTAGTAAATACAGATATTAAATTCAAACTACAAACTAAGGATACAAATAGAATTTTACTCATTTTATTTTGTTGTAAAAATTAATTTTTTTTATAACATGTTAAATAATTTATTAAAATTAGAGATTTATTTAGCTCGAATCCTAGTAATTAGACTTGAATCCAAGGAATTAGTAAATCTTTAATAAATAACATGGAACTTTTTAGTCTAAAAAAAGGCATATATCCTGTATGTATCTTATAAATCCTGAATAACTGTGGGGTTGTTGGTTTTTTTTTTATCATTTGTCAGCCTTATGTTCCACTTATTCATGCCATGAGCAGTCCACCGACAGGTGATGAGGAGAAGATGTGGCAATTCAAATGGTCTCCTAAAAGGCATTTGAAATAATTTAAAAGGAGAGAAAATGTAAGAACCAATAAAAGATTATTGTAAAATTAGCAAATATTATCTTCAAATAATTTTTTTAACTGGAAATTAGAAAGTAAGGGGGAAAAAAAATTTCTAGTTAAAGTATTTACTGTGGTGTTTGAGATTGCTTTCTTAGGACAGTAGTGAGTTGCATTACCACTATACAACATACAAAACAAAGAATAGTACAAATGTAATTTCTAAGTTCTATTTATATAATCTCTACCATAGATTTTAATCAAGATATTGTTAACAGCATTTATTTATATTTTTTTCCAATTTATGTATAAAGTACCCTTCGAGGAATGGTTGTACAAAAAGTAGATAAAGAAAAATACATAATTTCATACTTAAGAAATTTGTTTTATTTAAATTCAAAATAAATAGATAGCTAATTTTTCTACATTGTAAATCATTTTTTAATAGGAACATACAGCAAAGAGTATGTTTACTTCAGAAGTTGATTTTACAGTGAAGAAAAAAAAACTCATTTATAAAAATGTTTTATTCAGAGTGAATAGTTTTACAGTCAAACATTTAAAAGGTTAAATGTTCGAAGTTAGAAATTCTAAAGAAATAATTCAATTTAATAGTTTTATTTATCATATAAAATTTATTACCATGCACTTTTATATTTATACAAGAATAATATTTGATATACTTTCTCAAGAAAGATTTCACATATTGAAATATTACTCTTCTCTAATCCAAATACATATCTTTGCAATATTTAGATAAATCAGTGGAATAAATTTATGTAATAACGCTCAATAGAAATATATATAGAGAGAATGTATGCTGTTTTAAGTGAAAGGTCACAAAATATCTTTCTTCATCTTGTGTATCTGAGTATTTTCATAATTTTGTTCAGTATCTTTTTGCTCTGCAATAAATATTTACATGTGAAGTAACTGATAATCAAAAAGAGATAATATTTAAGTGTATATCTTTCTATATCTGTGGCAAATGCTGTACAATTGCAAATCTTCATCTGTAAGAATTGGAACTCAAATGGGATTTATTAAAATAATGATATTTCAAAAATTAATTTTAAGTTAATGCTATTAATAACATCTTATCTTTTTTTTTATTATTATTATTATTTTCGATTTTTAATTTTCTACTTACCATTGTCACTGTTACCATTTTAAAAATAAAATTTTAAAAAACCCTTTAAAAATATATTATGAATATTATTTTAAAAACTTTAGTCTGATATATTTATTTGTAGTAAGAAATATATAGCATATATATCTGATTCACTTTTTGTTTTTAAGTTGCATTTTAAAAAGTAACATTGAAAATTTAAGCATTGTAATTTATTATTTTCCAAGTAATATAACAGCAGTGAGATGCATGCTCTTAAATTTTGATTTATTATTTATCATTTTTTTAAAAATAAATTACTTATTTTAAAATTCTATAAAAATCACTTATTTATTTGAGGAGAAATAAATTATATCTTAGTATTAAGATTTCTTCAATTAAATTTAAGTTTTTTTCCCTGTGCAAGTAAATCTTAAAAGAAATGAATTTCTCTGTGTCTTGAGTCCTGATAAAAATACTGTAATGTTTGCATTTAAGACATAAATATTTGAATTATTTTCAACGTAGCGATAATGTCTGTAATTTGAATCTTATTGTGGATATTGAGCACATCTATTAAATAAAACATTGTTTAGTTCCTATTATTGAAATATTTAGATTAATAAATATTATTCTTTTCAAAACATTATCTATGTTTTTTTCTTCCATTGTTATAACATTAAAAAGAATTTCTCCATAGAAATTAATGATTTACTGCTGTATTTTCATAATTGTTTCTAAATAAAATATTTGACTAAACAATATTTCGTAATAAATTCAATTTTATAAGTTTATACTTATAATTTTACCGACTAGTAAATTAAAACTTTTTCAGTTGATTTTTAAACTGGAAGCTTCTTTATTTTCTGGGGCTTTTTTTATTAACATAATTCAATAAATTATGAAAATGTTTAATTTTCTGGTTATGCATTTTTATTTTTATTACACTGGTATTCAAAATTAACAAAATTTATTTATTTTGTTGAAAAATATTATCGAAAAAAAGAATGCTTTCAAGCAAAGGTGCAAATTTCTACTGTTTAATACGTAATTATATACTTGCGTGTGGATGGGGAACAGGGTTTAGAAAAGCACGTGGCGATCTTTTGCTCGCACACTCCGGCAAATTGCGTGATATTTTTTCCCCAAAAAGTTAGTAAATATTATATAAGGATTTTATTTGGCGAAATTCAAAGGCAAATAGTTAAAATGAGTAACCATCAAAGTTAAAATGATAGAACGAGATGACAACCTTGGAAAGAGACTGGAAACTGGGAAGTGAACTGCAGATTGCTAGACACTCGAGATGTGACGTTGGGCTTCATGACCAATTTATGGAAACAGTTGAAAGATATTGAATCTACAGAGAGAAAGCTTGAGCATGGTCGTCCAAGAACCGAGACGGCCAATGATAATCGACATTTGTTCACTACAACGAGGCATTACTGGAGTTCAATAGCTTCTAGCTCACTCGCCATCTTCAGGCTGACACAGGAGCCCGAGTTTCAAGATTTTTTTTTTCCTGAAGGCTACATGAAAGTAGTCTGTTTGATTTCCGCTCACTCCTGTGTACAAAGAGCATGGTGCAGAGAACATCATTTGGAACAAGTGATCAGTGGAGGACTGTTCTATTCACTGATGAGTCCTTGTTCAGCCTAACCACTTGTTCTCTCAAGATATACGTACAAGTAAATAAGGTACCTATTACCTGTCTTACGACCTCACTATGGCAGTGGAGATTTGATGATCTGGATAGGAATGTTGGATAAGTATAGACCTCCATGTCTATCAGGAGCAACTGTGAATTATGAGGATGAGATCTTGGACACCATATTGGCCTTTTAAGGAGGAAGTTGATCTAATCAGGACCATCATTCACTGATTACTCACCAGCGATTTGCGCTTATCACGCCCGTTAAGGAGACTGACACTGGCGCCTCCATTAGCAATGGCGTTTAATTAGAGCCACATAAATGACGTAATTGGACAGGATTGGTGTTCTCCGACGAGTCATGCTTTTGTTTCAGCAGTGACATTTGTTGTGTACGAGTCTGGCACCGACGTGGTGATAGGTCTAATTCGCAATTGTGGAAATTCGCAATGCGGCTTCATTGTTTGAGGTGTCATGTATGATAGCTGATCGATATTGGTGAAACTCAACGATATGTAGATGGCGTACTGCGGTCGTTGACAGTATCCTTCTTCAGAAAGGCGCCCAATGCCATTTATGAGCAGCATAACGCCCGATCCCACAAGAAGCGTATCAGTTGACAATCCCTGCAAAATCCTCAAGCGCTTCCCTGGCTGCGATTTTTTCTGATCTCTCACCAATGCAGCACATCAGGGACATGGTCATCGTTTGTGTGCACACTACCACTTCGCGCTCTAGAGGCGAATGGCGCTGGTTGAGTACGTTTTTCTTCAATGTGCAAACATCAAGTTTCGAATCCTGCAATGGTCTTACGACCTACCGATCACCTGGTGTTATCGCTCCCTGTATTACTGCATCGTGTTACAATAAACACATTTATTTTTCGAAATTGTTTCTGTTCGATAATTTTCGTCACCTGCGCACGCGTTTGTGGTGTTGCATTTTCACTATCACATAGTGTTCTTGAAATGATAATGTTTAAGTACTAATTCTGTATTATAATGAGACTTGGGAAGAATGCCTGGATGTTTTTTTTCTACTATAGCATATTTGCGTTTACAAGTCTGGCACCAGCTGTGAGAATTCCAAAAATGTCTGCAACATCACAAATTTTTTTCGAGGATTCAACTCATTTTTTTTTTCTTTTACAATTGAATTTCTTCAGTAAATGTACCTCGTTGTATTTTATTTATTATTAAAGAAAATGCCAGATACATTTATTTTGTTTGAAGGAAATTAACTTTTTATATCTATTTATAAATCTGATACACTATCCAACTATTTACAGAATCTTCATCCGCGAAGAGCATTTTAATAGCAAATTTTCAATCCAACAATAGCAATACTGAACACAATAGTTTTCACTTTTGGGGGTTCTATCGTACCTGGTAGTAAATCTTCAGCAGGCAGATGTGATCAAAACATTCCGAAATACTTCAACAGCCTTCGAGCAAATCGCCACTATTTCTTCTCTGACAAATGTCAAACAGAAATACCTCAACTGATTAAGACAGCGGTATTATCTCAACCACTACAATGTTATCAAATCGCACTTCTATAACTCGATTTTGAACAAAATGCTTCCATTTAATAAACAGTTAAGGAATCCAACCAAAACATAAATTATCTACTAAATCCTTAAATAAATTTCTAATATATTTTCCAATTCTTGCCGCCACCATCTATAACCTTGGTATTTTTAACCTCTTTATAGTAGGCACTCTACCTTTTGACATAATAAATGAAATCGTTTTTTCCCTTTTATTGTTTAAATATCGGAAATGAGCTATAGCTTCGTAAGCAGTTGGTGATGCATCACAAAATATGCGCACTTGGATTTTGTCATTTCCCATTGTCTAATAATTAAAATAATTTTGGTAACCACAGCATCCTTTAAGCATCTAACTTTAGTACACCATCATGCCATCTAACTTTCTATCCTTCAAAAATTCATCATCCCTATCAATATCATGTTGTCAATTCTCCTGTATTAAACATTTAATTAACTACGAAAGGGCCTATGGAAACGACAGTATCATAAATCTTAGCTGCTACATACAAAGTAAATCGTTTAATGTTTTGTAAATTCCTCGCGTCTACTCGTATCTAATAACATTATATTTAAGAAAAGCTCGGCTCTAGTAGAGTTTTAATTTAATCCTAGATCATCAACTGACAATCTAAAGCAGTGTTGTTTTCTCAAGCCCTTCTTGAAACCACAATATTCTCGGTTTATCACAATTAGTATTTAATTTTCTCAAATTCAAACTAACTACCGTTAAAATAATCACAGTACCAAAAGATAATTCAACTGTTTCTCGAGTATCATTCCCACCAAACATAAATCTTCCACGTGATAAGACTAGTTTAACATTTGTAATTTAGATTTGCATTGCTATATGTACTTTCTTATCGCGCTTAATATAAGTGAAGATGTTTTATATAAAAAAAAAGACCTATCAGTCCCATTATTTCAAAATTTTCGTTAGAATTACCAGAAAATCATAAAATTTTTAAATATTTCTTTGTTGTACTAATCACTAAAAATGCCATTACTATATTCACTCTAAATGCAATCCTATTTTTTCTGAATTGTATCTAATATATTTGGATTTAAATCTGGACCACTCTCATTTAATAATAGATTTTAAAATTACAATTAAAAACAACTCAAATTTGAATGGTGTCCTATAGTGGGCAAATTACCCTGGAGAAATTATCCACCAGAATCGCACGTCGACGGTGTCGTAAAGAGTGGAAGTAAGTTTGGGTCGCGTGACATTTGGAAGAGGAGAGATTCCGTCCAGAAAGGAAAAAAAATATGTGTTTTGATATCAAATTCTGATATATATACATATTTATATTATAATTCTTTGTAAAACTCTTCAATGACTGCATTTAGCCCTCTTTAAATCTCCATCATCACATTAAGCCATAAAAGGTAGTTCAAAGTGAAACTGTTTTTCTGAATGAAGATTGATAATGATTGATTGATGAGATGATAATGTAGAATCTGTTGTAACCTATTACTTGCCTTATCATGGAATCTATCGGCCTCAAAAGAGTACCACAAACTGTGTTCAATGCATCAACTGTTACCCCCAGTGGAAAGTCCTTAAATTCAATTCAGTGCAATGGTGAAGTCCATCAAGATTACCTTTTCTCATTGCTAGTGAGATTCCGTAAACATGTATTTGCATGGACTGCAGACATTCGTCAAATGTATCGAATGATAAACATTGACAATAGGCAAAGAAAATTGCAGCGAACTCTTTGGAAAGGAGACGCAAATGAGCCATTGAAGGTGTTCCAGCTCAATACTGCTACTTACGGTACTGTTAGTGCTCCATATCTAGCAACCAGGACTCTAAAACAGATTTCCATTGATGAAGGAAAGAATTTTCCTATTGGCGCATTTCATCGATACTGCGTAATGACTTTTACATTGACTGTTTACTAAGTGGAGCTAACACTAGAAGAGGCCAAAAGACATTCAACAACAACTAATCAAAATAAATGTGAAAATTTTACAGTCCACATCTTGTGTTTTTTTAAATTAAATTCGTGTGAAAGTCAAAAACACAAATTACAAACAATTCTGCATTTTTTTTTTCGAAAAATATTCTACATTAAAAATTTTTAATGGAAAGAAATTTATATCATACTATTACGATAATTATGTTTAATTTTGATTTAAAATTTAATTGACAAAACTATAGATTACCTTGATATAATTTATAAATGATATGTACGATCTAGATCAAGACTATTCAACCAGCATCAACATAAAATAGTACATTGTTAGATAAAAAAAATAATTCCTAGGGCACGAGAAAAAAAATCCTAAAGCAAAAATATGAGATGACTGGGTTTTAAATCTATTCGGTTATTCAGCGAATTGTTCTTTCAACAAGCCGATTAGGGCCGACCCAATTATTGGGCTGCCGCGAAGGAAGAGCCCCAAGAAACCAGTTGTAAAATAGTAAAATATTTATTACTATTCATGAGCTCAGAACTTGTTAAAAAAGCGTTCTCATTGAATACATATATTAAGAATAAATATCGAAATAAGCTTGATACTGCTCATAATTTGAGATCATGCTTGCCTTCATTTGAACCTGATTTTAAGACACTCATTTAAATGAAACAAGTTCAAACATTTAAATTCTTGAAAGCCATATTTGAAAATTTATCCGTTTAAGTTGAATAATTGTTGTAAAGTTTCATCATAAAGTTTATGGGATTGAATATTGCTATTTAATTATGTGCGGCTACTAAAAAAAAATTGGAATAAATTGTAAAATTTAAAATAAAAAGTAAATCAATTTGAATAATTTGATTTAATTTAGTAGTTAAAACCTAAAAACAATTTTTTTACGTGGAGGGATGGATGAGTGGGGGTTATTAGAGAAGGGGGAGCGTGTATTCATTAATGAAAAGTTTCATTAAAGGGCTTGGAAAAGGTTGGGGCACTCTGATCTAAATTTTAAAGAAATATGAACAAATTTTTAAAATGATCTTTCAAAATTGGAGCTTATGTGTTTTACGTTAAATGCATGAAATATTTTTAATGGCAAGATATTTTATAATATATTTAAAAAGCTTTTTGCCTACCCCCTTCAGCAGATGTAAATTAAATTAATAAGCCTAACTTGGTTTTTTAAATTTAAAACGTGGCTCCTGTGATGAAAACTCAGATCTGTAACAATATTCTGGCTGCTCGTACAATGCAGCATAAACGATTTATTTATATTTAATAATTGTAATTAAAACAATTCATATTCAAAACAAATACATGTTAAATGTAAAGATATCAAATCAACAAAATTAATTCACTGTCTTAACTGGTCAGTAGTAGGGTTAAATTAATGAGGCTTCAGGTGCATGTCCAATAGTAGTATCGGGAACTAGGCACTAGTGTGCCCAGCGGTAAGGAAGAATGGGAATCTCGCAGCGTACTGTACTAGCTCAACTACTCTTTGATTATTGGAGAAAAAAAAAAGGAAAGGAATGACCCTGAAGTTACATTTTTATTTTTAAATGATTCTTGAAAATAAAATTAGATTAAATTTATCCATTCAAAATGAAGAGTGAAATTTATTTAGACTATTAAAATATTTATTTTATTTAGTTTTCATTAAAACTATTTATTTCATTTCTTGCAAAGAACAAGTTATTGAGACAGAAGTAAAATGTAGACATTTTTTATTGATTATTGATGAACTTTCTTAATGTAACAGAAAATAGAGAGAACACACCCTTTCCACGTGACAGAGACATTTTCGTTAACATGTGACGACTAAGTAGGAATGAACGGATACTTTCGTTTTCAACTATAACTACTATTCGTCCCGTTAACTGTTGTAAGAAGTATTTGTAAATGGATTGTTAGCAAACAAAAATGTGTCAAGAATTAGTGTATTTTTTTAAAGTTTGAAACTGTGATATTTATGTTTGTTCTTTATTTACGTTAATTTTTTTGAAACATTTGTATAGGAAATAATCCACATGAATAATTTATTATGCTTGCTTGACTTCAATGCTTTTATGAACAAATGAGGACGTGTCGTAGGAATATTTTATGAAATTGATTCTGTATGTCAAAGTAATTATTTTAAAATTTCATTTCATACGGATTTTACTTAATAATGTATACGTAAATCATACCTTTTTTTGCGTATCAAACTTTGCATTCCTTTTTATTATTTGCATTTATTATATAGTCTCCTCTGTTGATTAATTACCCTTTTCTGTTATTTTAACTTATCTTCGAAATTTCAATACTATTATAGTGCCTGCTGTATATGGTCAAATATTTCCAGATATTTTAATAGGGAAAGAACGAAATATTCTTTTGATTTCCATATCAAGCGCCCTTATTTAACAGTTACTTTTATTACAAAATTTATGTTACTATAGTATAAATTATCTCTCTCTGTAGTATAAATTATCTCCAATATATATATATATATATTGGAATTTAAATATTTCATATTTTACTTTTTAGTACGGCAAATTTTGCTATAATAATTACTGAATACAGTGTTGATTAGTCTTTTTGTTTGTTTCATCTGGGTATATATGTATATTTTTAAATATAATTAAAAATATTTTCAGTTGTCAGTTCATATTAGTCATTTTATCAAAAGTTATTTTACTGTAATTCTCAGTTTTTATATTTGTCATTTATGCCTTGAAGTTTGTAGAACTCCTCTATTTTTAGTTTTAGAAATATATATATATTTTAAATTACATTTTAAAGTTAAAAACATTTCATTATTTTTTTTTAAGTTGAAGAAATTATTATTTATTAATAATTAAACCCTAGCATAATTAACTTAATTATATTAGTATTCTTATGCAGAATTTTGCCATCATAATCATATTTTCTTTTAAATATATGTTTTTTTGACTTTGGTTGTATTAGTTTAATTTATTTTTGGAATCTGCTATTTTAAAATTATTTAAAAAATTTCTGGTGTATTATTTTGACTACTTTTAAGATGTATTTCAGTTTATAATTTCCTAGAGAATTAGTGCTGAGCTTAATTAAAAAAAAAATTTTCCTTTCTATAATGTATTTTGACATAATATTGAAAATTTGATATTAATTGTGTATGTTTTAATTTTTTATATTTTTTTGTAGATATTTAAGAAATTTTTGTTAGACATATTTGAAATCACTATGGAAATTATGCCATCCAAATTTCGATCTCCTCCTCCTAAACCTCCTCGTCGCCGACATTCTGATCAACTTGCTATTTCGCCCTCAGGTTTGTTCTTTAAAAAAATTAATAGTTTTTTTTCCCCCTAAGATTTATGCAATACTTACATACAAAGAAATTTTCACTTAATGCCAATAATATCCTGACACACATTTCTTATAAATAGTTACGTCGTGTATATAAGTGCTAGTTTTAAATAAAGTGTAAGTTAAGTGTTGGTTTTTAAGTAATGTTTGTAAGTATAATAAAGTGAAATATAGAGGAAAATGTATATTTCTCATTAATTATGATAAATTTCGGCTAACTTTAACGCATTATTATTGTAATAATCTTTTGTTCAGCTCTGAATTTTAACATGAATAGACATTTGAACTTATTAATTAAAAATTGGGGATAAGTATTTTTGAAATAAATTTTTATATGAATAGAATTGTATAATTTATGTGTTAATACATTTTCTAGGTACTTATCCATCTAGTCGGAAAAAATACCATGATGAAAGTAGGCAAGGTATGAAAGGGTCTCAACTGAAAGTTGGAAACAATCCTGGATGTGGATCTTTACCTGCAAACTGGATTACAGACTTTTCGCCAGATAATAAAGTTGAAAATTTAGTTTTAAATAAAAGTGCACCTTCAAATTCTGCTCATCTAAAAAATGCATATATAAATTTTCAAATGCCCATTAGCTCTATTTTAGACAAAGATAGCAATGGGTCGACAGATATATTGATGGAAACTGATTACAAACATAATATGCATTGTGAATGGACTAGAAAAAAGGAATTGCCTTATTTTGAACAAGTTTTGAAAAATAGTGTACTTTCTTCTCATTGTTCAAAAAGTTTTCTTGGATGTTGTAATGATACTGAAATAGACAATTACATCTTTGATATAACTACTTCTAATTCATTAGAATCAAAATCATCCAGCAGAGAACATCACAAGCGCCATCATAGTGATCCAGTGCTATCATACAAAGATAAATCGAATTCAAAGAATGATTTGCAAAAATATGTTCCTAAAAGTCATTCTATTTTAGAAAACTTTTCATTTGATAATCAAAGACTATGCACTTCTTTAAATGCTTCTTTCAAACTCAAAGAAACTAAAAACTTACATGAAGAGATTAAGAATTTAAAAGAAATTAACAATAAGGTAGGTCTGTTTCTTGAAGATTTTTTCCAAAACAATTTGATAATTATTTTGTATTTTGAATTTAACTGTTCTAATAGGAATAATAATAAATATGAGTGATTTAGTTCTATTTATTAAACATAATTATTGGTACATAATTGTTGAAAATTCAATTTTAGGAAAGTCAGATTTTCTTAAAGCAAATTAAAAATTATAAAAGTAATGATATTAAAATAAATGATGCTAAATGAAATATTGCAAAGAAAAATATTTGTTCTAAACATGAAATGAATGTCAAAATACATTTAAGATGGTATTGCAACTTATATCAAAACTTATCCAAGTAATGCTATTTTTGTACAAAAAAGTATTAAAATATGAAAAATTATTTAATATTTAGCTTATTATTTTAGGCTTTTTCATTTGGTGAACTAATATATGACTTTAAAATCAGACCTTTTGTTTCTTTTTTATCACTGTCTAAAATCCATTGCTTATTTGAACCAGTTGTTTAAATTTCAGTCACTATATGTACTAAAAAGAAAGTTCATCGCGTGACATTTTAAAATATTGTTATAATTTAATTGATATTTACTATTATTTATGGAATATTTTTTATAAATTTTGTCTTCAAAATATACCTTTTGTTTCTTATGACTTATATTGTATTACTTATCAGTTGTATTGAACATATGTACTTTTATATATATAGACCATATTGAAACAAATTTAAACTACTTTTTCTTGAATAGCTTTGGCAGCATCTTTGTTCAACACAAGCATGTTTAGAAAATATGAAAGGGAATTCAGAAGAAAATACTAGCTCTGTGTCTATTTCAGGTGACATTTAAATTTGTTTTATTTTTAATATGTAAACTATTTATTTCAAGATTTTTTTTTTTTTATTTAAAAAAAAACAGTTTATAGATTCTGTTTTCATTAACATCAGTTGTCATCACAATGTTAAAATCAATAGATATTTAAGCTCAAAATATCAATAAATTTAAATTAATGACTTTTTTAAGGGGAATAAGTATATTTTTCATGATAGAAAATAGAAATCAAGTCCAAAGCCCTTCACTGTGTATAGAGTAAAAGGGAAAGTGAAACTAAGCAGCTCTGTAAATAAAAGCATTTATACCATGGTTTCTAACATGATATATTTAATTGTTACTGGTTCATGTGTAGAAATCATCATTTTATGATCTGTTATACTCATAACTGGATATCAAAGATTTCCAAGCAGATTAAATTGATAAAATATTTGAGATTTTTGTGGGGATTGTACAAATTTTCTTTTTATATATGATATTTAGTAGTTGTTTGTTTCTTCTCCTTTATGTAGAAACTATGCAAAATCTTAACGAATTTATATTCACACAGCATATTCAGGCACTGTATATGTTGTACAAAAGAGAGAATTCCAAATATGTAATTATAGGCATTTTCATGTATTAAGTAAAATAAACTGTATGTAACAATTGATTAAATTTGGCATAAATCCATTGTGGTTATTTATAGTGATATATATTTCTAAAGAGATTTAAACAGCTTTTTTTAAATATTTTAACTTCTGAGCTGTAATCGTTGGAATATACAATTTCTTTGTGCAGATTCAAGGTTGAAAAAGATCCTAGAAGTTTCCGTAAAAAGTAGTTTTTAAAATATAGTTCATAAATGTTGTTTTCTTCGGAATGTATTAGATTGAACTTGGATATGGGAGAGGGAAAAAAAATTTTTTTTTAAATAAATTAAACTTATTGTGATATAGTTTGTATTGGGTACATTATGAATTTATGTATTGATAGATGTGACTGTTAATACTATAATTGTCATTATACATTTATACTAAATATCATTCGTATCTCATTTTTGATTTATATCTTTTATTTTAGAAACTATGTTTTACAAATTACTGAAAGGTGTTAAATTTAAGGCAATTACTAAGAAAAAAGAAATGATTGTACGAATTGTGGCAAATGTCTTGTGATTATAAAGAAAATATATTGCATTTGAATATTTGAAAAATAGAATGTATGCAGTATTAATCTGTTATTATCTATGTGTGAATTATCTGATGTTTAATGAATAAGTAAAATAATGAAGCTTTAAAATGCTTCATTATTTTTAACAGATATGAAGATTACTAATTGTTTCGAAAAAAAATTTTGTTGTCCCATTTTGTTTTCCACGTTTTTGTTTTTTTAATATATCATTGAAATTGATTCTTGTATCCTGGGATAAATCTTTTTGTTAGTTTTATTCTTAATAATTTGTTTGCATGCAATGTCTGCAGTAAATACTTTCTTTTCATTTTAACATGATTGTTACATATTACATAATATTTTCCATCTGGGTTACAATCATTTTAAATAATTTTATGTTAATTATGTTTAAAAAATGGTGGAGCTATTACTTTCTATGTACTGATTTCAGTCGAAGAAGTATTGCTTCTGTACTTCACATTGTTTCAATATCGTTTTAGTAGAAATGTTAATTGTATTTTAATAATTCCTTACATTCAAGCTGAAGTTACTATGTATATATCCAGAAGTTATTTATTTTTATTGGTAGTTATATTCTTTAATAAGTATAAAGAAATTCTGTTTATAAGCACATATTTTGTTTATTAAACTAATATATAATTTTAGAGTTATGATATATTCTAAAATTTGTTTTCTGATGATTTTAATTTTTATTTTTACTAAGATAATAAGTCATATTTTCATCTCTAGATCTCCTATCTAGTCTGTACTGTTCACAGAAAGCCAGAGAGTGTGCTATGGAAGATAGAATGAAAATTATTCTGGAAGAGCGAAATACTGCTGTTCAAGAATTAGAAAACATGGTACAGATAATTGCCAGGTATTTGATTTGATTATAAATATGATAAGATATAATATTGATAAATATAATGTGTGTATGTTTGTTTTTATAATATATGCTGTATATTTATACTGCATAAAATTTGCATTTAGCCACTTTTTTTTATAAATAATTGAATATTTTTGTGATGATTGATTTCAATTGTAAAATACTGCCTTTTACTTGATTTTGTGTCAGTTTCTTCTCATTAAAATTTTTGAAAAAGAAATCTAAAAAAATGCAATAATTTATCATGTTACTAATAATTGATAGAAACTACAACTTGAGAGAACAAGATACTCTAATGACAAAATTATCATATTGGTTTTTATTGGTAGTGTGATATATGTATCAATAAAATTTTGTCTTAATGTGTTGAAAATGTTTTTCATATATTTAAATGATTTATATCAATTAGTTCTTAAAATTTTCAAAATGTTGATTCATTAAGGTACTTTCTATCACAATTGTGGGTGAAGAATTATGTTAATGATTTTTTAGGATACATTTTATATTAATTTAGTTTGTCGTTCATTTATGTTAATGTATATTTTATATGAACATAATATTTGTTTTACTTTTCAAGTTGAAGTTTTATGATTAAATTGCTCAATTTCTAAAAATACCAGATTTTTTTCAGTTCTTGAGAAGAAGTTATCCAAATGCATGATTGAAATTGCAGTGAATAGACAAGACATAAATAAGAGAACTAGAGAGATTTGTTCATTATTAGTATTTGTATATTAAGTCAAATATTCTAATATTCAAATTATAAAACAATACATTAATTTCTTAGTATAAGTTCAATATAATCAATCCTTATTCAAAACTATTAGCGGGTCAAATAATTAATTTAATGGGAAAAATAATATGCTATTAATATATTGTACGGAGAATAAACTCATGAAATTAAATATTTACATAAAAATTTCTTTAACAAGTTACAAGGAACTGTTGAATAGTAATAAAAAAAATTGGTGGTTTAAATTATTTTAATATGGGAAATTTTTCTTTATAGAAGTGTGTAAAAAAACTTATTCCTTATTTCATAAATTAATTTTGTAAAATTAGAAAACATTTATACATAATTATAATGAGGAATTATTTTTTTCCTGGAACATTTTAGCTCTTGCCTATTTAGCTGCATGAATATTAAATTCAAATCTCTTTTAATACATTGAAAGTAACTACATCTTGTAACATAATAGTCACTATTATGCTATGAGCAATAGTCATACCTCATTCTTTTTATTTAAAGTAACTTGAATGTGATAGCATACTTAAAAAACATATTTCACTTATTTTTGAATGTTTTCAGCTTAAGGCGGTTAGTCAGAAAGATGATAAATTATTGTAAAGAAAAAATTTCGGAAATTTCTTTTAATTCTGAAGAAACATGTTTTTTTTTAAATTTTTGAAAGAATAGCAATAATGTATCATCTGTTGAATTGCTAATATAAAAATGAAGTAATTTGTTATTAATTTTTTTTTTCATGCAGGAATTTAGGATTTTGTAACGAATTCTTTATTGCTGAAACTTTTTTAAAAGTTGTTCTCTTTTATTAATCATTTTTAATTTTTGCAGAAATTTTAAAGATGAAATAATTGAAAAGGAAGAAAAATGCTCTGATGAGGTGAGTTTCAAATTAATTTCCTTATATTTTTAAATTCCTGATTATAAATAAAGAAAAGTTGTATTTTTTAAATATATATTTAAAACTAAATATCTGGGCTAAGTAACTTTATTTTGCAAAATTGGTAAATACATGCTTTAATTAGAATTTTATGACTAAAACTATTTTCTAGTTGATTAATCATATTTTAAATATTTCTATGCTTCTAGAAAGAATAAATGTTGAAAATTTTATATTATTGACTATATCACTTAATCTATTATAAATCAAACGAAAAAAAAATGTCTTATATAAAAAGTAAATACAGCATACTTATTTTTTAAATAATTATGAGTAAATGGGGATTTTGAAACATTTAGCATCTATCTTTACAGCATTTATCTTTGTGAATATTTCTTTTCATTTAATTTTATTTTTCTGATATTTATTTTTTTATGAATATATATATATATATTTTTCTTATAAGAAAATTTTGTTAGCTTAGTGAATAATTACAATTGCAATGCATTGCTTTTATAGTTTGAAGTACTAATAAAAAGTTGTATCATTTTAATAGTATAGTTTACTTTAAATGTTTTATCAGTTATATTAAGACTGCATCATGGAATTTACTTTTCTGTTTTAGTGGCAAATTTCATGGTAAAAACAAATAGAAAAGTTATTTATAAAATTGTATATTTTTGCTGCAGATATGCTTCAGAGATTTCTTTCTTATATTGCACTGATTTGGATTTTGAATAATTAGTTCTTAAAAGAAGCTATTTTATTTTCTCAATATATATAAAATTGTGTTTTTACTGCAAAAAAATTCTTAGGATAAAAGTAAACAATTTTAAGTTACAGAAAAAATTATATTTAAAAATTTACAAAATTAAATAATTACTGCAAATCTATTCTAATTATCTTTAAGTTAAGTTATTTATCTTCATAATTTTTTAATGAACCTAATTAAATTAATTTTATTTTGTATTAAATTTTTTTACCTAAGTATTAACATTTTAAATAACAACAATAAAGTGAAATATATTTTTTTAAATATTTTCTTATTATTTATAGTTTTATTTAGTGCTTGATTCAATTATCTGCAAAAATGTCTTAGTTTGTTTTTGTATGTTTTACTGCTGGAAAAACTAATTTTATTCACCTTGTAATGTGAGATATTTGCTTTTATTGTAGGAAATTAAAAATTTATTAAAAGAAATTGAAATGACATATAATCCATCCAGGCTGTTACAACAGCAACGTTTACTCTTGACATACTTGTATCAATCCAAGGAGTTGAAACAGGATCACATTATGCATGAATTGAAACTTGCATCTCTGAAAAAGATCATTTGAAAGAAAAGGTGGTTGTATTGTTATGTATATTTGATTCTATATTTTACTTTTTCCAACACTGCTATTTTAAGAGATTTTCTGGAAACATCCTTTTTTAAGTAACATTTTATCATTTGTAAAAGCAGTATATTTTTATGTATTTCAATTGTATATTTTTACGTATTTCAGTTGTATATTTTTATGTATTTTACAGGTAAAGTATTTGGAAGAAGAGTTGAAAAGTATGAAAATTTGTAATGAACTATGGAATGCTGATAATAAACATTGGGAGAATAATTTGCTTGTAAGTACTTTTTTTTTTCTGGTGTTGATGTATATGAAAATGTTGCTAATAATTTTCTTATGCAATGCATTTGTGCTGTTACACGTACATATATGCATGCAACTGATTAAAATAAAAATGATACATTGAAATTTAAGACTCAATATATACTCATCTTGTAAAATCTCAAATGAAAGATATTTTTAGAAAATAGCATTAAAAAAATTGAGACCTTGTTTCAAAATTTAGATATTGAATATATATGTTATTAATCTTATAATTTCTGATTTATTTATTTAATTTTAATAGATATATTCTTAATACAAATTCATTAGAAAATAACTTTTGCATTTTAATATTAAAATGCATTTTTAAGTATAACTTAATAATGTAAGATAAAAATAACTAGCAATAATTTTAAATGTTTTGGACACCTTCTGTAGTATAATTAGAAAACTACATACAATATAGCACATTAAAAAATGCTGTAGTGTTTAATAATTAAGATTATTCTCAAATTATGTTGAGTTTATAAAATTGACTTAACCCTTTTAGAAAACATTGGTGGGACGGCAGCTGTGAAAGTTGTTTTCAATATTTTTTTTTTATCTAAATACCAGTACAGCTCTCCAATTAGGCATAGCTGGAAAGTTTTAAATTTGTTAGCTAAATTTACATTATAGTTCTTATGGAATGAAAATGCAGATAATCAATTAGATGTTTCAATGCACTGGTTAGATGCCCAACTAGTGTGTGGGAGGGCTGAGATTCAAAACCACTGGCATCATTATTATAGTCACTGCTTTCAGAAACAAGACCCTATTGCAATTGAGACAATGTTTGTAAAACCATCTTGCTGCAATAGTCAGGCTACCTGGTGAGAATTTCCTTTGTTTTCTCCCATATGACATGCAAATGCAAAGCAGTTAGCCATAAAAGTCCTCCCAGAAGGCACTGTCATCTCCCATCACCTATTAATGAACTGTCCGTGGTGTACAAAAGATCTACCAATGTTCCACTCTCACCTTTCTAACTGGTAGGAGCTACATAGCCTTAGGCATTGGTTGAGTTGTGGAGAAAAGCATCCATATATATTTATTTTGAAATTGTTCTTAACACAGCAGTCAAGTCCCGAGTGAAGTTTCTTTTTTCTAGCCATTATTTCCCTATGCAATTAATGTTATATATCAATCCTTTCGATTCTGCACCCAGAAATGCAAAGGGGCATATACCTCGCCCTCGCCCAGAAAAAAGTTATTTTTGGAAAATTTTGGATGCCAATAGCCTTAAGTGCATTTCCAAGCTCTTCATTTGGTAATGAAAAATTTTGTCTATTCTGGAAATTTCTATGTATTTATTATTAGAATACCTTTGGCTCACTTATTCCAAATTGAAGATGGAATTTACTGTAGATATTGTAATAAATATTTTGCCAAGGAATATGTGAGCAGATCAACCTTTTTGTCTGATACAAAAACTCTATGAGCATAAGAAAAAAAATATTATGCTCATACTTGACTAACTGCTGACAATATGAGAAACATTGTTCAAGGGCGTAAACAAGCCAAGTTATTATTGATACTGCCGAAAATTAAATAGTCATTATTTGACATAATCTTAATCATTTTTCAACTAGTTTAAATATATATTATCTCAATATATAATTTTAGATGATTGATATTACAGTTTCTAAAATTCTATTGTTTCTTGTATATCATTTAATATATATAATTTTTTTTTTTTTAGAATATTCTATGTCAAGTTATTCAACAAAGGGATGTTGCTATTTCCAAAACCAATAATATTCAAACCCTAGAACTAACTGGCAGCAGGTATTCAATTTTCATTCTTGTTCATTTAGATTATAAAATATTGTATATATATTTTACAGCTTTTGTAGTCTTTGTTCATAAAAATTCAATGAAATAGAGATTACTTATGAGTGGATAGAACTAACTAAATTCGTTTATATATAATTAAATTAGAATAACTTCACAGAAGTTATTACTTTTCAAAATATGTCTTTTTGTGTTTTATGCTCTCAGTACTATCTGCAACCTATGGGACACTTGTAGCCCAGCGCTATTATGAATGTATTGCAACAAGAAATCATAAATTTTCTTTAAAACATCGATATTTTATGTGCTGTTTTTAAAAATTTAATCACAAAATGTTATTGCAGTTTTATTTTATTTAAATATTAAGCTACATAATGCAGTAATTAAAAGCTTCTTTATCAAAAAATAAAGATATGTTTGCGTCTTTGTCAATGCATCAGATTTGTTTGCATCTTTGTAACCAAAAATTAAAAATAAGGATAAAACAATGGCTTCATTTTTTTCTTAATGAAAGTTTGTTTTGCATTAATCATTACTTTTGCATATCATTGTTAATGTTGCAATCACTGCAAAACCCAAACCCTTCAAGCCACTATGAATCCCATCCCCTCCCCCCATCTCTAAAAAAATCACAATATTTCCCATTCTAAAAGAATGGTTTTCTTAGAACTAGCTTGCATTTGTGTCCCACAACAATACAGTCTAATTGATCATTATGGGCTTATGTCTTGGGTGCTGATTAATAAACCATTTTAAATAGTAGAATATTCTACACATAGAATTTTTTTTTCAGGTCATTATAAAATTAAAATCAGCTAGTTTCAGGAGTTACTGAATAAACTGTTAACTTTTCGATTGTTAGTAGTCAAATTCAGACTCCATTTTCTCAATTTGTCCTCGTATATCTATCAGCTTGCAAAAGAAAAATATTTTGTGTGATATAACCCTCAGAGGAAAAAAAAATTAAACTGATGAAGGGAATTTTATTATTCATGTTTGATGATGTGCATAATTGAAATATTTTATTAATAAAATAATATTTATTAAATCAACATTGAAAAAATTTGCAAGAATTCAACTAGCCAATATTAAAGTAGTATTTAAAAATTAGGATATGTACGCAAAAATAATTTTTTTTAATCAAATAATTATTTGAATGTATAATTGATGATGCTTTGGGAGTTTTCAAAATAAAATCTAAAAATTTTAAATATATAAGTGTTTAAAGATTGAAGACAATTTTATTTGAATCTAAAATTAAAACCATATATTTGTTGCTTTCTTTGATAAAAATTAAATTTAAATGCAGCTTTTTTTTTTATCTCCAAGATGATTAACCTCTAAGTGTTAATAGCATTAATATTTTAATTATTAAATTCCTGAGAGTTAAAATACAAATAAAGTGTTTCTTAATTAATGATTTATTTTTCTGAATATAAACTAGGTCTGCTAGGGAAAATATTGAATTTATGAATCAGCTAATGGATAGTTTTGGATCTCTTCAAAAACATAATGAGGATGGTCTTAAAAAAAAATTTCAAACTTCATATCATGATACTCAGAAACATGAAGTTTCCATAGAATCAACATCAGATGATATTGGATTGTTGAAAGATGAAATATTAGTTTTAAACAGAGCTCTGAAAATGGAAATTGAAAAAAGAGAAAATGCAGAAGAAAAATGTTTGAGGTAAGGTTTTATGTTTCAAATTATTGCTGGTTTTTCTTAGACAAATGTTAAATTTAAAAATTGATTTATAAATAAATACAATATTCTACCAAGAAATCTAACTTTGCAAAAAATATTAATTATATAATGCCTTGAAAAGTTGATTATTTACAAAACTCATGATTAAAATTTATAGACTCACTATGCTGAGCAGTAATTTATTTATAAGATTTGGTCTTCAGTCAATGAATATTTGAAAATTACCTAAATACTATATTATTAAAATCTAAATGTTTCATTAACAACTTAAAGGTCCATGTATATACTACAAATTATGAAATAATATTTTTGTTTTTTTATGTAGACATGGTATGTTGAACATAGTTATAGAAAATTTATATTTCTACTCTGTTTATGCTCCATTAAGTCTAGTGTCAAGCTTTTGGTGTTACCATTCCGTTTCTATCACTGTATAATGCAAAATAAAATTGTCTTATGCAGAAATTTTCATGCAATTTTAACATCAGTAGCAAATACAGTTCCTTGCTATGAGAACTTTAAAAAGTTGATAAAAAGAATAAGAAAATTAATCTTTTTGTGGAAGAGCATATTAGTTAATTATATTATCAGGGTTACAGATTTTTTTGTTGCAATTTATGCTAACTTCATGATTATTACAATGTTTGTGACAAGCTAGCAATTTATTACATTTAAAAATTCTCAAGTTTTACAGAAATGAAAAATTAAGTTATGAATAGTTCTATTAATATTAATTATTTTACAAGCTTCAAATTTTATTAAATGCATTCTTTCCCTTTGTAATAAATACTTGTGGATTGTCTGAAATAGAATTTATCTAAAATTAAAGCCTTTATTGCTAACACTTTAATGAAACCAATTTATAATATTAAAACAAATTAGTAAGAAGAGACTTTTAATTGATAATAAATAACCTTATCTATTCAATTCATTAATATATTTTTATCGAATTTTAGTCTTTGTTACATGTATTTTCTGATTTAAAAAATACTTTTGCATTTATAGGTTAGAAAGACTTGTGAATGTACTTCAAAGGAAGGTGAATGGTCAAAATGTTGGTATATCTGTATAACATATTTTTGATAAATTATGAAATCTAGTCATCAACTCTTGTAATTAACTAGTCTTTATTGTTTTTTTAATGTGTATGCTTGTAAATAAACACCAGCAATAATAAAAATATTTTTGAATTTAATGTTTCATTTGATACAGTCATGCATACTTTAAAAATGCGACACTTGCAATCATAAAAATTATTGTAGTAATAATTTAATGCTCACATTCAAAGTTGGGAATAAATGTCAATTTTCAATAAGCTGCTAGCACACTTTAAGAAAATTGCCCTAGTGAATATTATCGGAAATTTAATTTTCTTCAAAACACAAAATGAAAAAAAAAAAATATAAATGACCGTTTCAGGAAAAAAAGTGTGGGGGTAAAATTTTGTTTTTCGGTGCTAAGCATTCTTCCGCTGTTGGATAACTTGGGTTTTTTCTTGTTAGCTCCAATATAAAGGGCTTACTTTTTACAAGGCAGGCCCTTTTTTCAGAGGATTTAAATAAAAATGCATTTTTCCCAAAACTATGAAGCAGTAATCACTGAATATTTGTGGCATTAGGAATTGTAGAAAAGGAAATCAATTTGTTTATTGAAGTATTTGACACAGCAGCATTAACCCATTAACTCTCAGTAACAACTAAACTATGCATTGCCTTAATTCTAAAAACATATCTTTTAACTGTTGTACTTTTTCCACGTCCACATTTAAATTTATTTATTACTAAAAATTAGAAATAATAGCAGTATTGCAGTAATGACCAGCACTGAAATGACATTTTTATCATTTTCTGCCAGACTTATTTGTAGATATAACTCGATTTTTACGGATTTATCTCGCATGATCAGGATTTTAATATAAAACCTGAAATTATGAGAATGATTAGTGTTATCTGGCACAACTTTTAGGTCCATTTCTATTTAGTGCAGTTATCAAACATCACCTCACAAAAAGTGAAGTTCAGTAAATAGTAAAATAATTCTCAACTTAAAGAACACCAATCTCTTTTAAAATCCTGGGATGAATATCTTTTGAAAATAGATATTTCCGGTATGTTAATCGACTTAAAAAAATTTATTAAATTTGCTCATCATAAAAGCAGTTTTAAAGATAATATCACAAAAGTTAAGCTTATTTGTAGACTTTCTTTCACATGACTAATTTAGTTTGTATGCTTATTGCTCCAATTTTTTTTTAACTGTTAGGTATTAGCTCCATACTCTACAACAAGCATGTCAAACTCATGGCTGGAGGGTTGTACAGGACCCAGCTAACGTAACAGTATGTAACAAAAATGTTAATAATTTGTACATTAATTAAAAAAACTTACCAATAAGTATTTTAGCAGTTGATAATAAAATAATACCCACAATGTCATAAGTATTCTACTTCCCTGCTCCCTAGACTACGATTATATTTTGTGACACATCGAAGATTCATTATAATCATAGCATTATATATCAAGGAACTATGTATTAAATGTGAGAAATACATTAACAGTTATGTATAAAAATTGAAGTTTTTTTTACAGCTAACAAATTTTATTTTGTTCATTTGATATATCTTAGCATTTAAAAGTTAGTGTATTTGGATATTTTTAGATGTTCTAGACAGATTTTCTTTTAACATCAAGACAAATAGAAATAAAAGCCTTCGTTCTGTTATGCCAATATATTATAAAGAATATAAATACATTTGAATTTTTTTTTAGTATTTATTAAGTAATTATACTTATATACATACTTGGAAAAATGCACGATACATACTAATTTTTAAACTTTTACTAGGTCAATAAGACAAACAATATACAAGTTCAGTTTAAAAAATCAAAATGTAATTAATGGAGGTCAACAATTATATAGAGCTTTGGGCTTCGAAGGAATTTTTCAGAAGAGGAAATCTTTTCAAATTTGAAATATTGCTCAATTCTTCAACCATTCCTTTTATCAGCTTTTCCCTTTCCTGTAATGGATTATATATATATAAATGAAGTTAAAATTATTTGTTATACAGTAAACCTCGATAAGTCAAAAAACCTCCAAAACTCGAAAAAAAAATTTATTCCCTTCAAGCCCCAAAACCTCTATTACTCGAAATTTCAACCCTCTATATGTCGAAATAATTAGTCAATCCCCACAAATCATTTTGGTATATATTTTTCCTCCATAACTCGAAAAAAAAATTGGACCTCTGTATCTCGAACCTTAGCAATGTTTAATTTTACATCTTTTACAACTCGATCATTTGAAACTAATTACCTCTGTAGCTCGAAGAAAAATAAGTTACCGACTTTAAGGATTTGCCGACAATGCACGTCATTGTTCCTTAGAAAACAATGTATGAGAAATAGTAAATAGAATAACCAATTCTATGAAATATTCTTAAAATTCTCAAAAAAAGTTAGAAAGAATCTAAACCTCTACAAGTCGAATATTTCCTTACAAAATCATCCATAAGTCTAAAACTCTAACTCAAATTATTTGGCGTCTCCCTTGAAGTTTGACTTACAGAGGTTCTACTGTACATAGCTATATATACATATAATAAATTCATTCACTAACATCAAATATAAAATTTTTTTAATAGCCTATATTCTTCAAATGGATAAATAGTTAAAACCACAATGATTACTTAAGGAAATGTTTTACATTTATATTTTTAAGAATTGCATTTAAAAAAAAAAAAAATTACAACTATACCTGCATTATTGCAATTATCCTAAAATTTGCATTTAATAGATGCAATAATATATTATCAAAAAGTTAAAGCACAATTAATCATGAAAATTTTGAAAAATATGTAAATTTATGTGTAGTATTTGTATTCTTATTTTGTTATTACAGTCGTTTAAGTACGGATAATAACTTATGCAAATATAAATGAAAGATACACTAAATTGAACTAAGTAAATATGCTAATTAAATTTAGTAAAATTTTAAATTGTATTGGTTACTTAAAGGAAATTTGTTACAAAATCCCACTTTAAGACTTAATAAGATCACCAAGAAGATCCTGCAATTCAAAACACAATTCTAGCATTCAAACTGTTATTAGCAATTACAGTAGCCTATTATAATAAACATTTAGATATTTAATCTGTTTTTTTTTTTTTTTTTTTTTTTTAAAGTAAAATAAACAGATTTTTTTTTTTTTTTCTTTGCTCATTATAACTGAAGTCTATTGCTTGGCAATTTTACATAGTCATGCAATGAATAGCATAAATGATGACACAAAACCTTACTTAAGCATTATCTGCTGAAAAATACTTCATATGCATTTGAAACAAGTTTAAACATTTTTTTTTTTCCTATTAGAAAAAATTTACTGGCAAATTTCAACAAACATTGAAAAAATTTGATACTTGCTGGCAAAAAAGGTAGATGCAACATAATTTGTTTAAGTAAAAAATATTCTTCTACCTAGATATATAAAACAACACAGGAAGCATCGTTATTTTGGCAAATTGGATGTTGGAGATGCCCAATCAAAAGCAGTAAAAATTTTATAGGTATCCATGAAAGTAACTCATAAAAAGTTGGATGTAATTTCTGACAGCTTTGAAGTTCATTTATCCTTTTATAAGAAGCTGACATTGATACTTCGATTCTATTTAAATACTTTACCAAAGACAGTCACCAAGCTGTTGAGTTCATTACAATAAACAAATACCAGTTTAATTTTACCAATAATTTTTATTCTTTAAATAATTAACATATGTAGTAAGAGTAACAATCTATTTGTAATTTTGTTAATTAAAATTCTCTCTCACTTCCAATAATATTTTTTTTTATATTGAAATACAATAATATTTTAAATGAAAAGTCAATATATACGTCTTTCTAAAACAGCTATATAATCCAAAACTTTATGATTTGATTCTATATGTTATATATATATATAATTACAATAAAAATAATTTATGACTAAGATCATATAAAAATTAAGATTTAAAATTTATTCCAAAATGTATGTTTGATAAAAACTTTTTCAAAGATAAAATATTTTTAATTAAAGCAATAATATAACAGTTTAAAATTATCTCTGTAATTAATTGTTAAAAAAAAAATAGCTACTGAATAGCAAGAATGACAAATATTCTGCTTTCTGTTTTAAAGGAAAGTTTTTCTTTTTACTATAGTTTTCAAGCAAAATGCTTTTTTTTTTTTAAATACAATTACAAATATAAGGTAATAGAACATATCCGTAGGTAAGGAACACAAAATTTAACAGCAAATGTATCCCTCCCATCATGAGATTTATATAAATTCAAATATAAAGTTCACAAGTTGCTTTAAAAAAAAAAATGTATTTCTTCCCAATCTTTTTTAAATTAAAAACTGACATAGCTTTAAAAGAAAATGATTTAAAGGAATTTTTACAATAATGTTTAGGAGTTGTAATTATTAATCAAACAGAATTTTTTTTTATTTATTCCTTTTATACAGTTCTTAGCCAGGGTAACACAGACATGGTCAGGACGCTACACTTATTTTCCCTGCAACTGATTTCTAAATAAATCTAGCACAATAACTTAATGTTAACTATTAATACGTGCTGATTAATATATTTTATATTACATAAATGTTGTTACACATCTTAAAAAAAAAAAAATTCTTAGTTTCTATTTTGCTCATATTTTTGATATTCAGCAAGAAATAGCAGGCTATTAGAGAAGCATTTCACCTGAGTACAAGTTACAATATGATTTAGTTCAGAAAAATATTTGACAATTTATCATTATAAACTCATCCACCAAACTAAGAAATTCAACAATATCATTTAATTATATACAATAAAAGTCTTTTATGTCAAGGTGTGCTCACTAATGCCAAAATAATATCAGTATCCATTTCTCAGATGATAGAATTTTTTGTGATCATTTTATGCATTTGTCTTCCTCTTAATTACAAACTTTTATGAAGGTTCACTGACCCAATATACAAATTTCTTTTGTTTCTGTAAACGGAAGAAATTTTTATATCCAATTAACAGTCCTAGCTACGAGAAATCCTTTCTTTCCACTTTTAATAAATAAGAGACAAAATTGATGATCTGATAAAACAGTCCAATCAAGAAATGTATAAAAATAGCACAGGCTCTTTCGAAGCAGTAGATTTAGACAGCCTTATTGATAATGATAGAGATGTTTAAAATTAAATTATATATTTTCCACTTAAATATATTAGAATTGTGTTTTGAAAAAGAGAATAAAAAATGCTTTTTATCAATATAAAACTTAAAAAAGAGAGACAAATGCTATTGAGAACCAATAGATAATAAATATGACAATATCTCCTTAAACACTTGTGTATAATAAAAATTATAAAATCTATAAATCCCAGCTTTTAAACCTAAATTTCAGTTGTCCCAAAAGATTAAATAAATAAATAAAATCTTTGTAATTTAAAATATTTGTAAAACTTAAGTATATATTCCAGATTTATATACTTTTCACTATATGAATTTTCTTTTGAGTTCATTTTATAAATTGATTGATTAAAAATGCAATATATATTGCTTTCTAAAATCAATCATTACAATAGGTTTTTAACCATGAATACACTCAATAACAAAGATTAGACTAATTTCCTAGTAAAATAATTATATGCAAGTTTTCCTAAAGGTTTCTGCATATACATTGTTATAAGTTTTTTTTTTTTATAATAATCATTTAAGATATACATGCGTCTTTTTATAATTTAATGGTAAAGATCAGGTTTTAAAAGAAAATAAATACAAAAAATGTTAAATGTCCTTTTCAGGATGATGAATAAAAAGATATTAAAGGCAAAAAAACTGAGTACTGATTTAAAGGATATTTATCTTATTTATTACACTGACAAAAAGTTCAACTTATTATCCAGTTGATTTTTTCTATTCTTCTGAAAATTAAGACATTTATTTATGAATTTTTATTTTGAATTACCTTTACTATGTGCAGAATACTGCATTTTGTGTGAATTCTTTTCTACTCAAATATAACCATTTTAAGTTACCTTTTATATCAATTCTTTTCCAATTAGGATTTAATACTCAAATAGTTTTATGCAGAACTAACTAAAGAACTAAGTGAAAATCATGTTAAATAAATATACTATGAAATGTTATTTAACCTTCTTTCTATATAAAATATTCAAATTGTCAGAAATAAATAAATAAAAACGTTAAAATAATAACCCTTATTTAAGCTTAATCTTCCTTTAATGTGATAAATTATCTTAAAAAAATCCCTCATGATTTAAATTTCTAACTCGTAGTAGTTATAGTTTTTAAAGCTGCCTAAACCATAAACTTTTAAATATAATTATTACTGACTTGAAATAAATAATTAAAAATTTTTATTCAAGATCAACCTGTTTCTTAACAATATGCTATAAAACATGAGTTAACTGGTAGACTTATTACATAGTTGTTTAATAATTTTAAAATGTAACAGTTCATTCCTTTTACTCAGAATGAGACATTGATTATGGACAATTAAAATATTTAACACAAAATATCTCAACTAAGAGCAATAAAAAATAATACATTATTCTAATAACAATTAATGGCTGTCTTTATCATTGAATACTTCCTAGAAGTCCCAATGATTGATATTAGTATTGACAACTGCATGAATCTAATGAACATGATACCTATACTGTAAACATACTACTTGTTTGGAATAAAATTAATTTTCGTTACAATGATGCATTCCAGTAGTAAAAAAAATAATTTTTCTAAGCCTCAAAGTAAGTATGGCCACCCTTTGCTTTGCATTACATTGACTTGGGTGTCATTTACTTTTGCCATGTTGAAAGCTAACCCCATCTGCCATCTATTTAATAAAATATGTTCCACCAAAGACCAGAAAATTATAATTTTAAACTAGAAATAAGATTAAATTAAACAAGAAAAAAAAAAAAGACTTATTTTACAAAGACATTTTGATGTACATCTAATTTTGAGACTGCAGTGGCACAGGCAAACAATTGGTAATTTTTCCATTAAGTTCCTATATTTGTAGCACAAAATTTCATAAAGCATTTAATAAAATCAATACTTTTAAATAGATAATACTTACTTTTATATAGCGATACTTTTACCGTGATTCCACCATTTTACACCAATTAAAGAATAACCTTTTAAGTTGACCATTAAAATTTCTTAAAAGATTTAATATTTAAATGAAAAACATAAATATATTTAATCAGTTAAATGTTACTCAACACATTTAACTTGTTTCAAGGCATTTTAATATTCATAAAAATTGCTAGCAAAAATTCCAGAATCGTCTACATTATGTAAACATATCAAAACATATATATTAACTACGTACTGTACTACGATATACCACACCTCAATCCGCAAAGATGCTCCCGTGGAGATTCCAATCAAAACGCTACTTTGGGAATTGCATACTTAGCAACCCTATAAATGAATCTGATTAACTTTATTGGTGGAAGAAAACTGAGGCAAACCTTTTTGGCGATTTTCATATTCATTAAACGAACAATAGTATTGAGTCGGGCATGAAATCAATCAATCGTAAAATTAATAATTATTAAAGACAAATTATTAAAAGTGTTTTGGTTGGTATATCGCAGAGCTTTCAGAGCGTACGAAATAAAGAAACTGGACCGAGTTCACTAGTTAAGTAAGTGATCAGTCATAGAAAAGACAAGAAGAGGTTGTTATGAAAAAATGGGAAAATACAAAGTCAATAGGGTTAGTGCTACAACTGAAATTCAGAAAGAGCAAAACGTGTATTATTACACACACACACGTATATCGAAATCCAGATTTTTCAAAACCGGTATGACTACTGATCGCGAATCCGAGCTGCGCGAAAGGAAAAAGCAATTTCAACATTCGTATTCAAAAGGAGCTTTAGAGTTTCAGATATTCGGCAATTTCAGATAATCGATATTTGTTCGTCAGCTCTTCTGCATAATTATCACCTTCTGAATTTTAATGCAGTCATTTTTTTTCTACTTATTGAAGGACTCCAATTGGAGAAATTGTTTGTTTTACTTTAATTATAATCATTATTATGCAGAGTTTTCATTTAAAATAAAACTTATCTTGTAGAATTCCTTAAAAATGTATTGCTGAAATTATATTACCTAAAATGGTTTAAAATTCTAAATGTTGAATTTTTCCATCTAAATTCATCGAATTAAAATTTTTATAAATTCTTCTGAAGAAAAAGTAGTTTAGATTCTTGCATAATGTTTGACTATCTTAGTTGTAGGACATTCTACCGGTGTGCAAGTCGTTTTAAATAGTTGTTTTGGCTCTTGTTGTCATATAACATCCGGTTCACCAAAGAAACCCTTGTATCCAATGCATTATTAAAAAATTAGAAGTACACAAAAATAATTCATTCGAATTTTATAAGACATATATTTAAGGAATTAATAATCAGTTACATGTTATTTAAGATTCGAAGTTACATTGTAATGCTGTAATTTTTTTTTAATAATTTTATTATCAACAAGAACCTGATGCTCTGTCGTTGTTGTTCGACTAAAGATTTGCTAGAAATACTAGAATGAATCTTGAATTCAATCCGTTAAGTACTTCTACTCCTTCTTCTTTAGTTCTGATAATTTTTGGGTGTGACGCTGTGCTGACAGTGTAAAATCTGACCAGGTTACCAGCGCTGGCAAGAATCGAACATTCTGGCGCAATACATCGAGTCACAACAATTTCAATATTTGATGCATTTGTTCACCACATTTGATGTTATCTTTAAAGGAATGCAATTTTGCTTATTCCTTCGTTCATTTTCGAAATAATTATTCTTAATTTTGAATATTTTTATCAGAAAAAGAGTATTGATCTTTTTTAATAGATTTCTTGAGTTAACAAAATTATTTTTTTCTCAAAGAAAAAATTTAATGATTAAAAAAATAAATTGATAACATGAATTTTAATTTATTGAATAGTATATTAATTAAATTAAAAAAATTTAAGTGTTAGATAATATTGTGCTGTAAAATATGTGTTTATTTTTTGAATTTAATACAAAGTAAGACATTAAGTTTTTTTTTTAATTAGATGCATCAAATTTTGAAGGAAAAAAAAAGAAGGCTGTTTCCAAAATTAAAAATAAAGATGTTTTTCAATAAATGTTATTTAGAAATCGTATTTTTGGAATTTTATTATTTCTAGATAAAAAAAAAATTAGATATTCTCAGGGAAAGTATTAAAATTCAGTGCAAGCAATCAAAGTTTATAAAATCCAAGTCAAATAAAAAGTCTGATATAGAAGATCACATCTAGTTACAATTGAAATGGAAATTTATTTTTATTAGAAATTTTTTTTCGTTCTAAAGCAGCTGGCAAACAATTAGACAGTTGTTTTTGATGCTTTAAGGCAAGCGCTGCACAGACGTTACTCACTTAGCACTACCCAGGAGGTGCGTGCAGCTTGAAGATAAGCTACGGATGCGGAGTAACCCTACCCCCGCAACGCTCTTGTTAGACCGGGACCTACGGTTATAAAGTGGATTTCGAACCACTGACAAACATCCATCCCACCGCCGGGACTCGAACCCGAAACCTGTATTACCGAGAGCCAGAGCGCTAGCCACTCGGCCATTCAGGCCCTTTATTAGAAATATATGGAGATATAATTATTTTAAAATTGGACAAAATAATAAATACAGGTTGAAACATGTTGGAGAAAAAAATCTATCAATTCTAAGAAAAATTTAGCGAGAAATGTAAAAAATATGAATGTAGGTGAATAATTTATGAATGGTAAATATTAATAAAATTTTTAATTTATTTTACCTATTTATTTGAAATAATTTTTGTAGAAATGTTTTTATCTATATCTCCAGCATATTTTTGTGAAAATGTTAAATATTAAAAAAAAAAATTAGGGTAGAAAAATATTTCTACTCCGTAACAAATAACTTTATCCGATTATTCCATCGATGAATTCACAATATATTTTCTTCACATACACAAATCAGTTGCTTTAAAAATAAATAGAGTTGTGAGAAATTTTTTTATACAAAAAGAAATGTTCTGAACAATTGGCAACTTATGTAATATGACGTTTTACATTTGCTTGATTCCGACATACGTTTTCAGATTCTTGATCTTAGCGTATATTTTATCACATTTATTGCGATATACAGGCTGATTCAATGATCCTGAAACAAACTTAGAGAGGTGGTACAGCTTATTAAAACGTTCATTTTTTGTGTAGAAATGTATGATCGGACGTAACGCGTTGAGGAACAAACACACTTTCAAACAAATTTCTCGCAACAGTCAGGTACAATGTTCCAACTGATACCTGTCAGGTGACGAGTTTCAAGTTCTATGGCTGGAAACTTCGCTGCGCACTCTATTTTATTCTTACTCTGTGTTTGTAACTATATTTCCATTTAAGAGACTGCAGTTGACTGAATTCAGGACCTCGTTGCTCGACTATCCATTGCGGCTGCAAGCTTGCTTAAAATGCCTGGCACCTTTCGAAGTGTTCGTCAATCGCTCCTTCGACGCTACCAAGCATATATCAATGTTGGTGGCCACAATTTTGATCATTTGTTGTAAACATTGAATCAAATATGCACTTTTTAGTGATGTTGTAAATAAACAATGTTTTTCTTTTCATGTCTCAGCTTTTGTGTTCATGACTCAACGCATCATTTCCGACCTTATATTGCTGTACAAATCATGTATATTTTAGTAAGCAGCACCATCACTTAAAGTTTGTCCCATGATTGTTGAATCATCCTTATAATTTACGATAAATAGCTCTTTTAGGAATTATTTAACCATTTAGCGTTTGTATTTGAATTAGCCAAATTTTCTAGTATAAAGTCTATTCTCCAATACTACTCTTATAAATTAGGTAAAAAGGTAAGACAAAGCAATTTGCTTAACTAAAAGTAATACAACAATAATGTTAAATTATATTCATTAGTATTAATTTATATGCATAATGAATGATAGATACTAATTTATGTTTCAAAAGTTTTGGTGTTATAGAAACATAATATCAATGCATGAATTGTAAACAATAAATAAATAAATATGACTTAACAAAAATTTATTCAGCAGTAAAAAGTCAATAATAAATATAAAAGCTTTTAAAGTATTCTGCTTTGTATAGTTAGTTAATATTATAAAAGTCAAATTCAAAAACAACATTCAATTACAAACTATTTTATTATAAATTAATATTTTAAAAATTATATATTATCGGCTATTTCGGGCTTTGAACAATTGTTAAGAATTTCATATTAAATTAAATTTCTTTATTTATTCAACAACATTCTTTTAATCAGTTTTAAATTTTGGAGAGAATTGGTAAAGAGTAAATTATTTTTTACGATTTTTTAAATAAAGTGCCCTGAATTAAAAATAAGTGATTTGATATTATTGATATCATTATTTGTAGAAAATGAGACAAAAGTTTTATTTGGAAGGAGATTTCAATATTTCGGTAAAATTTGACAATCAATAAGATGTAAAAATTCAAATTTGATAATTTTTTTAGAAATACGTCCACACGTTCTGTACAAACTTTAAATCTCAAAGAAGCAAAAATTACAAAATTGAAGCAATTTAAAATTTGCAAATTTCTGACACTTTAAAAGTAAAATGCCTTTTCTTATATATAAAAAAAAAGTTCTTTATATTGCCAATAACACTGATGAAAAATGAAACCCCAACCTCAAGAAGAAATTAACATAGAGAAATGAAATTATTATATTTATTTGATTAAAATTCCAAGCCAACAAGTTAAAGTATACTCGAGAAGAGCAATTTCAAATGTGAAATGGTGGTACATTAATAACAGCTATAGTCTCCAAGACTTGTGTCCTGCAAGTGCTGTATGTCATTTTATGGAATGGAGTTCCATGTCTGTTGAATTTGATCAGTCAAATAAGCAATGGTCTTGGCTAGTTGTGGATGATAACTGTATTTATCATCCAATAATGTCCTATACATGCTAGATGGGAGGACGATCAGGATACGGCAACATGTTGACATTCTGTAGAGCATGTTGGATGACAGCAACGGTATGGGGGACGAGAGTTATCCTGTTGGAAAATGTCCCTTAGAATAGGGATTAAAAATGGCAACACAACTGTTTTAATTCCAGAATGAGGTACAAATTTAGTGTCACGGCGCGTGGGATAGCAACAAGAGTGCTCCTGCTGCTATAGAAAATTGCTCACCAGTGATCCAGGTCCAGTGTGTCTACGATGCACACAAATTGGCTTCAACTGCTCACCTGACCTCCCTCTAATCAATGTACAGCCATCACTGGCACCAATACAGAAACGTTTTTCATCTGAAAACATAACAGATCTGCACTCCATCCTATATTAAGCTCTAGCTTGATACCATTGGAGTCAGATTGCGGAGAATTGAAGTGAATAGCATGAATGTTAAAGGGCGTCTGAATCGGAACTGTAAAGTAATCCCCAAGTAATTGATTGGCTATCATTCGTTGTGTCACTTTGGTGCCAACAGAAGCTCGTATTTCTGCTGCAGATTCACTACGATACGCTGCAGCCTTGCGTCAAATAGGCTGTCTCTCAGTAGTGATCCATATGCGATCATATCCCGATATTTTTGAGACAGTACCTTCCCGTTACCCCTGCTGCCATCAATCATGCACTGTGGATACATCCCTGCCAAGTTTTTTTGCGATATCGCGAAAAGAAAATCTACCTTCCCGTAGTCTTATAACACTATCACAGACCGTTGCTGATTTGACTAAGTGTAACAGGCATTAAACTCCATTCTACAAAATGATGTAAGACACCTGCACGACACAACGCATTAGCGTTTGCATTTAATATCGTGAAAACTACAACGGTTATTAATGTATCACCATTTCACATTTGAAATGGATCTCCTTGCACATACTTTAAAATGTCATCTTGAAACTTTAATCAAACAAATACGTTATTTAGACAATTGCTTTGCCTAAATTTTATTCCTTATCATATTTCAGTTCAAACTGAAAATACTCACTTTATTTGAAAGTTTTAATCCAAGTATTTGGTGCTCTAATGAAGTTCGTAAAAAATTATTTAATGAATTCCTCTGCACTTAAATAATTTTTATTTGTATCCAGAAACAGCTAAAAAGCCAAGTAAAACATTACTCGATTATTTTGAAACTATTAATATCATAAGCAAATTGAATTATTCACTACAATAAAAATAAAACGGAGGATAAAAAACTATAAATGATGTAAAACAAGCACGAATAAAAGAAGTTTTATGATACAAAGAAGAAGGAACTTTATATTAAAAAATAATGTTAAATTGTAGTATTTATACTGCTTTGCGAAAATATATTCAACATAAAAAACTTGTAACATGAAATTATTAATAGATTTTGTATTAACATAAAATTTAAGCCACATAATTACAAAAAAAAAATGTTCTTTCATGAAATGATTACTCAACGCAGTTATATTAGTTTTATTTTTATATTACCAGAATTTTCAGCCTGTAATCCGCAGATGCAATTTTCGGTGGTAAAAGTAAATCGATCAGGTATAAATCGCAGCGGCCTATAATTCGTTGGCGATTTGCGCCAGTACAATTCGTTTGATTTTCAGTATGCTTATAAAATTCCGGATTTGAAATAGTGCTCTTCAACCAGTATAACATTTTTCAAATTTAAAAAACATTATTATTTTGTTTCAATTGAGAATACAAAAACTCTTTGTCAAAAAACTACAAATTTTTATCCTAAATGGAACAGATTACAAAAAAATTTTCCTACTTGAAAATTTTGCATTTGTTTGAGAAATGAAAATGTTTAATATCCCAATCAATAAATCAGTTCAAATGCTTTTTTCATACATTATCTTCGAAAGAAAGTTTTTTACGCGGCAAATTTTTTGGAATTTAGCTTTTATTATTACTAACTGAAAGTATGGGTAAAAAAATTACATTTGTATGAAGTGTCTTATAATCAAGACATCACGAAATTCCAAGATTTTTAACATATACTAATGTGCCCAAAAAGTAAGACCAATTTTCAATTAAAAATTCCCGGGACTTATGAAATTTCAATTGTTTTTTCTTTTTTAGGTTACTGGCACTGTCCACTTTTTTAGGTTACTGGCAAATATAATGTCACTGCGTGAAATTTGACGTCAAAATATTCATTAGTGTTTCAGTTACGCTTGGCTCCGGCGATTTTTGATATGACTGAATTAATTGAGCAAAGAACTCGCATTCAATTTTGTTTGCGCAAACGTATAGAATGTTGCAGAAGGCATTTGGTGAGCATTCCTATATCGGAAAGAAATTTTTAGAAGTGGTATAAACAGTTCAAAGAAGGCAGAGAACGCATTGAAGACGAAGAACCCTCTGGTCGACCATCAACCTCAACCGACAAAGCTCACGTCCAAATTAAAATTATAGATTTGTTGCTTGAAAACCGTCGATTTACAATTAGAGACCTTGCTGATGATGTTGGAATTTCAAAAGGATCGCTCAATTCCATTTTGGGCCTGAAACGCGTCTAATCTCGATTGGTACCGAATACACTGAATGCGCCAGCTCACACTGCATTGATTCTTCATGACTTTTTCTCCAAAAATGAAACCCATATCGTTCCACAACCACCGTATTCACACCGTGTGATTTCTGGCTATTTCCTAAACTCAAAAGACCACTCCGGGGACACCGTTTTTAGTCGATTGAAGAGATTCCACGTGAATCGCCACGCGCTTTGAAAGCCATCCCTGCCGACGACTTTTTAGCATGTATTGAGGATTGGAAAAAAACGTTGGCATAAGTGCATTGCGTCCGGAAGGGATTATTTTGAAGACGATGAAATAAATTTGGAAGAATAAATAAAGAGTTTTTGAAAAAAAAAAAAATTGGTCTTACTTTTTGAGCACAGTAGTAATCTGCAGATTATAAGGAGGAATTCACATTAGATCTTAGTGTTTCCATTTGAAAATTTTAATATTCAAGCATTTTAAGATTAAAAAGTAACTATGATACTTGGGCAGTTTTTCATGACCTGCTGTCTACATGCATATATAAAAATTTAACTTAATCATAAAATATATAATAATTTATATATTTTATTAACAAGCAAGAATTTTTCAAACTTAGTTATATATTTCAATTTATAAACAAATGCGTCATAAAACCAAAATGCTACCCTTTTTAAAAATTTAAAAAATCTGAACGAATTATAATAAAAGGATGTGGGTTGTACAAAAATCCATGTCGCAACTTCATATATATATATATATATTTTCAGAATGAAAAAACGTAATTTGAAGCTCATAGGATGATACTTAAAGAAAGAAAACATTTACTTTAAATAAAATAAGTAATATTCTACTTTTCAGATACAGACATTTAGTTGCACATTGTTCCACACTACCAATTTTTAATGTGTCCACCAATGCACGGAATTTCATTCTGGATTATGTAATCATATCCTATCTGAGTGTATTGAAATGATTTCATAGCAGATAGCATTTTTTAATAGTACAAGGGATGATGAACTACTGGTGCACACGTGAGCTTCAAATAGTTCTATAATAAAAATCTATGAGTAACAAGACTGCTGATCAAAATGAGCAGACAGAAATGCCATTTAATTTCTAGTGAACTTAATCTATTTACAAGGAGCCGCTTTGCTGAAATTGGAATGTGTTTGAGTGCATCCAAGTATAAACATCACAGTCTTGAGAAGTTAGATAAACATGATTACACAGTGAAGATGAACAACAGCAAGTCTTCTTTGTAAAGATTATATAACTTGCATATTGATTTTTCAAATGGAAAACCATAACTTATCAATAAAATTTCAAATAATTTTTTTAATGGAAAAAAAGTTCCAACTTCATTGTGTGGAATTTAAAGCAAATTGAATCCTCATACAAATACACTGTCAATATACATTAATAACTTTTAATTAACTTTTTAACTTAAACAAATTTTAAAAAAGTATAATGACTTTTCAAATCTTTAATGACCTTGTATTTTCTTTTCAAAATGTAGTTTTGGACAATTTTTGAAAACAAGTGTTTGTATTTGAATTACTAATAATGTCCTACAAAATCACTACAATTAATAGTATTGAATACTGTTCTGTAGAAAACATTATTAGGATAAAAATTTTTTTTAGCTAACACTAAAATAGACAACGACTATACTCTTCACTATTTTGCATAAAAATTATGTTAGAAAATAAATAAAAGTAGCAATTGAACACTGATTTATTGCTAACAATAAAAATAATAACAATCAATTATTAATTCATTGATTACTGATGAATTAAAGTAAAATTTAAAAAAAAAATTATTCAGTTAAGTAAAGCATTTTTTTAATGAACACATGTTACAAATGAGTATAAAATAAAATTTTAATATTAGACACAAGTTGTTTCATCACTGAAACTAATTTAGAATATATTTTGATAAATGTGAATACATAAAACAAAAATAGAAAAATAAAATGAATACTGAAAAATTGCTGTAAAATAAAATTCTTAGAAGTGTTATCAAAGTAATAAAAAAAAATTCTTAATACTAAAAGAAGTTTATATCACAAAGAAATGATTTCAAGAAATTCAAAAATTTAAACATTCTTATGTTGCAACTTAAACATATAAATATAATAATTATTTTGAGATTCATATAATTGGTAAATTTAAGAATGAAAAATAGGATTTACATTGCATAACTTATTTTACAAGAAAAAGAAACCTTCGTACATTTGAATAATTAATGATATAAATGCCATAGAATTGCACATTTTAGTAAAATAATACTTTGATCAGAAAACAAGTCTTGTAACAGAATAAATGCAACAAAACAATTATCACAGACAAAGTAGAAATACAATTTTATACAGCGATTTTTAAAATATAGGACACATTTTATTTAATGTTGCATACATTTTTTTATTTTGCATATTAGGTTGAGCAAATTCATAATTTGTAGGTGGAAGGAATGAAGAATAGCATATGCAAGTCTTATTCATTATTCTTGCCAACTGTGATTAAAATTTGTACATCAACTTCCTGTATTAATTTTTGAAAAAGTGCAAATGTTTTTGATGCTGCTACAGACATTAATAAGTTTCAAATACCATTCACCAAATATATTTCAAATGCTATAGTTTAGATAATTAAAATAAGAGTATTTTTTCATAATACTGCATATACAATAAAAGAACAAACATACATTAAAATAAAAAAAAAGTATCGTCATACTGTTTAAGATTTTAAATGCTCGATGAAATTAGATGAACAAATTTGATATTATAATATATTAAAAGAACTTGATTGTAAAAAAAAAAAAAAAAAAAAAAATCATAGTAACATGATCAAATCTGTCATTTAATTTAAAGGAGTTGTTTTACTTTTATTTAGAGTACATAAGGACCTGTACCTGAGCCTTTATCTCTATATCATAATTTATAAGTTAATGCATAATTAGGAATATTTATCAAAATTAATTTAAAAGAGAGTTAGGATTTTCTCAAGAATTTAAAATAAACTTATTAAATAAATATTTATATTATATAAATATCTAGGAGTAATTATGAAATTATAAACCTTTAACTATACCAATTACTGATTGTTTAAAAAGAGAGAAAAGGATAGGTAAGAGAGCAGAGTTTCTCTGTAAACAAACAAGGCAAAAAATTCATACTGCAGAGGCGGACTGAAACGACTTGAACATAAACAACGAGCGGAGCTTAAGGGTAAACAAATGTTCTGGTTGGTCTAGAATTTATTCGAGTAGATATACTCAGCTGAGCTACATGAAAAGCTTTTATTCTAGGGTTTATGTGCAGGCGTTTTGCAACCGGGAAGGAAATAAAGTCTTGATAAAATATAGAACGGGGCAGTTTTTAACAAATCAAGAATTTTGATTGTAGTCTGATTGTTAGTTTTATTGAAAACTGTCTGTAAAATATTATTGATCTAAAAAAATATATATAATTGTAGATGTCTCAATTTTCCTTAATTGTCGGACTTTACACTATTAGGTTTCCTACTTAGTCAAGTACCTGCAGAATTTTCTGAATGAAAACATTCATTTAAATTTGCAAAAAAAGATATTAAGTTTCCCTCTTCCCAAAAGAATTCATGAAAGATGAAATGTTTAATTTACTTGAAAGGTGGTGAAAGATTACAAAAAAAAAAAAAAAAAAAAAAGCCCAGATATTTTTAATACATAAGAAAATACTCAATCCAATAAAAATACCAAAAAGTTATGCATTTCATTAGTTTTGATGATAAAAGGTTAAAAAACAAGGTTTTATAGAATGACATTAATTAAAAAATTAAAGAAAAATTTAGCAACAAATAAGTTAATTAAATTAATATAACTGAAACAATAATATTTGAAATTATGTATAAGTCATTTCTCTTTATAGTCAAAAGAAAAATATGTAAATAAAAGCAGTATTTTCAGTATGGCAATGTCCAAAAACATTGTAAGCAAAATCCATGTTAAAAACTGCTAAAACCAATTACTATACAAGGTAATATAACAAGCTATATTGAAAATTTGTATTTAAATTATTAGAAAACATTTAAAATGTTAACAAATAATTAATACCTAAAACGGAAAGTCAACTAAGTAATATCACATAAATTAATCATTGAATTGAGAATTTAACGAAGCTTTACAAAAAATCAACTTAGAATAATAAAATTTACGACACAGAACTTATAGAAACAATAATAAATGACATTTTATACATATCTCGAGCTTCATGAAAAGGAACGAAAATGAAATTTGAAAAGTATTCAACTTCAGCAATTTAATACACAATCCCTTAAAAAACAACAGCAAACATAACATTTATAAAAATATTTTTTCATTCATTTCCTTTTTTCACAAACGTTTATTTATTAGTTTGTAATATTAAGAATCAAAGCATATTAATAACATTCACCTAAATAAAAAATACAAAAATAAATTTATTCTCTGGCAACAATAATAAAACAATAACAATGAAATAAGCATTCATTTTCATTAATTTTAAAAGAAAACTATCAAATTTTAGTTGCATCTAGCAATAACAGATCATATAAATAGTATTAAAAAACAGAACATAAAATGCTCAGAATAATATGCCTAACGGATATTTCATTGATAAACCAGTATTTTAGATGGAAAAAAGAATAATATGACATTCATAAATACATTTTTGATCTTGCATTGCTCTGGATTTGAAATATTTGTAACAAATTCAATAAATAACCCTAAAAACTTCTAAGCAAAAAAAAAAGTCTTACTGTGGCAAAAATGATAATGACGAATTTTTAAAATTATTGTTTTAGGTAGTATTTTATTAAAAGCAAATAGTAAGTCAAAAGTTAATTTTTCTTTAAAATAACAAATGTCAAAATTTTTATCTTTTTTGTGTTAAACAGACAAATCAGTGAAAAATTTCGAATTCTCAAGTGGGGAAAAAAAATATGAAAGAAAATGATATTTTGTTTTTTTCTTCAAATGTTATAAAAATATATTTAAAAAAAATTATTAAGCAAATTAGCAACAGTTTCCATTGATTTTTTTTAAAAATTGAAATGTATTTTTAGATTGTTAAAAATAAAATAGTTTTCATTATTTCACAATGTCGAAAAATACTTTAAATACAACAATATCAACTTTCTGATTTTATCACAGGCGGTACAGTTATTGTTTTGGCCTTGTTCAATTTTAAGCATCGACAACACCGGAAACCTTGGGGAAATATACAAAATGAAGTTAATTAATCATCACATTTAACAATTTAGCTCATAGAAACTATAATCATAACAAATACATTCAATTAGATTCACGAAGATAAATTTTCTACCTTGTAAAAACAATTTATTAAAGTATAATTTCAACTTACTTATATAATTAAAGTCTTCTTTTAAAGCCAATCCATTATGATAGTCACAGTATTTACAAATAAGAGCATTTTCTTTTTCTTCATTGAGAACATACTTCATAACATTATCCACAGATGATCCCCGTTTTCTTTTATGAAATTCTGCTACATTTAAAACCAATGGCAACATTTAATAAATAATTTTTTTATTTACAGTACAAATTAACAAATAGTTATTTATTATTACTGTATAAAATAGCTATATAGTGCAATATTAAAAGATAAAAGATTTGAATAATAAACAGTTTATTTTTAAGGGATCTTTCTGAAGAAAATTTATCTAAGCATAACTTCTTATTTAGGTGACAATTAAAGAAAGATGAGTAAAATAAATATAGGATAGTAGAAAACACAAATACAAATAATACTTAACATTGAATAATTTATCCACAAAGTATGAAAATCAGACATTGCCCATAGAATGGTTAACTTTTTTTTTCACCAGGTATGAACTATTGAAATGATTTTATGTACATTTTCTAGGTATTTTATTAAATTATAAATGACATTTAGACAAATTATTAAAAGAGTTGCATGAAAAAAAAAATCATTAAAAAGACCTACACAAGACAGAAAAAAATACAAAATAAAGGATAGGACTTTCTTACTTAGGATAAAAAGACAAAGTAAAATATGAAACTAATTTATTGCAAATGAATAGAAAGAAATTTGTTGCAAATTGCACTTAGCTGTCTTTCAGATAAATTTTGTACTGTATTTTTATTTGCTACTTTCGTGAATAAGAAATCTAGTAAGTTGACTTACAAAATCAATTCCTTTTCAACAAATAGATTAATTTTTTTTACAAGGAATGAATTTCATTGCCTTTTCACAAAAAAGCCATTTCATGTTTCAACATCTGGTCTTAGAAATAACTTTGACGAATCTTTGTAAGTTGTGCAATAGCAATTGAATGGAGAGGTATTTCATGGTAAGGAATGTCTTTAGTTCTAAGTAAATTCTTTGGGAATAAAGAGATTAGAATACAGTAGTTTTAAAATCCCTCCAGAAGTTCCAAGTTGGTGAACATCATATTCTGTCCCATCACATCTATTCCTCAGAATTGAAAGAAATATTGCAACTGTTTAAATGTCAGAGGTTATAAAACGATGAAGAGTCGGAGAGAAGCCTAGACATGTTCAATGGAAAGCATTTCTCTATGGCTTTATTTATTAAGATTATCATATGATGATATATGACATATCATATGATGAAAAATTTTTATGCATTTTAGCCATTCTTTTTTAACCACTATATTAATTCTAAATTCATACAAAAAAAATTCTTAAACAAAGTTAAATTTTAAAAAATTAATTAATTTATAAAATAGCATTGTAAAGGAGATTTTAAAAACAAAAAGAACAGATTACAATTTTAATTATATTTAATTAGTTAAAATCATATTAGAGCAATTAGTACAATCTAAATTAATAATACTGAAATTGGCTAACTTTGAGAAAGATTTCAGCAGCATTAATATATGCATTAAATGCAAAAAACCATGCAAAGAATATATAATATGATCCTGAACTATCATTTATATTTGGTAACAAATGCAAGACAGGCAACATAAAATTTTAAAAATATAAAAAGAAATAAACTAACACTGCATGATGTTTAAACTGATATGTATTCTGTTCATTATAAATATGTTATAATTAAAATTAAAAGAATTTTTGGAATGCTTTGAGTTACACATTTCATATTGCTATTATCTACTTTATATAATAAGAATTACAACAAATTACAGATAGTTAAGACAATAGATTTGATCTAAAGCTGAATAAAAAGATCAAGAGCTTGAAACCGTTAGAATTGTATAAAATTCAAGATAAATAAAGTGAATCTATACATTTATAAACAACAGCTTATAATACTATAACTAATAATAGATATAATAAATAACTAGTAATATAATATAATAATAAATAACTAGACACCCTCAAAAAACATTTCAATATATTAAATGAAACATAACATTAATTAAATTATTAATTTTCCAAGAAACTTCACAAACTAGTTGTATAAGAAAATCAAAATCTAAGAAATTGTTTTTAACTGTTTCTACATAATTGAGAGACAGATAATAATTATTTAAAAATGAATCATAATTTAGAAGAAATCTTGATAATTTCAAATTAAAAAACTCTTATCATTTTAGGAAACTTCTGAAATTTTTTATTAAACAGAAACACATGAATTTCCTAGTGTGAAGATAAAAGAATCTTAATTTCATGAAAAAAATATAATAAACCTTTTGGAAATATATTTATTTTTATTATTATTATTATTTTTTTCCCTTAAAGGCTTTTGGAACTTCTGCACCTGGAAAATTTTTATGGAGATATTTCAATTAAAATATTCTCTCAGTTTTTTTTTTCGTCATAGAGCACTGGAGTTCAGATTAGTTCAATTTAAGATAAATATTGAGAAAATCAAAATGCATGCATTTACATTCAGCTTTGTTGTTAGGTATGGTTCATATAACTTATCAGCAATAAAAATTCCATTAACTGTACATATTTTTTAGTAAAATTAACTAATACATTAATAATGATATATTTGGATAATAAATCCTTATATTGAAATGCTATGAATTGTTTTTTAAACATATCATATGCCACTTCACTCGTTTTGCCAATCGTGAATTCTTGTTAAACAAATTACCATTTTTTATATTAGCTATTTATACTTAAAGTTAACATAACAAGTTCAAATTATTTTAAAAAAGGATCAAAAATGTAAAAAAGGAAAACTGGAACATTTTTATATTTAAGAGAATTAAAAAAACTTAGCAGCTAGGAAAACTTTGTGTTACAATAGTAAAATACAAAATGATTTGATGCATTGTTATAATTAATGCTAAGTAAATATAAATTATATTAAGTTGTTGTAGTACATAATTTTATTACAATAAATTATTGTATTGCGGAAATGAATATAATTATATATTATATAATTATTTATAATACAATTGAAGGCAAATACATTCTCCGTTTTATATAAAATATTTAGGTGGCTTATTACTGAATGTACATATGGTAAAATTTTTATTTCCCTATATATTAATACATTCCTGTTCACCAACATTACCTCCAGCAAATATGATCTGACAATGCATTAACTTTAAAAAAATAAATACAGAGGATGATTCTGAATATATTGAAAATGATAAACCTATTCATACATGACAATGTTAGTTTAGGAAACATCACAGATTAGAGAACAAAACTGGAATAAGAAGTCTTTGGAACTTTGGATAAAATAAAATAAAATGGTGATAAAATTTATAGACAATGCATTAGAAAAAAAGATGTCTAATAAAATTAAAAGGAATATTTATATTCTAAAATCTGCTTTCATTTCAGTAATCTTAAATTATCAAAATAATTCTAATAGTAATAATCATGCAAGTTACAAAATTATTAAAACACTTCAATGGTTAATAACTTGGTTAAAGAGAACAATAATTTTATTAAAATAGCATTTCTTTAAAAACTATTTTATTACTATAACACTAAATTTCTTAAAAAAAAAAAAAAAAAAGATTTTTATAATACCAACCTATTTTGTTAATTTGATTTTCAGGCCCCTAAAAAGTTATAAATTGTACACATTAAAAAAATAATTTTTAAAACATAAAATAATATTTTATTTAAATAGATTTAATAAAGCTTTAAAAGTAAACATTTTATTTGAAAACAGTGATTTATTTTTAAATAAATAAAATTTGTATCAATTAAACTTTTATCTTACAGAAAATTTGAGGAAAATGTAGTTTTGGTATCAATTAGTAAACAACCAGAAAAAAGACAATTTTACTTATAATAGTGCAGAAACTCAACTATATATAGAAGTAACAAGCATATGCAAAACTTCTAAATGTGACCACCTCTTTCTTCTAATTAAAAGTGACATATGACAGTGAGATTTCTGTTTATTTCTAACAAATTCACTAAATGAGATACAGATTTAATTATTTTTTAGATTATAATTTTCTCAAACTTAAATAAAATTTATTTTCTATATATCAGGAGATATAATGTTATTTTACTGCTTATCTAATTTTCTCTATCTTATAAAATGGAGCAGTTGATTGAATGATTAAATCCTTTTTCAAAAATAAAGAGGCTATTTCAATAGTTAATAGTACTACTTATGCATATATATCTAGTAAATAGTATTATTATTTACTGAATATACATAAATATATATGCTGTATTGATATAGAATGCATGTACAAGGGTTTGTTATTGTATAAAAGTCCATTTTTGCAACACTCTCTCAGAAATAGGCAGTAAAGTATATGGTTGATGCTTCATGAAATTATGTGCAATATCTAATGTTGTCACGCATTCTGCATGCAACATAAAATGTTCACCATTTCAATTTAGTTTAATTTATTATGACATCTAAAAAAGTGAAATTTTCTTTTTCTGTTCACAAATATATATCACCTCAGGGCAAATATCAAATGCTGACACTAGTCCTATTGCAACCTTCAGAAACAAAATTAATTAGCATATAATAGGGATGGGAAGCAAAGAAGAAAAGTGAAAATATAAAGAAAAATACCGGGGCACTGAGTAAAATCTTAAAATAAAGGGGAGTAAAAGACTTTCATTTGCATTTAGATGGCACTAGAACTTTAAAAATTTGCATACATATGAAGATATGAGTAAGGAATATGATTTTAAATAAACTAATAGCACACATGATAAATTTTTGTAAATAACAATTATCAAGAAAAAATTACAATTACTTTTACATCTCTTAATAACTTAAGCATAAATTAATAATGGCAAAGATAAATATTAAAATTAAAGTGCAGAAATCAAATGATATACGTATTTATTAACTAAATTTATTCATATTAATTAATATATACTTCACTCTGTGCTCTTAGACAACCATATTCTTCAATAATGTCTCTTGCATCTTTAAATTTCATCTTTTCTTTCACTTCTGATAAAACATTTGATTTTCGGAACTGTAACTGATCTAGTTTGTCAGTGATTCGTTTCATCTCATGGTCAAAATACCATCTTAAGGACTTTTTCAAGCCAAATATTCTATAAATAAAATAAAATGATTAAAAAGCATTTTATTAATTTAGAGATATTTTTTTTTACAAAACAAACAAAAAGGTTATTGTTTTAGAATCAAGCAGAATGCTATATTATAAAATCAAATAATTTGCAGAAATAATGTAAGACAGGCCCATTTGTTCAGGTATTTGTTGTCCTTTTTCAGTATAACTATTTGCAACTTTTATGACAAGAGGATTTTTATCATGAATGAAGTACCTTATAATAGTATTCATGCTTTGCATGAAATTAGAATCTATATAATTGCATGTAAAAATAATTATAATAAAAAGAAAGGGAGAAAGAGGTAAAATATTGTAGAATTTAAATTAAAAAAGAAGGATTATGAATGATAAAAAAAAATTACTAACAGAATTTTCAAATCAAATATTTTTAATTATCACATTTTTTAAGGAGCAAGGAAGAAAAATAAGATTGATCAATCAGAATATTTTAAATTTAATATAATATTGATTTTATGAATTTAATAAAGCATAAGATTTTGATGAAGATTTACAATTATTTGCTTTACATTAGTAAAACTTGTGTCAAGATTATAATCAGATGATATGATTATCTTTTTTTCCCCTTAAAAATCAAAATGAGGAAAAGGCAACAAATCAGAGTACTAGCAACAAGTTTCCTTTTTTTTTTTTATGTTATCTCAAATACCTATGCATACTTGAAGTTAAAATTTAAAGAATTCTTCATAAACATACCAATTTATAACGCATAAAAATTCATTTAAAATTTTTATATAAGAGCACAGCACTTTTATTGAATTATTAACTAAACAATGATAATAATTAATTACTTCAATTACTTAATTTATCATTAGAAGAGTTAGTAATTGCATAAAAAATTAAGAAAAAGGTATCAATAAATACAAATATATCTTACTGAATGATTAAAATGAAAATATTATATATATTCAAGATTTCTACAAAAATAAAAGTGGTTTTAAATAATTTTAGTGAACATATATTTCAATCACTATTAGAAACACTCACAAAATATAAAACAGTAAAACTGGTCCACAAAATAAAACATATTCAACAACTGTAGATGGCAATGTAGAGAAAAAGAATACTAAAGATATCATCAAATAAAGCAATCTTGAATAAGATACAATGAATTCGGTAATCATGTTATACTGGTATTCCAATGTTGCTTTTCTTTTTTCTGTCTCCAGTATTTCCTAAATCAAAAGGTTTTAACATTTAATAACTCAAACAAATATTGACATAATTATCATTTGTGCAATTACTTAAAACTTTAATATTATATTTATAAATAATGAAATTCAAGAAATAATATAAATTTTAAAATTTGCTGTGAATTAAATCCTATTCATTTATATAAAATTGTTATAAAATTGAACTCCTACTAATAAAGACTATTTAAACTGAATCATAGAGAAACATTTTTTTTTTTTTGACAATCAATTTGATGATTTAGAATAATTCTTTTAACTTACTACTTCTATAAATTGCAATATTTCCTTATACTTAAAAAAAAAAAAAAAAAAAATGTAATACATTATATGATTCCTTATTAATATTTAAAAGCATTTTTAAAACAATATTATATACTTACATTATTGATACTTTCTAGCTCCTTTTTATACACATCAGGAGTCTAAATAAAATAATGCAGACACAAATACAAGTAAATAATAAGATTTACAAGGAAACAAAATATTTTAACATTAAATAAATTTTCATTTAGAACATAAAATTAACCTTTGAAGTATTACTCCTAGTTATAACAATTAAACATTAATTCTAAAAGTAATATAAACCAATGAAGTCTTTACTTTTCTTCCATATTATTAATTATTTTTCCATAATTTTAATGGGTAATTGCATAGATAAAAAATTCTTTTAAATATAACAGCTTCTAAATAAAAATAAACTGCATGGTTCTCAATATTTACAACTCTACTGTAATAAAGTAATCAATGACAATTAATAATGATAATTTAAAATGTAATAAAATGACAATTAATATTAACTCAAACTTCAGGCTTCTTAATCAGTTCTTAAAAATCAGTTCATTCTGTTAGTTGAATAATAGTTTATATCAAATTTAAACCAAGTTTAACAAACTTTACCATTAAAAAAATAACTCAATTTCCTGGATTAAATTTCAGATAAAATTAAAAAGTCTTATTAATTCTACTCTCCAACCAAGTTTCTTTTCAATAAATTTTAGTAAAACCCTTTAAATACGATTAAATTATATGTCTGACAAACATTTAGATGTATAAAATTAACAGATTAAAAATATTATTAACTTATTTATAAACATTTTAAATTTTTAAATAAAAGGATAAGATTGACATTCTGCATAACTATTATTTGCAATTTATAAATATTAATAAAATTAGCATAATTTTTCATAAATGCTCAAAGTATTATGAGATTATCTAAATGAACCTTTTTATGTAGATTTATGAAGTATGAAAAGTTTATGAATTTTTTTTAATAATTAATTTCAATAATTAAAGTATTACAAATTTTATATTTAAAAAATACTAGTGAGCATAGAATATGACAGCAAATAGAAAATATATTCATCTAGAAGGCTTTAAATTTAAAAATAATTCTAATAATTATCATGTTAATTTTAAATATTAAATTAACAAGCAAACTTTGAAAACTCACCTTAGAAAATAATACTAAAGAACGAATTCTTGATATATTTAAGCCCATAAGACAATTAATGACATATTTAAAACAAACTTGAAATCATATTTACTGCGAGCTCTTGAGGAAAAGCATGAAACAATATTATAAAATAGAGTATTTCAATTCATTCATACTTCCTCATCACAACAAACAAAACAAGTAAATAAAGAAGTGTTGCCAATTCCGATTAACCTCTATATAATATCTTAGTTATCCAGTTGTCAGTTTTCGGGAAGTATTTTTTTCTCTTACAATAATTTTTTTTTTAGATTTGGGCTTATTTTAAGTAAGTCATATATATATATATATATATATATATATATATATATATATATATATAGTTCTATAGTTCTTTTTACTTTTGGCTCTTAACTTTAACTTTTTACAAGTTATTATTATTTTTTTTTTATGTACAATGTAGGACAAAGGGGTCTTACACTTTGAGTGAGTGTATATTTGACACTTACTATGATAAATACCACTTTTAACTCAAATTTTAGGGAATGCAGTGCTGATTAAGATCTTAATTTGAAAGTTATACAATATATTCTAACAGATCTACAAATCGCATTCCAACATGGCGCACAATCCTTTACTATAGTTTTCCGAAGTTCCCAATGACATGATTCCAAGGTACATCCTAAAGTGTTAAGAAATAAAATTTTGTCCACAGTAACTACTTTAAAATACATTTATTATTTGCGAATCACCAGATAAGGAAATTTACTCATATGCAAAGATTATTTTGGTATTGTCAGAGAATTGGAAAATACGAAGGCATTTATCGACATTCCAATATCAACATCTCTTTACACAGAAAAAATTCTCTACTCAATTTATACTGCATATTTCCATCTCCTTCAACATCTCCCTTTCCTTCCCCGTTAAAGCAATAAATAAACAATCTATTCCTACCGTTTCACCTCCTATATCTGAATTTAAAGATAAAAAATATTAAAGGTAGGAAACTGGGTTTCGTGGTATTACAAGATTTCGACAGCACAGTGGCAAACTTAGCAGAACCTAGTAATCAGTCTCCAGTTCTCTCTTCCAATCATATGATATAACATTTAGTACAGAACACTAAATAAGTGAATTAGGCTATTTTTAAATTTATTAAATTTTCTCCAAATTTTTCTAAACTTTTATTTTCATATTCTATCACACATTTAATATTTTACAAAGGGACGTTAGCAATATCCGAGTCAAAAGATTTCTTTTACTCTGATTTTTTTCTATAGTTCAAATTTTAGCAATACTGGAAATATTCCTTAAATCCGAAGATCAGTTCCAGCTACCTGACAAACTAATTTATAGAATCGGTCGACCTGATAATACACGAAAAGATCGAAATCTTGTTTTAATAGCTAGGTGTACCTTGCAGTGTTCTCAATCTTTTTAATCTTCCCCACTCTGGAAACGAAATACAGTCCATTACAATTACTCTTACGAATAAAACTTTTACCATAATTAACATTTATTTTTCTCAAGGCCAATTCCCCATCAATGGACTGGATGCAGTTTATCATGAAATTGCATCTACTTACATTATTCTTAGCAATTTCAATTTTTCATCATCCCCTTCTTGATTCAATATCTTCAAATAACTGTTTCGACACTTTGATCAATTGGATTCTCAATAATAATTTAAGCATTCTAAAGACATTCCCTACATACAGAAAATATGATCAAGAATTTACTCATTTAAATTGTCGTAAACCTTCTCAGCGACATCTCCCTACAAATCGAAAGAAAATGTACTACTTTTTGGGTTTGTACAACAACATACCCATCAAACGTTAAACTCCATAGATTTAGTCTCACTAAGGCAGGAGGAATCTCCTTTGTATTCCTCCTGCAAAACATCAGAAACTGTGGAACACATTTTGTTCTAATGTACGAAATATGAGGAGTGAAGAAATAAACCACAGTGCTCTTTTGGATGTAAAGTTGTATCTTTTTCTTGGATATTCGATATGTCTGACAATGCGTATAACACGACTTTGACAATACTTAATTTTTTTACCAAAAAATCTCGTAATCTCGTAAGCAACGGGGAATACCGACTTTATTTATTTTTTCGTTAACCATGGTTATCCAAATTTTCTTGTTCTCTTTCGAATTTTACAATGTTGTGATCTAATCGATCAATATTTTCATCTATTCATTTCTTCTGCTAAATTGAATTTTGATTGAATTGAAATTTCTTCTGCTAATTTTCTTTTGATCGTCAGAAAAAACGCACAAGAATTAATTTGCTTCAAAATCTTATTTAAAACTTAATATGAGATCTATGAAATTTAAAAGACTATCATCGATTCATGAATTTTGGGTTTGATTATACTTTTTCAAAATATAAAACCCAAAATTCATCCTAGCATTGGATTTCTCACTAGTATTTGCATAAATTGAGATAAAACAGCCTCAGCGGAAGTAAGTAACAAGTCAAGTTAACTATATTTCTCAAAGTTAGAGTGTGTGTCCACCTATGCAGGGCCTCAATTTACATCCAAATTTACCAAAAATTGACTGGGATACCTCTAATACAAAGTCGAAAAAAAAATTGTCCTAAAAAAATTGTAAATAAAAAAAAAAAAAAAAAAAAAATTTTTATTTGTAAAAAAAAAAAAAAAAAAAAAAAAAAAATCGAAATTGGACCAGTATTCTTTAAAAAATTAGTCAATTTGGGATAAATTAGGTTTTACGCCAATTTGACAACTTTTCGTGTTTGGCGAATTTTTCATAGTTGACGTTATTTTTTACATTGTGTCTGAGTTTTCAATTCTTTCTTCTGACAGGAATTCTCTATCACCGTCTCCGGATGTTCAAAATTTGATAGCCATAGGGGTGCCTTGCCTGTTCCATCGTAAAGATGGGAGAAAGAGCTCGTTGCACTTCACAACTGGTTTTTATTGTTAAATTTGGAAGAAAAGAAAACTATTCAATTAAACTAGAAAGTAGATCTATAGAAAATGTGATGATATTAGAAAATAGGAATGAATCTAATAGATTGAAAATGACCAATACTAGAGCTGTAGAAAGTGAAGAAACTGCCTTGAACAGACGTGAATCTAAATAAAATAGTTAGCAAGTTTTACTTTCTGAAGCCATGAAACGCCGGGTTATATGTGTTAGTATCATATAAGACAAACAAATTACAAGCAATATTTTTTGCCTGTTGTAAAAGGTATTTGGTAGAATATAAATAAATATTATATCTAATAAAAGATAATCAACATTGAAAGCATTGAAGTTTTCAAAAATGTTTTTGTTCTGATTGCCAATCATTACCTGTTATACATTAGTTTGTTGTAGTAAATAATTTGTACATGCATGTACACTTCACTGTATTTGTATGTGAATATGAGAAAACCCGAAAAACTCCAACTAAACAGCCTAACATTCAAAGAGAGATGCTTCGCAATAATCGCCAGCGAATCTACTCATTTCGGTAAACAGTGACTGCAACGGACACCTCCAATGGATTCTAAACCGAGAGTTCTTGTCCTCTAGCTAGCCTCTTACTGGGTTAAGTGTCGGATATTTTATGTGTTTTATTATCAGGAACTGAGCATAAAATTTTGATTATAAGACTGGGGATTCATTTAAATGTAGAATTAGGAAAAAAAAAAAAAAAAAAAAAAAACTTTGTTTCCCCCAAAATTCGAAAGCTTTTTATAAACTAAATTTTTTTTAAAACACAAAAATTTTCTTCAACTGTGTACAAAAATTTTAACTTGAAATAGAATTATATAAAAAAATAATTCATAGTGTTTAAAGAGGAAAATAAAGAAACAAAATAAAAATAAGGAATATGAGTTCATTGAAGTTTTTAAATATTACCTCAAGTTCAATTCTCTTTACGCTAGATAATTTTTCCTAAATCTATTTTTTTTATTTGAATATAAAAAAAATCACCTTCTGTTCCCAAAAGTATTCCACGAGGCTTACAAAATGTAGATGAAAAACAAATAACTACAAAAAATAACAACAGCGAGTAAGTACATAAAAAGAAGATTCACCAAAAAGGTGTTAGCTTGAAAAATACATAGGTCAGACATAATAAAATTACAAAACTGGAAGCCATGAAACAGATTGTCTATTTAAATTTTTTTTTGTTACTGAAGTTACGCCCATTGCAGGAGTAGATGTTTGGGATGATAATCAACTTGTCCACAATTACAGATAATGTTCAATTCTTGTTGGAATCGCTAAAGATAACATTAAAAGCTTCTATTCCCAGTTAAGAACTGTGTGAGGACAAAATTTGTTGAAAAATGCTTGTATATAATCCTGTGCATAACTGTAAAGAAAATTCTTTTGATTTAAAATAATTTAGATGATAAGAAATATTCATGTTACATTGACTGCATCATGTTTACATTTTGCTCTCCAAGATGAAGTAGGAATAGACAGTGTTGTAATGATTTTCATTTGGTTAAAACATCAACTCTTTCATTACCTGTCATTCCAGTATGATTAAGAACCTGAGTGAAATTTATGAAACAATTTCCCTTAACGAGCTCTCTATTGATGGTTTGTATTTCAACAACAAGTTTTTCTAATTTTGAAGAAGTTGTAATGATAATAAGGAGTCGCTACAAATTAGAAAAAGACGGCTAAGAGAATATTTATGAAAATGACACAGCAACTTCACTACTAAATTTGTACAGAGCAGTTCTGCTTGGATGACGGAGTATTCATCAAGAATCCGAAACTATTTAAATCCCTTTTCCATTCCATTCTTATAATAAATGCTAAGCTGATTTTATAATTAATTTTTCTTCCTTCAGTGAAGCATACTATTAGGCTGAACAGAAATTAATGCAGAATTTAGATAGGCAATTTTGAAAAGTAAAAAAATTTATTAAATATGTTGCACATATGTAATCAAATATTTTCTATCATTTTCGAAGTCATTTAACCATTTTTCGAGCAACTTTTTTATTCCATCTTGAAAGATCTTTTTAGGTTTTTCCCAAAATAACATTTTCGAGAATTTTTAACCTCCTGTTTATTACTGACATTTTTGCCATCAAGAAATTGCTGTGGAGATTTAAACAAATAATAATATGATGGGGCTATATCTGGACTATAAAGTGGATAAAGTAGAATTTTCCATCTTAATTTATTCAGTTTTTGTTGAGTCATTTGTGCGGTGCGAGACTGGGTGTTATTTTGTTTTCAAGGATAACACTCCATCTATTAAATAATGCCTGCCATTTAAAGCCTTCTTTAAATTCTCTCAGTGTTGTAGTTTATATAGTTTGTTTATTCACGACAGTTCAAAACATTGTATCTGGTTTTGCTTATTTTTTGAGGAGTTTTATTTTTAGTTCATGTATATTTGGGATTTCTAACATTATATTATTTTTCTAATATTTTCATTTCGATCATTTCTTGAAAATATATATTTGAACATATTCTAGTGTTAATCAAATATAAGTTTTCAACATTATAATATTTATAATGTAATCTCAAGATCATTTGGTTAACTGTTACTCTTACTGTGAGAGTAATATTTCTCTATTTAGTATTAGCTTATAACAGTCTAGTTTCCACAATGATTAAAAATATTGAATTTAGAGCTATTTAAAAATGAAAGCTTTCTGCGGTTGATTGAGGTAAGTCTCAACTAATTAAAATCTAGTTTTTCGATGCACTTTTTTTTTCAAATCATGAAAACTCTACTTTATCACAATATTTGAATATTTATTAAAGGGAATCTTCCTTTGAATAAAAAGGTCGGGTAAATATGACTGTATTTTTAAAAAATCACCTTCGTCTATCATACACAGACTGAAAGGTTATGAATTCCTGAACCATGCATGCATTTCTTACAAAAATAATCAATTCATAATGTAAATTATACAATTAACATTAGAAATTATATTTATTATTGTTACTGCAACATGCTTAAGTGTGATTGATACAAAAATCGCAACTTCGTAAAACAATAATAACTAACAGGAATACAGATGAGAAAATGAAAACAATGAAATTAGAGGAAAATGTTTTCTTTCTTACAAATTTTCAAGTAATAAATTGTTGCATTCCATCAAACAAAAATAAAAAAAATAAAAATTTCATGTCAGAAATAATGTTTAGGTAAAAATCTAAGGAACTTTTGACATCTTATGCATTCAAAAAATATATTATGATTTTTGTTCGGGTGTAATGATGCTTTTTGTTTTAAATTTCATTTTATTCACTTAAATTAAACTAAACAAGCAAACAAAAAAAAAAAATACTTTTTACAAGGAAAGATATTTGTCCAATTATTTTAATATGTTTCATTTTGTTTAAAAAGGGGAAGCATTATTTTGTTTAAATAATAAAATTTATATCCAAATTAATATTATTTTTGTTAACAATTTCTTCATGTGCATTCTTAAAAATATTAATTCTTTAAAATATATGTATGAAAGATGAATTCTTTTAAAAATGATGTTTTAGTGAATTCTTTAAAATATATTTAATTTTTAACTTTTTATACTTCATTTTTGCTTGTTAAAATATATCACAAATTATAATACTTCAAATAAATATTGTTTTCTTTTGAAAGAAAAGAAATCCAACAAATATTTTGTTACCTATTACAGCTCATTTTTAATTAGCTGAATTTTATTGCCATATAATGAATAAAAATATTTTTTGCTATATGCTAAGTTGGACAAAAGGTTTACTTATGTGCTTTGATTCAAACTGTAAATTAGTATCTTTAATTGAGTTGTTTCTAACAATATTTAATTTTCCTTTCGGTTTATTTCGAATTGACATATTTTTAAATTCTTATCATTGTTTTTTAAAGACATTGATCCATTAAAAAAGAGATAAAAATGGATATTTAAATTTATATACTTTTAAAAAAACAATAGCAACTAAAGATAGTGTTAAAAAAAGAAAGCTGTTTAGTTTTAAATTTGTTTCTATTTTGCAGAAACTAAATATGATTATAAATTCCAAATTCTGTTATCTGTAGTATTTTAACAGCATTTGCATAAATTGAGATAAAGCAGCATCAGCGTGCATAAATTTCAAAGTACCTAGTCAAGTCAAGCCAGTTTTATAAATTGTTGATACTTTCTGTTTTTAAATATCTCAAAATCACACACATACACACACACACACACACACACACCCAAACGATATACAATATGGCGTATTTTACCTTTCCAATCATAAAACTGACAGTCATTATAAAAATTATTCTAGTGAGTTTAAATTTTCTGGATTTAGGAAACAATTATTAATTTCTTTACATAAATACTTATTTATATAATTTATATGTCATTTTTATTAAAGTTCTGTATTTCAACAGTTACAGTTGGCGTTCCATTTCAATGCCAACCATCTTTTCTCTATTTCATTAAATTTTCCTAGCGATCATTATCTTACAGTGATTGTCAAATAAACATCTTAATCCATTGTGCGATTTTCTTAAGACGCTTCTCACAGTTGAGTGATAATCTTTTCCAAACCTGTTTATTCTAGGTCGCGTCGTTCTTTCCTTCTAACCTTATAACGGGCTAAAAGTGAATCTAGAATTTATTTTCCCTTCTTTATTTACTTTTATTTTTATGCAATAGAGCCAAGAATTAAAAATATTTGATAGACCATCATATCAAAGAATAAAGAAAAATTAATAAATATTTGGAAAAATGGAAATTTTTAATAAATTGAAAGCAATTTTTATTAAAAAAATAGTTTGAATGCATTATTTTTCGAATGTGCACTGCTTCATGAAGTCCTTCAAGTTTTCCTGTTCCACTAAAGTTTTGCAATTGCTACTTTCAAATGGCGTAAATTTTGAATTATTGTGCAATTAATTCTTGGTCACTGCACCTACTATTAGTTTTTAATAAACAAATTTCAAAAATGTGGGGCTTATATAAGATTTCATTCTTTTATAATGAGATTGTTTTAAAGAATTATTTTATTTAAATCTTTTTTTAATTTCTACATCATAAGTACTAAATAATATATCCAGTTTCAGCTAAGTAATTTAAAAGTTGTCATTTTATTGTAAACGCATTTGCTTGGTAAAAATATTATTTTCAGAAATATCATTTTATTTATAATGTTTTATATTAATTAAATCAAATTTATTTCGATTGCGTTCAATTTGTTATTGAATTTTCTGTAGAAATCTCAGACTATTATTTTTAATAAAACATCCGATTTCATTAAATTTTTCGGCTCGAATTTTAACATCGTGTAAAGCATATTTGAAATTCCTTTAATTAAAAGGAATTTAATAAAAGAATAATAAAATATAAAATTAAAAGGGATTTAATAAATGGATAACAAACTATAAATTGGTGAAATTCGAATTTAGATATAAATCAGTTAATTGCTTAGTTTAATTAATTTGCTAAATTGGCTTCACATGCAGATGCAGATATGACTATATCCAGTAACACATAAAAAAAAAAAAAACCAGAGAATTTAAAAATATTTCCATACGTTCAATCTGGATTATGTCACGCACAAAATGTAATATATATATATCTTGAAAAATTTCTTCTTCTTTTTTTTTTTTTTTTTTGAGATATAATTTGGGACAATGTCAGACATGCACTTCAGAGTTTTTGTATGCGATGATTTTGCCATATAATTTGGGCGTAGCGGATACCGGCAGTGGCTTTTGTTGTGCAAAATGGTCGTATTTCTAGTTCCCTTGTCAATTCTCCATTGGTTTTTGTGTTGATGTGTTGTGCTCTTTATGTGTATATATATACATATGGATATTAAATTCATAAGATTAACTCATTGATTTTAAGTAAAAATGTTATTTTCGGTTAACATTCTTTTTTAAATATGTGAATGCACATATCAATTGATAAATTAGAAAAGGGAGACGTCATTGGTTTACGAAATATTTTTATGTAAAACACAAAATAAGAATTTCTAAATTTTTGTTATTAAGTCAACTATTATATATTGATTATTAATAAGGAATATTGTATGGATAGTTCACGTACATTTATAAGACGATCTATGTTGAGATATAGTATAAGGTCCCATCAGCTGAATATATATATTAGAATTTTAGTTAAGAAATATATGTAGCTGAATATTTCCTCCCTGAAATAAATTTTGCCTGAAACATAGGTTCTTCTTAAAGAAATTTCTAGCAATTTTGAATATGATACGGCTTAAAAATAATTTTATAGTATATTGTTATATATAAATCTTTAATTAAAGTAAGATAAATAAAGATTGCAATAAATGTAAGGATTACCGTGACAGTTACAAATACACGATGTGTAACTTTTAAAATTTGGATACAGTATACTCCTATTAAAAATTAAAGATTGCTATTATACAAACTATTGCACCCGTTTTTTAACAATTTTTTAATTAGCTAAAAAAATTAAAAATTATAAGCTAAACTGATGATTTCATCCTGATCGAATAGCTCTATTTAAGAAATCGAATAATATAAATAACAAATTAATGTTCCATAAAAATATTGTCTATTAAGGTTTTTAAACTTTTTTAATTTGTGTACACTTATAATTAATTAAGCAATAAATTAGCAAAATTTTAATTAAAAAAATGTAATATAAAATATTATTGTAAATTATTATTTAACTAGGCCTGCGATGGCGAACCTTTTAGAGAAGTGGGTCAAATTTTGTTCTTTATTTTTTTAATATAAACCCGTGACTCCCTAAGTCAGCATCTTCACTTGGAAAGGGAGGGGAACGACTTGAAAAAAAGGGTACCAATAATTTGGAAACATCGAAAATTTGTTAGCAGAAAAACTTGGCAGTTGGCCATTATTTTGTTATTCAATTAAAATCAACTGAAAAGGTTTACGTTTACTTTCTGTTTTACAGCTTTTACTTTTGCAAGTGAAAAGCACAAAATAAAGGTTGACATCAAAATATTGATATCAATGATATGATACTGTAAATTACCGCATCAGTGATACTTCCGGTCACTTAACCATGTTCAGTGGCAGTGACCATGATAGATGTCCAATGAAGTCTCTGTGCTGAGAATTTAAATAAACAAGGAATAAAAAAACGCACATATATATATATATTACGAAATATTCTTCATTAATAAATATAGTTAAAAATATGTGTATGTATTAATAAAGTCTATAAAAGTATATTTAGTGCGAAATCTGTTTTTGCTTACTTTCAGTAGTTTCTTAATCTTAAGTTCATTTTCCGTATTCATTAGTTTAACGCATTTCACAGTCAATTCGTTTCCAAGTTTATTCTGTTAGTAAATTTTACAGAATTCTTTGAGGAAAACAATTTTTCACACAAATAAGTGCACTCAAATATCATTAAAAAGCATTAATAAGTTTCTTCATCGTTATGAAATTGATGATAAAAAATCTCATACGTTTAATATAACATTTTCAATTTTTAGTGTGGGGTCATCATTATTTGCACTACTTTCAGAACATTTTCCTTCTACTTCAGAAATAAAATTTTCAAATTTATTTTTCACACTATACTGCTTTCAAATTCAACAAATTCCATTTATAAATTATGGATACCTAGCCAGATAAAATCGGTTAATCCCCTTATTTCGAATTCCTTTTTGTATGGATGTAAAATGAAGTGAAATGCATTCAAATTTTAAGTTGATAAAATATCTCCTGAAAAACTTGCTTTATTTCCTGTATAATGTTTAAATATTTTTTTTAATTGCGTTTTCTTGAATGTCAAGCGTATTTTCAAAAATTATTGAGTTTTTAAATATTTTTGTAATTGACGGAAAATTTCCATGGTTTTAATTTCCAAATCCTTAGTGAAGATGTACAGTTTCGCCATAAATATTTTAATATTTTAAAATATCATTAACACATTTTTTTAATTTCTCTGAAGATTTTTTATTCAGTTCATTGAAATGCTAAGTGATACCACATAAGAACATTAAATTATTTAACCAATCTGTATTTGAAAATTCGTCATAACTGTAATTTTTTTCACTCAGAAAGAGCTTTATTTCCTATAAATTGACAACTCAATTAAGAGCTTGACTGCAACTGAGCCATCGAACATTATTGTTTGTCAAAATCCTCTAATAATTGTGAAAATTCTAGTTTATTAAGACCTCTTGAGTTTATAAAATTGATGAAGTTTATTATAACTGACATTACATTGGAAAATATTTTTAAACCTTTCTTCTCAGATAGAGCTTGCTGGTGTATTATACAACGAAATTCAATCAGAGAATATTTAATATTTTTGTTAAGCTGCAGAATAAAATAAATATTTCCCCCCGTTATTTTGAGTGCATCTTCTGTTATTACAGAAACCATTTCCTGTAGAACAATATCCATTTCTTTAAATGCATTACCAAATTCTTTAAAAATATTAAGACAGGTACATTTCCTTTTCAACTTTATAAGTTTTGTTAACTCTACTTTCATTATACTGTCTGTTTTATACTGAGCAAAAATTACTAGTTGCTCATAAGCATTTATATCATTACTGTCATATAAAGCAATTAAATATACTTCTGCATACTTTAAGTCGTTAGATATTTGAAAAGAAATATTTCTTTCTAATTCTACTACTCGATTTTTAATTTTGAGACTTATTGGTAACTTATTTATACGTTTTATAATTCAGACTTTTTCTTTACAATCTGTACTGCAGCACTACATTCTAAAAATTCTTGTTTTACAAACTCTCCTTCTGAAAAGAGGTTTCTCATTGCGAGTAGTTAGGTGGGTTACTTGAAAATTAGTAGCTGTAATGCCATTTTTTGGAATCAAAACTGTTTTTAAAACACTGTTTTTTCTTTTGTGAAAAGTATTTTCTCCTTTCTTTGTTTGCTGATAAGCTGAGATTTGAATGCGAATTTCCAAAATGCCTTTTTGCATTATATGCACGTAAAGTGACTTTTTCGATACAAATTACACACACACACAGTGATTTTATTCTTTTCTGTCACTTCATATTTATCAGACCATTCTGTCTGATTTGGTATGGAACTTGTATCGCTTTTTTTATTTTCTTAACATCTGACATAATACAGGCTACAATTAAAAATATTTTTATTCAGAATACAATAATTTGGGGAAAAATTTCTTATTAAGTTACTTGATATACATACATATGGAGATGAGAAAATTCAATAATAAAAATACTAATAAAGGTGAATTATTAAAAACTTTTAGATGTGTATGCCAAGTTTGCCAATTAGTTCAACATTGTGAGCTGGTACATCCCAGTTCTACGATGCAACTAATACTTATGCGTATGTATGCGCACCAAGTTTATGATCGACTGTTATGAGTCATGTACAAGGGCAGTGATTCCGATAGAAAACGTTCAGTTAGAAATATACCGGAAACAGTTAGGCAACATCCAATTAGAAAAATATTTTTTTATAAAATCGACATTAGATATTTATACTTTAATTTTTTAATGTTTTCGATTATATGTTTTCTCTTTTAAGTTTAAAAAAATAAGTTTATACAAATCAACGCATGAGTCATTTAAAAGCTTTCGATGATACACACTGGAGAGACACAGATAGATTTCGACACACTGATGATAGGATTACCACCACTGAACTAGGTTTTACTAGCAGTTAAAATAGAGTGTATATATGTGATTCAGAAAGACACCGAAAAAGTTCAAGAAAAGAATTAAACAATTCGTAGTATTATTTAAAATAATATTTGTTGTTATATAATATTTGTTTTCCAACGAGGGTATTCCCCGTTTTTCTGGGCTTCATTTGAAAAAAAAATGACAGTTAAAAAAAGGAAATTTTATTAGTTTGGTCGCTTATAAAATATACCTTAATAATATATATTAACGATAGTTGGCGAGAGAAAAGTTAAGATAATAACAATGAAAAATAGGCGAAATTGTCATAGCCTAATAATCTTGGATTTCCTTTGGTCAAAATTTATTTAATTCCTTAATTAAGTTAATGGTTTTTATTTACTGAAAAAAGGAAATAGAAAAATAAGAAATAGTAATTAAACAAGGTATTTAAATACAATGAAAGCTTCATTACTTTTTAATATATTTTTATTTAATTAGAATATAAGAAAATAACTAAAATCTATATAATCTTATATCATATACTACTCATAAATAAGTAAAATTGTTATAGCATAATATAATTCTGTTTTCTTTTCCGGAAAAGTCTATTTAAATCATTGAATGGATCAAGAAGTTTTATTCAATGACATGATAAGTATCTTAGAAATAAAAATAGAAAATATACGTTGATATGTGATTGTTACAATGCAGAATCACACATTTCCGTAATATTTTAAGGAAAGTTGCGGTTTCCAAGTGCATTCATAATAGGACTGGTTCTCATTTGACCCTCGAGCATCAGAAATGACAGACCCGCTTTAAGCAACGAACAGTATATTCTCAAGAACAGAAAATTATAAGCACATCAAATTCTTTCACAGTTAATAAAGAATTTCTTGCATTTAATTTATTTTCATTAAATAAAGCTACCAAAACACTGATATTCTTTAAATTCAAGTAGTATAAATACAATACTATTTAGTATTCAAATGTGATATATCCGTGATATGCAAATGATTTTAATAAGTGAAAGTTGCAACTTACTCAACGTGCTTTCCTCAGACGTTGATACTTTATTAATGAATTATTTTAGCCACAAAGGATTCCTGCGAGGCAAATATCAGACTGATTGGAAATCTGCTTCCTCAAGTGCACGTGAACTCTTCCTTACAAGACTTCACACTACCAAGCCTTTCTCTGGAGGCATATTTATTTATTTATTGGTCACTTTTTTTTAATGCTGCCATTTTGCAGCCGGCCTACTCTCACTGCAAATTTCTATACATTTAATCGCTTACGGACAGCTTTTTGCTGTTCCTGTTTTTTGCTCTACTTTTGATTATAATCGTATCGATGTCTTTTCTATTAAAAGACACACCTATCGATCTTCAGCATAGATGATAATTTAAGAAAAAGAATAATAAAAATGATTAATTTGCCCTGAGATCCGTTTTCGGAAATATGCTCTTGAAACAGGAAGTCGCTATATAAGTGAATGGACGAATAGATCATTGAGTGTTTTTCGAGTGACTTTCACGGATAACACATGGCTTTACCGGTAAGTTTTGCCATCCCAGTACAATGAGGGATTATTGATAGTTTTTAATGTTTTCTTAAATATAAATGAACCAATTGCTCTGTAGAATGCAGTTTTTTTAAATCTAAAAGCTTTTAAAGTTTTTAAATCTATCTTTTTTGGATTTGAATATATCTTTCTTCTAAAAAATGGCATTATGTATGCATCATTAATTATTATTCTTTGAATTTATTGCATGAAAAATTCTTAAAGATTTTATACACTTAATCTAAACTAACTCAGTTATTATTCATTCAGTTGCTAAAAAAGTTAGTTCCTTAAAATTCAAGAATGTAAATATCTTTTAAATTTGATCCGCCTTAAAAACACTTTTGAGATGAAATGCTTTTTTTCTCTTAAATTACTCAAAATTAGTCGTACTAAAAATTGTCATTGAAATGATTTGGATTAAATACAACTACTTATCATTCATGAAATGTTCTTCCGTACGGTAAATTTTCTTCTCAAATTTTCTTTTCTCTTCTTCTAAATAGTTTTGTTTTCACATTCATGTATGAAAGAACTTTATCCTGCATGTTTCGTTATTATTCTACACAAACGGTGGTTTTTGTGGATCATTATTATTTTTTAATGTCAAATTTTTGTACCGAAACACCTTCATCAAAATCTGATATTTCAAAAACTGTTTACTAGGAAAATATTATAAGGAAATAGTGAAAATGTTGTCTGTTTATTTTTCTTTAGCTTCTGTGCTTACCTTTTTCAGATAATACAATATTTTAAAAGCATCGAAATTTTTTCTGCTATTATGTTCTTATTTTAAAGATAACCAGTAATATTGTTTATTTAACAATTTAGAAAACAAAATGAATTATATGAATATTTTGTTGTTTTAATTTAGAAAAATATTTGAAATAAATTTTGTTAATGCTTATTTTAATAATTCTGACTAAGATGGATAATTCTGTTAAGTAGCTGTATTTAAAATACGTGAAAAAAAAAAGTGAGAACTTTTTTTTATGATCGTACATACAGCTCCTATTGAAGCATAACGATAATATGTCAAACAAAATTATATACATTAACTTAAAAATGAATTCCTTGTTGAGCTAAAATTGAGAGTTGTGAGAAAGAAAACTTAAAATAGAAAAATGCAATTTTATTTTTTTAAAAAAGATCACAGTTGATGCGAGGCATAATTGGGCTCACTTGTGAATTTCTGAATATTTGATAATTCTAAACATGGTCGTGTTTTCTTTCATGTATCGTAATTATATTTTGTCATTTCCTGGTCGTTTGTATATCTACAGTACAATTAGTTTATATTTTCTGGTGTTAGAGTCTTTCATCCATTCATTACAATATATTAGGAGGAAGTTTACCATTTATACCTTGTTTTCTCTTCTGTTTCTCTATGTATTATGTACAAGAATAAGCATTGAATACCTTTCAGGAATGTGACGTTTGAAAGGGAATGATATCTGAAAAAGTTTTTGAGAATAAATGATTCATTAAAAGTATTTTTCACAATTTAAAAAATAAATTTTTTAACTATAAAGTATAATTTAACTTAAATGCATCAGTTAGAATTTTTGAAAATAAATTACTTGATATTTTCTAATTTTGGAAATTGAAATAGTGAAAGAGATAAATTAAACTTGATTTATTAATTTGCAATGAAATTCTACTAAATTCATCCTAGTTATTTGTAAGAAATATTTTCTATTTTTAAATATTATAGCTAAATAAATAATAATAATTGCAAATTTCAATGTGAACTGCATCAATTCATTCAATTTTTAATTCTTGTATCCCTTGAAAACAAAGGCTGATGGAGAAGTATCAAATTTCCAACAGTGTGTCTGTATATGATTTGTGTTAAAAATTTTTTATTTAGCCAAATCAGTAATTAAATTTCAGGGGAAAAACCCTTATTATTAATTTGTACCAATAGATGTACGTGATATGCAATAAATTTTCCATCATTATCAAGTCCATCGTCCAAGTTCCATTATATTTATTTTGTCGTTTTTTTCCATAAATGGCATATATGCAGAAAATAATATTTTTGCTCTTATAAGGACTTTTTTTAATGACAGGTAGAGTTTCCCCGAAATTTTTGGTACACCTTCACATTTTTATTTATTTTTTTGTTTCTATTTTGCTGTATCCGTTTAAGTAAACTGTTTTGACAAAGAACTTTTCCACATGCAACTAAATGTACTCTCTTTTAATTATACCTAAAATTTGAACTCTTTTAAAAGAATCATCTTAAATTTACTCTTAAGTAACACGTTTGCATATATACCTTTAAATCAATATTAACATATCGCCTAAGTAAAAATATTCAATTGTTAAAAAAAATTGATCAAAAATATTTGAAATATTCAAATATTCAATTCAATAAAGATATTCAATTTCCAAAAAATTTGAAATCATTTAATGTTGACATGCTTTTTTATAATTGACCAATTCTTTTGTAAGTTTTGTGACACACTCCGACACAAAATGAATTTAAAAAAATTAAATTTATCAAGTTTCCAATTACATACTACTCAGAATTAAAAAAGACTAATGTAGCTTTCAGTGTAAAAAATATATTGATGAAAAACTCATTCTGAATGGAAAATGTTACAAATGCATAAAAATATTTAAAGGTGCCCGAATACTTATGCGAGGGAATGAAAGAAATGTAAGTCTTCCAAGGAAACTAAAATTCGTATTATTTCGTTACTTCATATATTTATTATTCCAAATGATTGCTGTTAATTGAATTCTGAATTTTAAAATTTTATCCCAATTTTATTTTAATTCTTGTTATAGTTTCCAAATTCTGTATGAAATATTTTTTGTACCCATGTACTATGTAAGTATTGTTTTTTACTCTTAAACTCATTAATCAATAACACCACTTCAAAGTTGTTCCATAGGACACGGTAGGTGTGGGAAGGGTGAGTACTGTCTTATGGCAAAGGTTTTAGAGAAAATTGTCATATTTGAGGATCGTTTTACAGAAAATCCCCTAGAATTCCAACAAGACAGTCTGACTGGCGATGTGAAACAATTTGTGTAGATTTTCACAAAGTTGACTCGTTTACCAGAACTGTGACTGTAGTGGCCACCACCAGCATGAAATGAAATCTCATCATCTTTCTAGATAATTAATGTATTCTACTGTTTGGTTATCAATGGTGCCTCTGTGAAAATATAGTTTTACATTTAAAGAACGGTTTTTACAACATTAAATTACTTATATATTTATTCTAATTTTCATTTATTTTGAATATATATGAAGCATCACTTTTTGCTTGTCCGATGCAGTAATCTCTGAAATAAAGCATTGAAAAAAAGTATTAATTGTTGAAGTTTGAGAAAAAAAAACATCGCAATGAATTGCTACAAAATGTATAAGAACTTTAAATTATTTTGTAATAAGAAAATCTTTGTGCAGAATGAAATATGCAAAACAAACACCAATGTATTATTTTAAATCTATATATCTTACAAATATCAAAACTATTTACTTGCATAGATTTTAAGGCTAATGAATAAGTGACTAATAGACTAGTTTTTCTTACTACATATAGGAAGATTGCCTTTTATGGTACTTTAATGTATATTTAAAAAATAGCCACGACTTTAATACAATTCATTATACAATTTTTCTGTTATAAAATAAAAATATTGGATAAAAATGATTTTATTCATGTACATTATAGCCTAATTCTAAAGTCATATGAATCAAATGCTTCAGGTATTCTGAAAATTGTACACTTGCAGTGATTTGGAGTAAATTTAAATAATGATAAAAAATTTTAATTTTTTTACTCTGTAAAATTATCTAAATATAAATTTTGTACATGAAATCTGAAATTATGACATTTCTGAAATGTATGAGTAAATAAATGAGTATATTTTATCAAAATTTATTTTAAAAACTTTTATTTTCCATAGGTTGCATTTGTGCTTTTGTTCTTGCCATATTCAGCAGTTGAAGGAACATTCAGCCAACAGATTTCTGGAATAAATTTCTCTCCTTTTGGATCAGTCTTAAATAATGGTTGGATTGGAATAAAAAGATATCCCATTCAAAATCATGATTCTGTGAAGTCGAAATCTGAATACAGCTATGCTCTGTATCCTTTAGGAAAACATCAGTTTTTAAGAATACCCGTTAAAGGAGGTCTTAAAGTTGTACCAGCTCCTAAGAACTTAGAGTTACAGAAAGGAAAACAGCTGTTCTTGAAACATGTTCCTTTAATCAAAACTCCACCACTCAATGATTACAGTAAGTTACATATTAGTGATCACACGCATTTTCTGAAGGAAAGGCCTTTAATATCAATACCTGAAACAGGAAAGTCCATTTCATTAATCAATGGGCTTCATTTAAAAACTGCTCATATTCCATCTCACACTGCTTATTCAGATGAAATATCACATGTTGAAATTGATAAGCCTTTAAGTATTGTTAAAAGTACCTATGAGACTCATGGTTTTAAAACAGCTCAGCCAATTATAAATTTAAATAGTAAAGGTTTTAGTTCTTTACTTTCCCTCCATCATAAATATCCTAGCTTACCTATTTTGTCGCATCATAAAGTATCACATATTAAAGATTTGGTTGCGGGACACGATTTAACTGACAGTCATAATTCTGATATTGGACATGGATTTTTGCATGATCATCATCCCGTCATCGATCATGATTTAACGCTTAGTCACCATTCTGATATTGAACATCACCATTCTGATTTTACACATGGTCATCATTCTGGTATTAAACACGATTTTACGCATGGTCACCATTCTGATACCGAACATCACCATTCTGACTTTACACATGGTCACCATTCTGATACCGAACATCACCATTCTGACTTTACACATGGTCACCATTCTGATACCGAACATCACCATTCTGACTTTGCACATGGTCACCATTCTGATACCGAGCATCACCATTCTGACTTTACACATGGTCACCATTCTGATACCGAACATCATCATTCTGACTTTACACATGGTCATCATTCTGGTATTAAACATGATTTCACACATGGTCACCATTCTGGTATTAAACATGATTTAACTCACAGTCACCATTCTACTATTGGAGATGATTTAACTCACAGTCATCATCCTACTATTTCACATGATTCACACAGTCACCATTCTGATATTGAACACGCTTTAATTGAAGATCATCATTCTAACATTGAACATGTTTTACCACACAGTCATCATTCTAAAATTGAACACGTTTTACCACATAGTCATCATTCTAAAATTGAACACGTTTTACCACATAGTCATCATTCTAAAATTGAACACGTTTTACCACATAGTTTTCTAAAATTGAACCACATAGTCATCATTCTAAAATTGAACACGGTTTACCACATAGTCATCATTCTAAAATTGAACACGGTTTACCACATAGTCATCATTCTAAAATTGAACACGGTTTACCACATAGTCATTATTCCAGCATTGAAGACGTTTTACCACACAGTCATCATTCTAACATTGAACACGTTTCCCCACACAGTCATCATTCTCCAATAGCTCACGATTTATCTCACATTCATCACTCTAAATCTATAACTCATACCCACCATGATGGAACTGAGGATGATTTAGGGCATAGCCATCACTCTGATATTGGACATGAAATTCACAGTCAGCATGATGACACTGAAGATGATCTAGGATATAGCCATCATTCTGATATAAGACCCTTAACTCACAGTCATCATGATGAAGCTGAAGATGATGTAGGACATATTCATCATTCTCATATTGAACATAATTTACCACACATTCGTGAACACGGGGAAATTGAACATGATTACCATCATATTCATAAACCATCTCATACTGAGGAAGATCATGATGAAGGTAGCAAGGAAGAAGAAGAAGAAGTAATAGAACACATTAATATTGATGAAGAGTCTTATGAAGATGATTTGAAAGAAGATAATGCGAAAGAAGATCACGATTCCGATCCAAAAGAAGAATTATCGAAACACAAAAAGAAAGCACATAAACCCTCAAAGGGCAGAAAACCAAAAATTCATAAAGACCCATCCCTTGAAGAAACCGACAAAGAATCTATAAAGGATATTCCTATTCCCCGAAACATAGAAAAATATCGTCATATAATTAAATATAAAAAAAGAGAGGAAAAAATTGACCACGAACCTCATCATCATATCGAAAATATTAAACTATGGCATCGTGGACACTCTCAAAAGAAGCTAGATTCAGATAAAGTTCCTTTACAAAAAGACATCTATAAACGATTTCAAGGAGGGCAGCACAGAAGCAAAGTTCATGACAGTAAAGATTTCAGAAAGTTACATGATAGGTATCATGCGCATTATCCCACTCCAGTTGTAAAATCTTATCCACGCCATTTCCATATTCCAAAAACTCCAAAGCCTTTTAACACTGTTAAATATTCAGGTGGAAGATATCCAGTTAGGCCTGTTACTGAATTTGTGGAGCAGACATACTATAGTTCTCCCCAACATTCAGATGAAACTGAAGATATTTCTATTGAAGGAGGCAAATCTCATGAAGAAGAACAACCGAAAATTGAGCAACACGAGCAGTTGCATGAAGATGACTACAAATCAACTCCCAAAATCCCCGTTAAATCAAATTCTCACAGAAATCATGACAGTCATTCTCATACTGAATCTCCCAAACCTAAATATGGTCAATACGAATATAAATCATACTTGCCCAAAGGGAGAACCAAAATATACAGAAATTATGAGAAACCTCGTACCAGCAGTTACGAAATTGAAATATTACATTCAGAAAGCAGCGATTTTGCAAAAGATGTTCCCGATGAAAAATACGTCGACGCTTCGGATAGTGAAGGAGAGCTAGACCCATATGGCACTGAAGAAAATGCTAGTGAGCATGATGGATTCGATTACGAAGAGAGTCAATTGTTCTCAACTACGGATAGAGTGACAGAAAAGGAGCATCAAGACAAAGAGAAAAGTAATTTGAAATAGAAAGAATGACGAACCTCTAGGTAAATATATATTGGCTATTTATTGCTTTATGAAAATATTATTCGTTGTTAATCAATGAAAGTTCTAGATGATATTATTCATAATTTTTAAGCTAAAAAGTATTCGAAAACAAGTGCTTGATTAAAAAACTTTGAACAAACTCACTCCAACTATCAAAAGGGAACAGCTTTAAATTGATTATTTAACAATATTTGTAAATTTTCATTAGAAATAATAAAACTCTGTACGTGATTAAAAGTAAAATACATTTTGGTGAAATGTAATGTAATTCTATTCTATAATACTCATAATATTTTTTTTTCTTAGAATTTATTTGATGACAGTAAATTATCATGCTCAGTGAAATAGAAAAATTACTGGTATCTAATGAAAGAGATTAATCCAACATTCTATTACGTAAAGAATAATTAAATAAACAAACGCTTTGAGTATTCCACTAAGTTTAAAAATAATTGTATTCGCAATATTTAAAATATGACATAAGATAAAAATAATGGTTACTAATCTAAGAGTATATTTATTAAATATTGGAACTCAGCTCAAAAATTTAAATTGTACTCTTACTATGCAAACCTACATACTATATTCATAAGAACAGATCTTTATTTTTAATATTTATTCGAGTATATATATATCAATGGTACAGTATGATTATATTTTACTGTTATCTAGTTGAGGATCACACATAAAAAAAAAAATGTAAAATAATTTGTTAATTTATTCATAGCCTTATAAAAGAAATATTTTTAATGACTTAAAAAATTTAAAATATTTAATATAATATTCTAAATTAAATTAAAGTTTAATTTTACTTTCTAAAAGATTTCTTTGAATAGTGTAAATAAAAAAAATTGATAAAAAATTCAATACATTTACTTCAGTCTACAATTGCATCTTTTGAAAATATATTTTTTTTTTCAGTATCGCATTTATTCTGAGTTAATAATATATTTATTGTATAAAATTTAAAGCTATTTCGAAATAATTCTTATTCCAGCACTAAAATATTTTTTTAAATTTAGATTTTTTGAAATGATATTTACATTTTTATTAAATTTCGGTTGTGTAATACGTAAATATAATGTTTATGAAGTACGTAAAAACAACAAATTCTTTCTCACGATCTGTTTTTTAGACAAATTATTAATTACAAAGTTGTATAAAAGCAGTTTGGCTATATATTATCAATTAAAGTAACAAAAATCTTCAAACGGATTAATATTTATTGCCGATGCACAATTCATAAAAATAAAATATATTTAAACACAAAATCTTGAAACCACTGAATCAGCATAAATGATAAAAATTTGAAGATAGTGTAATTATTGAAATTAAAAAATGTATTTAGAATTTAAATATTAAAACAATTAAACTAGATAAAACTGGACCTATAATATAATGATAATTAGATTAATAAGATTTTCATTCACTTTCAGAAGTGTATGAATTAAGGTATGTCCAATAAGATTAAAACAGTGCTAAATGCTTCCTCCTTCCATAGCAGCGTAAAATTGTGCTACACCCCTTAAACTTTTCCATGATTAAATATCATAGCAACTTTAAGGTTTCTTCATTTTTTATATTAATTACTTATAAATATGACTGTTTTTAATTTAAAGTTAAAGTATTCAGATTACTATTATTATTATCTGCAATTAATCAATTAATTTCGCACCGCAAAACATATTTAAATAATTTAATGCCATCAGTGAAACGAGTGCCTGTTTTTAAGCATTGTTTTTTGATCTAATGAATTTCCTTTTCTTATTAAGATGCTTTCTGTTTTTACTTGTGATTTTATAGCAGCCAAATAAAAGAATGCTAAGGTATAAATCGCGATCCACAGATAAATAGATGTTATTTTTATATTAATCAAGGTGTTTAATATTTTTAGTCACAATTATAATAATTTTGAAGCTTATAATAATATACGTCTGCACTCCTCAAAATGATTTTGGACATTACTTTTCGTTAGTTGTGATTTACTTAAAAAATAATTTTTTATTTGTAAGAAGTACGTTATGCCTTTCCCCTTCGTCCATTCTCGCTTCCATTTTGAGAATCACGCCCTACAGTTTGAGAACCACTGATATAGAGAATCAAACTTATCTGAAAGAGAAAGAAATAAAGAAAGAGAGTTACAAATTCATATTTATAATAATTGTAATCCCTTCAAAATGTATATTAAAAGCACATAAAACCTTTTTTTTTTTATTTTTGTGAAAAAAATTAGTTTCTTTTTAAATGTGAGAAATGTTTAATCTTTCACCTGGTAATATTTCAACATGGTAGGATTTGGAACTTAAAGCGATTACCATATTGTTTTATTTTCACTTATGAGTCAATTTCTTTTCAATAAAATAGGAAAATAACACTGTGTTTAATTTACACTCATTGAAATGCTAAAAACACATAACAATATTAAAATACCATGTATTGTATATTTTTTACACAGATGAAAGAGCATTATAGGATTGTGGTTGAAATATTTCAAAATTTGCAAACTAATAATCGAAAAATAAATCCAAATATTTTTGTCTAAAATGATTGATTCCAATGAAAAATTTCCTCTATGTTCGGTACTCAAAAAAGACTACAACTGATCTAGTTTGGAATTTTTATTTTATGAATCGGTATATTTATTGAAAACAATCGAAAGATTAGTCAGATCCAAGAATAGATAACAAGGATATTGTAGTAATTTAATTTTTATTTCATTTCAAAACAAAATTACTAGTGTTTACTATTTAAAGATTATTATTTGGAGAATACATTTCATACTAAACATTCTGAAAGTTGCTTAGTTATTGTTGCAGTCATTTGATGTGAATTCACAATTATTTAATTGTACTGTTCGAATGAAAGTTTTAAATACATTTGTTTCGTTGAAATTGTATATAATACGACGAATAAACTAAATATATAAATTTATTTTACTAATGTTTTAAAAACTATTCTTTTTATTGGGTGAATTGCAAGAAGTTTATTTATTTATTTTTTTCAGGAATATAAGTATAACCTTGGAAAAGATTTTTATAAGAAAGTCAGTAATCCACTTCATCTCGGGAATAATCCTGCTGTTCAAAATGTACAAATTTTATTTCAGAAAATAACTTTTGGACTTCTTTCATATTACATTTGAACAAAGCTCGTCAAAAACGTTTTGCAGAGGTCAGGACTTACACTGTTAGTTTCATTATGAACTCAATTACTCCTTTATACTTCATTTGAGTGTAACGACTGATCTAAAAATTATGCATAATATGGATGATTTTCTACATTTAAAATATTTTTTCCTGTTTTAAAAAATTTGAAGACATCAATTGTTATTTGTGATAAAATGTTAAAGTGACATAAGTGCTTGTACAGATATCTTAATTTAAGATATCTGTAACAAGTAAGAATAGATGGATGTAAAAATGGAGGACAATCCAATGCAGATTACGAAATCAATCTGCACTGTCTTGCATTGTTATATTTTTATTCTTTTCTCTGTAAGCCTTCATTATTTAACAGTTCTGAGTTACATAATTTGTATAGGCAAAGAAATATGAATTCAATTAAAACCAATATTTAAAAATTTGTATAAAAGATAAAATTTTTTATAAATATAAGAAGTTAATCAAAATGTATATATTGTTTAATTTTTTATATTTTAAAAGATTTATTTCCAAGGTGACGACAATTTATCATTTGTGTATTATGCATCTGTATTACTTATATTACTTGAAAATATTCTTTTTATTTCGCTTGTATATGTTACTCAAGTATTTAACCTTGTTAGCAGTCTATCTCTTTTACTAACAGACTAATATCGGAGGATTTCAAATCTTAAATAAAATGTCTCAGCTTTATTTGAAATAAAAAAGTATAGGTATGCCTTCATAGTTCTATTAGCTTACAGTTATATATTTTTATTAGAATAATTACAAGATCTCTTTTGTAACAATGATAATTCTTTAATAACTATTGTATAAATAATTGCTGTCATAAAATAAATTTAAAATATGATTAAAAAAAATTTTGCTTTACAAACCCATTAAAATATTCCTAGTTTCATAGAAATTAACTTCTCGCCAAATTGTGTAGAATTCCAGGAAAATCTGGTATGAAAATATTAATGAAATATTTTATAAAATCTAATAAATTCAATAAATACTTGATAAACTGTTAAAAATTTTAATGGTAGGAGATAGAAAATGAGAAGAATTTAAATAGAAAGTTGCTGTTGTAAATGACGAAATGAATAATACAGAATGGGCTTGAATTCTGAGATTAGTGCAATATAAATATTGATGTACAGAATCGATATGATGTATATAAAAATTTTGATATTTGTGAATCAGAATGAAATTGTAAATATATGAATATCAACAAATGTGATTTTTCCAAAGAGAGAAAACTGTTATATATTTTTTTGTTTAAATTTATATTTAATACAAATATTAAATCTATGGAAATTATTATAATTATGAATATTTTAATTTTGAATTAAACCGAAACTCTGTGATTTAAATTTTTTTTATTCTCTCTTTTTCTTTTTTCATTTATATATTTATGTATATATATGTAAATAACAATTCTGCATAGTCTATTTTGTAATTTTAAAAGAGGTATGTTTTATTTGCTTAAAAGCAATATTATTTGGGGTGATTTAATTCATTTCATTGTACATAATTTCTCTAAATATTTTATGTGTATGTGTCAAAAAGATTCATTAAATATTGTTATTTTTATTTTGAGTATTTTATTTCTTTCAGAAACAATATAAAACATCTGCATCAAACATATTTCCAAACTGATATGATTCTGTATATTTTATCAGTTGCTTTTTAATTTCAATTTAGCAGAATTCTATGACTTTTGTAAAAATACACTAATTCAGTAAAAGAAATAAAAATATTATCAACCGAAATATAAGTTTTTTAATCAGATTCTTTAATATTTTAATTTTGATCTGAAATTATTTTTATATATTTGAAATACATGATTTATCTAATTATTAGGATTAAATTTGCATTTTTTTATTTTTTTTATTACATGTGACGTTCAGACGATAAATTTATCTAGCTATTTACAACAGACATTTATATTTACTATTAACATACTGTAGGTTTTATAATTTGATAAATACCCTAGCATGAGAATAAAATCATTTGTTAATTAATAACTATAACAAGTAAATGAAGAAAATATTTTTATACCATATAATAATATTTTATAAAGGGAAACAGAAAATAATTTCACTTAAATAAAAAATAAACAAACTACAACTTTTTAACACATGAATTGTTTATTGAAGAAGTACTTTTGCAAATACAATGAAAAACTATAATGAGACAGAATAATGACAAACATGGAACATAATGAAAAGTTACAAAGCTTTAATGTAGCTTTTATTTAGTATTTTGTTTACTATAAAAAAGCATTTTTTAAAAAGAATATTATAAAAAACATTTTTAAGTTATAGAAGAAGTAATACTTGAAATATAAGAAACAGACTCATAAGATAGCATTAACGTTGAAGACATTAAACATTCTATCTTATTCTTTTTCACTTATAGAGGGGAGTACAATTTTAGCTATCCAAATCACTTAGAACCAGACTACTGTTTGAAGACTATGACACAGACTACATATGCATTAATACATGTGGATGAATGGATATTAATATAAAATACAAAAATCTCTTGAATATAAAAAAAGTAATTTTTGCAAAAAATTTAAATGGAATGGAGATTATTTTTAATAAAAAGTATACTGGTTGAGATTTTATAGAGTTCTAGGAGCTGAGAAAGAAAATGTACAATAAAGTTATTCAAAATGAGTAAAGCCAATTTTATTTAAGGATCATTGTAAAACATATATTAATTTATGTATCCATAGAGGAATAAATTAAATGCTCTACGAAGCATATTAAATATATAATTATTGAAAGTAAATTCTGAGTATTTGAAATTTTATTAATATTACTGAATATTTATTAAAATTAAAACGTAGAAGTACTGGTTAGAATATTTAAAAGGGCTTAAAAATTTCATAAAATTAATGTGATTAGATTTGAAATACAAGGTTGAAATTAAATATAATTTTTCATCTATCTTTTCATTACCACCCGTGTCCTCCTCCATGGCCACCATATCCGCCACCATGTCCCCCATGACCCCCGCCATGACCCCCACCATTTCCACCACCTGTAACTACAGCAATGTGCTGTACAACTGGAACATGCTTTACAACAGGAACATGTTTCACAACCTTAACATTTTTAATGACTGGGACATGTTGCACCACTGGAATATGTTTAACAACGGGCAAAGTAATTATTTGACCACCTCCACCAGCATGACCCCCATGGCCCCCTCCATAGCCACCATGCCCACCTCCATGTCCACCATGCCCACCTCCATGTCCACCATGCCCACCTCCATGTCCACCGTGACCTCCGCCATGTCCTCCGTGGCCACCACCATGACTTCCTAGATGTCCGCCATGACCTCCCCCATGTCCACCGTGACCTCCGCCATGTCCTCCGTGGCCACCACCATGACCTCCTGTCCGCCATGACCTCCCCCATGTCCACCTCCATGTCCACCGTGACCTCCTCCATGTCCCCGTGACCTCCTCCATGTCCCCCGTGACCTCCTCCATGTCCGTGGCCACCACCATGACCTCCTAGATGCCCGCCATGACCTCCACCATGTCCACTTCCATGGCCACCTCCTAACCACCCATGTCCACCACCGTGACCACCACCGTGACCACCCCCCATGACTACCTCCATGTCCGCCATGACCTCCTCCATGTCCCCCGTGACCTCCTCCATGACCTCCACCATGTCCACTTCCATGACCACCTCCTAACCAACCATGTCCACCGCCCCCATGTCCGCCATGACCTCCTCCATGTCCACTTGATATTACATGCCCAGCATATTGTCCAACTTCATGAACAATGAGTACTTTTCCTGCTCCATGTCCGCCGTGACCTCCTCCATGTCCACCTGCTCCACCTCCATGGTGTCCTCCATGACCACCAGCGAATCGTCCCTCGGGACTGATGCTTTTAGGATGATCTCTTTTAGTTTCTCTGAGATGATTGCGTGCACGTCCCCCAAGCGTTGAAGAGAAGCTCATCAACAAGAATATGAACGTTAGCTGTAAAAAAATAAAAGAGTTAATAGTAATGACACTTGACAATTTTTTTTGTTCCTTTTAAATGTTTCTGAAAATTTCATAACTAAGTACGTTGCATTTATTTTTCATTAATAATATTATAAGAGAGAGTGGGTTTATTTGACAAGTGGATTAACAGACAAAGTAAAATATTCATAGGGAAAGATTTTATATTGATGGATATATATACTAATATAACATTTTTTTGACGCATTTTGTTTCTAACAGATAAAAGTATGTACTAATTTCGGTGTTTAGTTATTTTAATAAATATTTTTAAATACATAAAATAAGTTAAAGTATAATTTTCAAGGCGATATACTACAGATTAAAACAGCATTAGTCTATTATTATGAATTGAAAGATATGGTTTTCTGTTTTTAAAATTATAAATCACACTATAGGATCAATTTAAAATATAATCTGGAAACAAACGATAATGATACAGATAAACAGAGAAATTAACTGATTAACTGAATAACTGTTAAATTGATTTCTTAAAAATTATTGACTCATAATTTATTGAATAGCACATAAATAATTAATAGCTCATATTTAAATTATTAATTTATAATTTTTTAAATAATTAACTCGTAACTTATTTAATATTAGCATCATAATTTATTACATGTTCCTTAATTTTAAAGAAAACATATATTTTCATTGATTATAAAATTACGTAATTAAAGTCTGAAAGCTGAACCACTGTTAACTACTGTTACAAAAGAAGCAAAGAAATACTTATCGAAAATTCTCAATACAATTTAGTGAAATTTTAAAATGCTACATAGATGAACTGAACCTGTTTTCTTACAGCAGAAATTAATAAAGTAGGACTAAGAAGCATGACTTTTAATACTTTTTTACTTGTAAAATTTGTTAGAAAGAAGACATTCCGTTACACTAATGTTTTTCAAAATTCAAAACGGTGCAGAGTATTTCATGAAGAAAAAATTGCTTTAAATTCATATACCTTAACAAGGACATACATGTTGAAGTAACATAATTTATTTAGGGGTTGTTAAATTACCGTAAACAATATTAACCAAAAAATAATACAAGCATTTTCTATTATGAGCTTTCATTACGCCATTATTAATTATGGTAAATTAAACGCCATTTATTACGCCATTATGGTAAATTAAATTATTAAAAAAGTTTAGGGTATTATTTAATATGAAATGCTTTTTTGGATATTAATTAATTTTAAGCAATTATATTTATTGCAAAGTTCACTATATCCATTAGTTCAGATCCATATTACAACAGTCCATGCATTTGAGACTTAATGAATCAAATATACAATTAAGAAGTTCTTTAATACATTTTTAATGCTTGAGTATACATCCGTTTGTTTTAATAACTAAATTATATTTTATTATACTTATAGAATTAAGTAATTATTTATTATAAAAATTTGAAATAAATTTTTAACAATATGGAAATGAAAAGGAAATTTTGATATTAATTTAGTGCTGTTTGCTTCATTAACACTAACAGAAGAGATATATCGATCCAATCTTTAATTATAAGAAAATAAAATGGATTTTTTTTTAGATTTTTCAAACTCTGCTAAACAATAAAATGCATTTTCAATAACTAATTTTTAAACGGTTTATGATTCAGATAAAACGATAAAACAGAAAATTTAGAAAATTTGCAGTTTATCAAATAATTTTGTCGTGCAAGTTATATGTATTTATGAATAAGATAAATAGTAGAACCAGTTAAATTATAATTTTGTTAGAATTTTAGGTAAAATAATCTCATGAAGAAATTATGTATAAAATATAAAATCAAATATTAATTATCAAATATTTCATTTTGGAAAACAAAATAAAAATCATTTGTTTAGAAAAAAGATTATGTATTATATAAAAGTACAGAGCAAGCAATACAACTACTGAAATACTTACCCTGATATTCATCTTCGTAAATTGTTTCTATATCTTTAGTGAATCTATGCTAAAGAACAGTACTGGTTAACAGTGGCTAAGAAAGTGTATTTGATGCTGACTGGTTTGAAGTGCTCAGTTTATATACCTGGCAGATTTTTAGTGATGTTTAATAACATGCGCAATGATCCGTTTCCGATTTGCCTTTTAGAATCTTCCGCGAGATTCCTGGTAGCTACCGATTCATCTTCTCTTCTATAAAACAAAAGTTAAAAGAGGGTGGATTATGAAACGGAAAACCCTTTTTGTTAATCGACGATTTCACAGAGTAATCATATCTAATATACACTTTTACTAAATGCGTTCACCAATGTAGGAAGTTCTGGATATACCAATTTGTTCCACCTGATTACAAAATTAATTCGCACTTAAGAAAACGAATTTAAATACGATGAAAAGGAACGTGAAACTATAATTCATCAAATTAATAAGTAAATAGTCCATTACATTTTTCTTTTAAAAAGTACATTTGAGAAGTAAAAAAAGTAAAAAATAAGTAACATAGACAGCCAATTATAAGATTATATTAGAATGATCAGAATATAAAACTAATCTTTGAATAATTTGATACAATTAATTTGAAATGGATATGTAAGGATTGAATATAAATGGTACATTATAAATTTAGAAGATCCTAGTAACAAAGCAACGATTGTAATATTTGCTTTTAATGAAAAATTTGCATTAATAAATAAACAAATTCCTTGGTTAATACGTAACTAAAAAAATGATATATAGAATTCAATGCGTGTATATCACTTGTAAAGAAAACAACGAGACAACATTCTTTAAATAAAATTCAGAAAATTTAAATAATATGCTTAAAATAAACATGTCGTATTTGCTTCTATATTCTAGGCAAAAATTATTACATGCCAGTTTAAAAATAAGTTTTTTTTATTTAATCATCAGTAAACATTATTTGAAACTACTTTATCTCCTAGCTTGCTGTGAAAGTAAAATGGTCCCTGATTGCTGACGAATTTATTAGTTAAAGACTTGCTCCTGATCACTTACTTGTTAACTATTCAGAGATGGATATCATAATTGTTAATTAGTTATCAAGTTAATATTCTCTTTACATGTAATTGCCTATCATGTAAAGAGGAGAGAATTGAGAGATCAAAATATACAATGAACAGCAGTGGTAGCAGATGCAATGCATAAACGAATTCTAATGGTTTGTAGAGATAAATATCCCGTCCCAAAGTAGAATGACAGTGACGTTTTAATATAAAATAACTATTGCAGATTTTTTACATCAAAATTACACTTTCTTAACAGATTTTGATCTACATATTCCAACTAATAATGAATAACGATAAAAAATATTTTATGATATCCAGTTGATAAATCTAATACTTTTCTCTATTTTAAATATGTTAAATTAAATGAAAGGGCTCTGCATACAAATCTAATCAGGGGGACTCAAATTTGGGTTCCAATTGGTTTTATTATTTATTTTAAAAAATTGTACGATTCCTTAAATGTATTTTTAATTTCAACTATTTAGAAATAATTGTGAAGCTTTTAGTTTCACAAATAATAATTGATTGTACATTGTAGTACGAATTACATGCATTCTTTGATAATTGTTGTAATAATTGTTATATGACGATTGTCTAAGAAACTAAATTATTATTATGTACGGGTTAAAGAAATCACTTGGGGAAGTAATGAGTAATAACGAAAATATTATAAAATTAAATTAGCACTCAAAATTTAACATTTTACAAGTATTATCAAATTGAGCAAAAAATAATTTCAAAGAATTAATATTGCTTATTAATTTAAGTTATTTATAAATTCAGTAAATGAAACTGAAACAAAGCATAAATAAAAAATACAAGAAAAATTGAAAAATATATAACTGTAGGATTCGCCATCCTTAAAGTTATAATTATCTGAAGAAATGAGGCGAAAGAAGATATGCTATCTGGATTTTTCTGTATTATTTTAGCCAATTTAAAAGCCTCCAATGTTTCTAGAATTAAAAGAATGCAACCTAATTAGCCATTATTCTTGAAACAATAGGATGTAAAATAATATAGTTGAAAGAATGGGTAAAAATATCATGTATGATGTGAGATACTCAGAATTTGTTTTATACTTTTTCCTCCATTTTGATGGAATTGTTCAATGCGCTTTTTCGACTCATCATTTATTTTTATCTGATTTACTTAATACAAGGCATAAATTTATAAATACATAAGTCTCATCTGAATAACATAAAAATGTGTCTTAATCAAGACTCTTTGTGTAAAATCATGTATTTGTACATGTGTATTGATTAAAATGAATGTCAGGCCAGGATAAAACGCAACACAAAATTAGGCTATCCTTTCTTCAAAACCGCGTGAAACAATGTTTCTAAAATTATGGTATGTAGATCAGGTGCTCAAAATTCGATTTGGTTAAAAATAGGAATAAATAATTTAAACAAAAGAATATTTTAAATTATTTTCATTCTTTGCTGTCAATATAATACAGTCCTGGTTAACGAATTTTTAACTAAAAATAGATTTCTAATAATAGAGAAATACAAATAATTTTTATCATTATTGTTAATGATATTCCATTTATTTAATAATAAAATAACAAAAAATCAGTACAAAGTTTTCATAAAAATTATTGTTACATTGGAAATTACACACATCCATAAAGGTAGTAAATGCACCTTTATTTAAAAGATTTTTCCGCTGAAGTATTTGAGTTGCTATTATCCATACTTTCAAATTAATTTTCACTTATCAACCAACATTTTTATACAATCGATTATAAAATATTTTCATATTTAGTATAATGCTAGTACTCAGTATATGAAGTTCTATTGTTAATGATTCCTATAAAATTTAAACAAGTCAAAATTTCCCACAGATTAAATTTTCCAAATAATTCTTTCATTCCTGGATTCTATGTCACTGGATTTTAATTTTTCTACTTAATTCTTTTTATGAATATCTGACTTCAAAATTATGTTTATTTGTTTAGTATATAGTGGATAAAATTATGTTCCTTTGTATAGTAAATACGAACTAAATGCATTTAGATAATAATAAATCTTTATGGTAATTATATTTTATAAATTACATATTTATCATCACTTTAAGTAACTATCAAAATTTTATTAATAGAAAAAGTAACGATGATCAAAGCCACCAATGTTTGTGAAAGACTCATATTTTCTAAGATTCGAATTAAAAAAAGAAATTAAGAACGAACTTATTTAAGAAAAGCTTATTACATATAGTCTATTATAATTAAATTACCATACATAAGGAATTAATTCTGACATTAAATTAATATGTTAATACTCATTTGTATGTTCACTAAGTATGGTGGTCACATTAAGAATAGGTAAATTTTGATTGTTAATGACTTTAATGACGTTGCATGGTGTCTTATTTAATTCTCTTTTCAATGATATATTGCAAATATCTTTAATGGTAATTTTATAAAACGCTCAAACTGTTCTACTCAGAACGTATAAAGATTTTCTGGAAGAAAACCCCCATATTATTTTATAATTTTTCTTGGCCCCCTTCCATTTTATATAAAATTTGACATTTTAGAATCTTTTGATCATCCTCTGTGAATTGGCATAAAATTTATTCCAATACCTTTAATAGTTTAACAGTTAAAATTTTTCAAAGTTTTCTGATTTTATTACTTAGAGCTCAATGATCGACACCCAATACCAGAAAAAAAAGGATCAATGTATAAAAACTTAAATAAATAAACAAATAAAAATCTTCAATTTAAAAAATATTCAAATTATAGGCTTTTCATTTAAATTTTTGAAGTTTGACAATTCTAGTTTATTTTGTATCAATTACGTTTCTCAGTAGTTCGTGAGACCTCTGATAATGATAATTCTATGAGGATAATACATCAATTTACTGTATTAGAGGTATTGAAAGCAAGGTAATGAAAAATAAAAAGATGCACAAAATATATCCTGTCATTTGACAATATAGCTGGATGAGCAGCTATAGCTTTATTTAATTTTGTCATTACAGACAGAAAGTTTTAGATACGCTCAATTTCCCTTTGCACAAATTTAAGTTTTAAAAAATTAAATTTACTTAAAAAGCATTTTTGAGAAATTTGAAGAAAATTTCCTACTTTTTATAAATAAACCTATTAGAAAATCGTTTTGGAGTATTCCGGAAAAAGTCATCTAGAACTAAAGTGTATATATAGTATAATATCAGAATAACATTCTTCTCATTCAGAGAAACTGCGTCATTAACTGAATATTAGCTGCATTGAAGATTTGTTTTCCTTAAAATAGGCTAAAGTGAAAAAGTAAATGCCTTTCGAAACGTAGTATTTCCTCAATTTATTATAAAAAGTACATTTCGATAAAAAAGTAATAAAATGATTTACTTCTGAAATCCATTCATGAAAAAATGACAATTAATAAATTCGTGTAATATTAAAGTGTAATTTTAAAATATAAGCAAACCTAAACAATTTGCTTTCTAAAAGTATTCACAAGTTCATCGATAACATTTTTTTAAATAAATTATAGTAGTTATAAATTATAAAAAGATACTTTATATTTTAAAAATGTGCTATTTTAAAAAGTTAAATAATTAATTGACATTGATAGACATTAATAATAATCTATTAATAGACTTAATCTTAATCAATTCATCTATTAATATATATAGTTAATCTGTTAATGGACATCGTTAATCTATTAATAGACATTGATTAAATACACATTTAACTATACCATTTTAAGGGTGCCTGAAATCTATATATGCTATTGAGATTAAAAGTATAACATTTTTATGGAGGTAAGACGTTTTATGCTTTTTAACATTTCATTATTTTACTACTTAAAAATTCCATTTTAGTAACATAATAATTGAATTAAACTTTTTCCCTACATTTAATTCCTCAAAAATGTTTTCTCAATGAATGCAAAATTCCTTTTCTTAAAACATTCAGATAAATAATATGTATGAATTATAAGAAGAGCTTAACAGGCAATAAAAATAAAGGAACATGAATTTTGAAAAGATATGTTTTGGGAAAAACAAATTTAAAAACTTTGCAACTGTTTCCATAAAGATATATTAATCGTATTTTCGAAAATTTCTGTGTTTTATGATGAATTTGCATCTCATTAAAAAACCAATTCGAGATTTGTTTGGGCAATTTTATTTCTATGTCTGGAATTCTGATAGCTTTCACTTACTATAAATTACAGTCATGTTATTTGTCATGAGTCATGTTACGTCATCTATTATTTTCCACAGTGAAAGTCCTACTACATTTAAAAGGAATTACTAAAATTATATTGAAGTAGAAAAAGTTTCAATTTCAAAGTATTTAAATCATTAATCAAAATAGTATTTAGAATTTCAAAGCATTGGTGACCACAAAATCAGTTTTAGGAATAGGAATTCAAATAACGTGATTGACAGATTCACTCAGGTTTTAGGTTTTCCATACTGACACTTTAAAAAAAAAAAAATCAAAGTTGGATAAATCTCTAAAAATAGTTTCTTTTGTCTCCATTATAGGAAGGACAACATATAAATTAAATATGAAATGAAATCAAATGTTTCTTTTCCTCTTTTTTAAAAATGTTATATTCTATATCTCTTTCCCGTCTTCTATATAATTATTTGTAATATTGATTGCAAATAAAAAGTTAGCCTGCATTAAAACTGACATTCCTATTTGCAGCAACTAGTGATACCAGTGGAATAGAATAATTCATTAAGCGTGTATCCCATATAAATAATTTAAAAATTCAATAATTGTACTAGTAAACAATAGTGGTTTTTCTGTAAAATTAATATCTAACGCATATTTTTTTGATAACTTGAATGTGATTAACGAATAATGAAAACATGAATTAACTTTTCATTATTTGGAACGCCGGCTTTTTGGGACTGAAAGACTTAATAGAGGGAAAAACAAAAAATTATTCTGTCTCTCATTAATGTACAAAAAAAGAAAAAGATTTTATGCTTCTGTAATAAATATTTTACAAAGTCAATTAGCACTACTAAAATATTAAAAATATGTTTGTTAAAGGAATCAATACATTATTAACTTACATCCCCGATTTCATAAGAGAATTAATAAATTATAAATAGAATAATTAAGAATTAATAATAATTAAGAATAATTAAGATAGATTATTAATAGAGAATTTTTTAATTTTTCAATGACGGATGGAGAAAGAAACTGTTGTTTGTACTGGAGAAAGAAACTGTTAAATTTGTAGTCAACAGATGGACAAGCTATATAAGATTATAGATTTCAGATTATATTATTAGATTAGAGATTAATTAGAGATTTTGTGTGTATCGTTGATACTTGAATTAACGTTTTGTTACACTTATCTGAAGTATCAACCTTATCATTATTTATTCAAACGCTAATCAAATTAAAAATTAGGGAAATTATTATTATTTTATTATAATAGGTAGGAAACAACCACAGTGAAGGAATTTATAATAATATAACCCACTTCGTAAAATAGTCCCTGTTTTCCACTTTTATTAGTGTCAATAAATTATTTCAAAATTTAAAATTTAATATTTTTAGTTGACTATAACAATTTGTTATTTGAACTAATGCAAAAAGTTTTATTCTACTTAAAGATAATGAATCAATAAATTTCGTTTTATTTAAAAAAATTATGCAAAGTTTTAAACTTTCCTTTTCATTTCTGCTTTTTAGATTCAATACACAACAAAGAAATTAAGAAATTATTTTGTCAACTTAAAAATTTTAAGTCAATTTTAAAACAAATGTGTTTTAAAATTTATTGTTTGATGTAATTGTTTGATTGTAATTTATTTATTGGTGATTGATTGTTTAAGTATTTCACGATACAAAGGCCATATTGAAAATATTTATATATCTCAAACACACCATTTCTAAATATTTAAATAGGTTATGTCTGTCTGACGAGATAATCTAATATTAAACGGACCTAAATATTAAACAGACATAATATGTTTAAATATTTAGAAATGGTGTAATATATGCAATATTAGTAAATATTTTCAATATGGTCTTTATATCGAGAAACACTTAAGCGCCTGAGACTGCAATTAACTATATTAAAACAAAGCTATAATATCTTGTGCATTCTAATTCTAAATTTCATTTGAAAGCACTTTTATATTTTTATAATTTCCTTGCGATTTTTTTCATTTTTCTTTCATTGAGTATTGATTTCAACAAATTTAAATTAAAAGTTTTATAGCAGATGCATTTAATGATTTATATCTCTCTAAATTTTCTTTTTTTCCTTTTGTATATTTCTATGAATTCCACCCTATCTCGAATGTCTATAGAGATTAACTAATTATGCAATTTAAATATTTATTGTTTAGCTTAAATATATTTTAAAACTATGCATAAGAATCAATATTTGTTTTAGATCAACAGAATTGTTTATGAATCAAGATTAGATTCCGACTGTTTTCAATTCTTTCCTTCCAAAATCTTCCGATTTATACATGTTTGAAGAAAAATTTATTTTACGTATTACAAGAAAATGGCATTGATATGTTAGTAATATAGTTGAATAATTCATTATGGCATTATGTGGTTTGTTTTATTAAATGAATAATTTCTATTTATTTGAGATAATATTTCTAAAAAAGTTCAGAAAAATTAACCATCAGAATAGTATTCTATCAACAATCAAAGTTATAAAATTATAAAAAAGTGTATATTATAATTTTATTTTCTTGAAATAAATTACATATGTGAAACTTTAATTGACATTTAATGGATCAATTGCAGAAAAAATTTTAATTTAATATAGTCTTGATATTAATTTAGTTTATTTTAAACATTATGGAATAAATTTCTATATAATCTATAATAACCATTAAATTTTCATTTTAAACATTATGGAATAAATTTCTATATAATCTATAATAACCATTAAATTTTCATTTAGTTTGAACTGTATGGTTGTTGTATTGGAATGTTAGTTTGTTTTATATCTTAATTAATAAAATAGCTGCGGCGATATACGATCTCAATAGTGGATTAAGAACTGTTATGTCTAAACATCTTGAGTGACTATAAGCTAATATTTAGCACTGTGCCTTGATTAAAGAAAATTTTAAATGACATTTGTCATGCGTTTTTTCTATTGTGAAACTTAGTAATACTGTAAACTGAGTAGTAACTTAATTACTAATAATTCAGTAACATTTAAGTTTTTGTATTTTTCAAAAATGAAGGATGTTTTTAAAGAAAATTCTCTCTTTAAAAAAGAGATTTATTATTAAATTTTATTAAATTATTATTAATTATTATTAAGATTTATTATTAAATTATTATTTAATATTTTGAAATTTAGAAAATTTTAATTCATTAAATTTTTTTTACTATAACTGTTCAACGTTTCTATTTTCTAATAGAAATACTGAAAAATTGGGTTTGAGTAAGCCTAGGTTGCCACTATTTTTTTCTCACATGAATATACGTACATCTCGAAATGTAGTTTCATAATGAAAATTGTTTACCGTTCAAAGAATTCTTAGCTGACAAATATTTCACTGGTTAATATTTCTTTTCTTTCATGTTGTTCATTTTACAATAAACATCAATTTATTTATTTACTCTGTTTGGAGTCTAGTAAAATAGTTTATATTAATTTTTTGTCTCATAATAAGAGTGAGAGAAATACAACAAATAAAAAAAAGAAAGAAATTATACGAGAAGTACAACAAATAAACAATTTATTAAAAACAATTTATAGGTATACAATGCATTTCCACAAACTTATGCAAATGATGTAAAACCTAGAATAACTGGTAGCAAAAATATATCCATCGTTCCCATTGCAACGGCTTACAATAATCAATCGAATTTTCCGCGAATATGTCAGGCGCATACATAATGCATGTATCAAATATCTTTACAAATTTCGATATTTTAATACTACTATTAAAATTTGAAAAATGCTATGTAATTATTTCATGGAAGTAACTGACATAAAAATTTTTTTTAAGAAAAAATTTCAAATATATTTCTAAAACCGAAATGAGAAACTTTATATTCCGTTATCAAAAATTAAAAACTAATACCAACAATTTATCACATAAGTAAAGTAGTGATGTATCACAGATATATTTTATATTCCAAAACTGTAGTTGGATTATAAACAACTTTCAAACGGAACTATAAAACATTTTATATATTTATACTGGCTTCAAATTCCATTGTCTTCCAAATCTTTATACGACAGCTAATTTTTTTATCGATGTTTCGATTTAAAATAGAATGATTAAAATATTTTATTAAATCCGATATATATGTATATTTTTTACCACCAGCCATGTTCGCCACTATGTCCACCGTGTCCTCCGAAACCTCCATGTCCTCCTCCTAAACCGCCATGTCCTCCTCCTAAGCCACCATGTCCTCCTCCATAACCGCCATGACCTCCTCCTCCTCCACCACCTCCTCCACCGGTAACAACAGCTACGTGTTGAACGACGGGAACATGTTTTACAACGGGTACGTGTTTTACAACTTTAACATTTTTTACAACGCGAACATGTTTTACAACTGGAACATGTTTAACTACTGGAACGGTAATTATATCTCCTCCACCTCCACCTCCGTGGCCACCTAAACCTCCTCCATGTCCTCCATGACCACCTCCAAGTCCTCCATGTCCACCACCATGACCACCTCCAAGTCCTCCATGTCCACCACCATGACCACCTCCAAAACCACCATGCCCTCCTCCTAAGCCACCATGTCCACCTGAGACGACATGACCACCATATTCTCCAATTTCATGTGCAATGAGTACTTTGCCTCCTCCACCTCCTCCTCCTCCTCCATGTCCTCCAAGAATTTTCACACCATGTCCTCCTCCGTAGCCGCCACCATGTCCTCCTCCGTGGCCACCTCCATGTCCACCTCCATGACCACCGCCATATCCTCCTCCATGACCACCGCCATATCCTCCTCCTCCATGGCCACCAAAGTCATGTTCCAGAAGGATGCCATGTCCACCACCTCCTTCGTGGAGATCGTGAAGAATTCCTCCTTGAGTTGAATAAATGCTCAGAAGAAGGATTATCGCTGAAAACTGTAAGAGAAAGTAGATTATGTTTTAATTAATCAAAGTATTAAATATCGATATAATACAAAATTAAGAACTTGCAACATAATTTTAACATGTTAACCCTTGGATAAGGTTTTGCTTTACTTTCTTAATTACGCCGTTATTCCTATGCTTTATGGAAGTGTTATTCCTTTGAAAACCGTAGAATGTGTTGAAATAAAGCTGTTATAATAAAACATTTTAGAAAACATACCATTTGACTGAATAAAAAAACCCATTTATTTGTATATTAAAGGTATAAATTTAGTATAAGTTTTCGTTATATGGCATAAAAAATTGATATTTAGCAAGTTAGAAAAAAATCGTACAATAAAAGCTAAGATGGAAAGGGAAAAATTAATGAAACAAAATTATTGAAAACAATTATTCTAATCTACTATGCAATTCTCCTAACTAACTCTTTCAAGTTTAGTTATGTACTTACAATGTTATCATTTCAGCATAGAGACATATGCTTGTATCCAAAAACGTTTTCCTATCACAAAGAATAAACATTAAACTTTTGAACATGTCCGTTTTATGAGCAATCTGTTGAAGTGGTAAAATACTTTTTGCTACTCTTTTTTAAAAAATAAGAATTTTTTAGAAATAATATGTATTGGGCATTAAGCTTGTCCAATTAAATATGATATTATACAATACAGTTGGGAATACTGATAATTATTTTTTGAAAGAGGCGCATTGGATTTTGAATACTATTTGTTTCTTTTTCAGAAGAACATTATAGTTAAAGATAAAAATAAATAAAACACCCTAAAATACTCTTTTTCTATAACTTATACTATCTCTACATTTGTTCTTTGTTACCATTATAACAACTTTCGATTAATCAAAATAAGAATTTGTTGGTAACAATCAATTTGCATTTCGATATTTTTATATTTTAATTAATTTGTAAAATAGAAGATATTCTAACCATTTACAACACTAACAATATTAGTGCATGTTTCCTTTTGAAGATTGCACTAAATGTAATCAGAATGATAAAAATTAAAAAGATACCGAGAAGCACTTCAACAGTTAATTAAACCAAATTTTAAATCAGAATTCTGTTTTTTTTTTAAACCATTCGTGTTAAGTGACATACTCTGGAAATCATTATTTAGAAATTTCCAGAAAAGATTAAGTAAAACAAACTTGAATGTATCTGAAATATCAATAAGTAAAATATATCTAGGAAACTGTTATAATACAAATAAATCAATCAATAAATATAAATAATTGGAACTATTATAATACAAACAAGTTCACGATATTTTTTTATTAAAGAAAATAAAGAAGCAAGATATCATATAAACTAAATTTTTTATGCTTTTTAAAAATTTTTCTGAAAAACTAGTATATCAAGATGAATAAAATATTTTCATTCTTAAATTGCTGCTGTTATTATTATTTTGTAATTTTTGTACATATCGCACTAAGAATCAATTCAAAGTTATGGCAAGTTATACTGTTATTTAAAATTTAAGGTAGAGTTCCCTAAACATAATTAATTATTACACATATACGTCGTATATGAAAGCCTGAAGTAATAATTTTGTTCGTAGAAAAGAAAATTGAAATAGAAAACAATATGAAAATATAGTCTAGAAGAAACACAATATTATTCTAAATAAAATATATTTTCTTTCCTAGTTTTTGAAAAAAATATTTTTTATTTAAATTTATTTCTTGAAATTGCATCAATAATTTAATTTGATCAAATCATATATACAGTATCTATTTATAATATTTGATAGTGAGAGAAGATAGATTGCGTAGCATCCGTTATTTTTATATTATTATTTCAAAGAATAAACTAAAGAATTGGTTGATATTAAGTTTATTTCTAGATTTAATAATACAGTAAAATTATAAAAATATTCATACTAATTTCTATATTATTTTCTGAAATAAAATATACTTTTGTAATGAAGTCAAATAATTATTCGAATCAAATTAATGGGACAGTGTGTAATTTAAAATTAATAATACTTAGTAATGAGCATAAAGCTAAATTTTTGCCATGGCAACTACATAAAAAAAAACAACTAAGATTAAATTTCTATGAAAAAGTTGAAAAACATATATTAACCTAAAATTTTTATATGAAACTTATTTTCGACAATATTCACTAAACTATCTTTAAGATAAATTTATATCTGTCATTTAAAATAATTAAGCAAGTATATTGGTAGTTATAAAATACTGATCGTATACTGATCCTGATCCTATAAATTCATTAAAAATTATAAAATAAACTGCCTTCATTGAAAAGAATAAATTCAGAAGATTGCTTTGATAAAAATGAATTTTCTCATATTTTCTTAACTCCAAATATATGAAATCCATTCTTCAGTTTCGAATTTTTTGAAAAAGTACCCCGATCTTATTTTCTAAAGTAAAGTGAATGACTTACCCTAAAACTCATTTTCAGTTACTTTCCTTATATCCTTTATTTAGTTCTGAAGAGCTGCACTAGTTATGAGAAGAGTGAAAATCGCTTTTGTGATGCTTAACGGATTAAGTTCACAGTTTTTATACTTGGGAGATACTCATGGGTGTTGATAGGGTGGGAAATGATCCATATCGGACCACCCTTTTTTGGATCTTCCGCGAGATCCCTGATGGCCACGAATTCATCTTCGCTCCCTTCCTGTTTTAAAAGGTCTTGGGTTCGAAATGTAGATAAAACAAAAGAATGAAATATAGTACTTGAAGATAATCTGCGATTTCGTTGGATGAGCATCTCTGAACACAAACTTTCACTTACAGTGGTCATCAGATGTAGGAAGTTGTAGATATGCTCAATTAGCTTCGCGTGATTTAAAATTCAACAAATTATGTAACTAAAATTTAAAAAGAAATAACACCTTTTCTAAATGAATTGTGAAATGAGTCGTCTTTTTATAAATAAATCAACGAGGAAGCAAGGTTTACAAATGATGTATGAAATAATTTTGTGTAAATTTGTTTTAAAAGAGATAAAAGTATTTTTAACTGGTAAGAAATAAACTGCACTAATGGATACAACTTTAATAATGTTTACTTATATAAAATATGTGAATATTGTAATATTTTATAACAGAGAATTTCATCTCGAAGAATCATAAACTGGAAAGTTATTTCTCTTCTAAACTGAGTTGAGGTCAGATTATGGAATCACATCATGCCTCAAATGTTACCAAACCATAAATTATAAAATTACAATTTCTTAGAAATGCTTCACATTTTAATTACAAACAATACTTTTTGACAATTTGTGGCATTGAAAATTACAATTTAAAGTCCCACTGGATAAATTTTAATATTATTAGCTATAACGATAACTGTAAAAATTAAAATATTTTATCTGCCTTTATCTTTAAAAAAGGTAAAAACTAAACTTATACATTTCATTTTAACACCTTTAAATTTACAATTAATTAGAAGTTTTTGAATTATGTGTGGATGTTAAACCATAAGCAAACATGTTGAAGTTTTAGTGTTTCTTAATAGTTTCTTGAGAGATATTATAGAATAAGTATCGAAATAAATCAAATACATGCATTTATAGGGCATAAAACGTGAAATAATTTCAAATAAATTGCGGCATATCTGAAGCATATTTCTAAAGAATAAAATGCAAAATTTTGTAGGCTTTATTAACAACCGATCAATAAACAGCAATAATACGCAAAATTGATGTGCGAATATATAGGCAGAAATGAAAAAGCATCAATTTTCTTTTTCTCAACCACAAGAACCATAAAATATGCATTTATATTCAAACAAATCGAATGAAATTAATTAATTTCTATTTAAAAAGATTTCTCTTAACGAAAATTTGAAATTGTTGTCATTGACTTTACTTTATATTAAATAGTATTTATTATATTTGTTTCAATAAGAATATTAGTCATTGATGTGTTTTTTCGAATTGATATTAAACTGTGTTTATTTAATATTACGTTTAAAATGTTTTATATTGAGTACTAATTAACTTTTTAGAATTATTATCATATTAATTAAAATAATTTTTAACTGATTATTTTTTCAAAGTTAATTAATAACATAAAATATTCAGAACAATTCTGATTGGAGATTATTACCAATTTAACTTAGTATATAATTAAACAATTAGAACTAATTTCCATATTTGGGGTTCTACATTTAAAAATTTGAAACAGGAAAAATGTATATTTGAATAAACAGGTCGTGCTTTTTTTGTGGATGGATAATAACACTTGATGATGAAATAATTATAAGTTCAATGCACCGAAAAAAAAAAAAAAAAAAAATCAAATCCTTTTTGACAAATGATTTATGTTACTTAGATTCTGGGAATAACCATATAATATGTTTTGATATTATATAATTCTATAGGGGTTCGAAGTCTTTTATTTTTATAATTTTTACTTTAGCAATTTTTTCTTGAATGTGGAGCAATCAATATTTGATTCATTTTGCTCTAATGTATTTACTTGACATGTATAATGAAGAAGAATTTTTAATGTTTTTAGTTTGATACTATTAACCTATGTATTATAAAGCTCTAATTTAAGAAATAGATGCAAAAATTTTTTTTCATTTGTGTTTAGCATGTTATTTTCCTAATTTATGATTTAGAAATGGGAATTATAGGTGTTAGAGTAATGCATGTTTATTCAGAATATTATTCAATTTTATCTTATTAATCAGAGAAAAAGTTTCAAGAAACACCTAATATAATTCATTAAATAAATGAAATAATAATATAATTTTAAAATAATTAATTAATTAATAGAAAATTTCAATAAAGTGATGATAGAAGATTCCATAAACGAAATTCATCAAAAGTACTTCTTGATATTGCTTTTCAAACTAATACTTTTTACAGTGCTGACAACCCTTCAACAATGATTAACAAATGTAATTTGCTTACTTCAATATACACTCTAAATTAAAACTTTTGATACTGTTAAAGCCTGATTTAATTGCTTTAATTTTAGAAGCAAAATTAAAATTGTACTTTCACTATTCAAAATACCATTATAAGCTATTCGATAACTAATTCATAGAACCTAAAAAAGTAGCATAAATGCTTTTATAATGATTATTAAATTCATAAAAAAGCAATTGTTTATTCTCTTCTTGATAAAATTTGCAATTCCTTATAACTTGATGAAAGAAGAGCTTAACAGATATTTAAAGATATAGACATCCTTTGAAAATGCCTTCTTTTAATGTTGATTAAATTCATAATTTTTTTCAAATAGGGACAGATAATTTTATACTGTAATATTTAATAATTTCCATTTTGTTTCGAATAATCTAGAAAATGCATTAAAAATAATGTGACTTCCCTGCTGGAATTATTCAGATATTTAAATAAAAATATCAGAGAATCTTCAAAATGCACTGTAATGAAATGCTCTTAAAACTGTGTAAACGCGTTGGAAGGTTCATTCACAGAAATTGAAAAACATTTTTTTCTTTCCTGTATAACGCAGTATTTCTTACAGATAACTTTCCCATCTTATAATTTTTCCGTCTAACATTTTATTTCCCCGTAGGTAACTGTCCTCTCGCTGAAGACATCAAGGACATGCATTAAAACTAGGTTTTGTACGACGATAGGATTAAGAAAGACTGAAAACTGGAAACGCTCCATCACCCGTGACATACATCTGCTGTTCTTCTTTGTAAGCATACTAGAAAGAAAGGAAGATTCTGAAGTATTCTGGAAATATGGTTTTTAAGTTGGATTGCCTTAAAAACAAAACTAGACTTGCATGGCTTCTACTTAATGACCTTAGAATATCATGTTGTATAGTCTCCAGATTGCTTCCTCCAATTCGTAGATTACCTCCTGCTCCAGTCACTTCATGTTTATAGTATATTTGCGTTAAGGTTCCAGTTGTATTTTTGCTATTAGCCATGGATGAATTGCCTCAATTTAATATTAAATAATGGAAAACAAATGTGATGATATGGTATAAGGTTTTGCTTTTCGTTTCTGCTTTTCCACATAAATTATAAGCATTTCCTTTTGAAGATAATCGTTAAACTCTGATTCCTGGTTTTAATTCTATTAAATGAAATATAAGAATTATTAAGCAAATTCACGAATACCTAATAACTTAATCATTACTTTACTTGAAACCGCAATGCATTAGAGACAAATTTATAAATAATACTTCACTTGCTTGAAAATTATACTTTTACCAGTTTTCCTTGATATCAATGATTTAAAAAAAAATTGAACGAAGAACATTTTTGCTATATCATGGAAATATTAGACCAAAATTGTTAAAGCAAATAAATTTAAAAATATTTAATGTGCATATTTTAAGTATCAAATTTTACTACTATATTTTAAATAAAAAGTAAGCATTTATGTTGCAAGTTAGAACAAGTACAAATGTTTAAAAAAATGTATCTATTATGTTATATAAGTATGCACTAACTGTATCCAGTATATTTATTATACACTTTTTTATTTTATTCTTTCCCACTCAAAAAGTACTTTATGTCCTTTCGATATTTGTATTAAATATATACTAATTACATAAATAAATACAAATAATTTAATAAGTATTTATTTACTTAATTATTTAAATACCTAAATTTTAAATGTGTGCTAATAATTATTTAATGTGCAAATAATTATTGCGTTTAAATAATCCAATGAATTTTCGTTACAATCTGGTAAATATGAAATAACCGATACATAAGAAAAAAAAGTTATCTTAGACAGTTTAAGATTAATTCATAAATACTTTAAAACTTTTGGTAATGTTTTTAAAATACAAAAGTCTCAATTCATTCAAGACGAATTGTCGTCCTTTTAGTATATATAATTTCGTTATGAATATAAATGATTTTCCTTTAAGTATGCTATTGCATATTTAATTCAATATACGATACAAAAATAAATCGACAATTAAATCTAATATTATAACGCCCTCCTTTTACACACAGTTTGACTATTTTGTGACTGCCAATATTATACAAAGAAAAAAAAAAAATAAATAAATAAAAAAACGATAAAAAAAAAATCAAAATAGTCCAAATTCAAAAAAACATGAAAACCACTTTTTAATAGTTTTACAAATAGCACAGCATATGAATAAAGAAACCCTTAACCGATCTTGAAATCTGTAGAAATCCTGTTTGTTTAAAATAGACTTTTAATTAATTGTCACTCACAATTATCAATCTGGTCCAAAATAAGAAAACCTGTATCTGACACTCGAATAATATTTTGCTACCTAAACTGGTCAGAGGTGAAAGTAGAGCGTGAGTTTATTGGCCTTATCAGATACAGTAACATTAATGTCAAAGATAATTTATTATGTATGTTTTTTGTGCTCTGCATATGACATTATACTCACACGAGTAATATAGCCTTCAGTAATCTATTTCTTTTTTTGAATTTGATAATGATTTATATTTAGATAGTAATATGAGAGTAAGAGTTTCTATTACGTCAGTGTTTTGGTTGTATTGTTTTACTGTTTATTCAAGTCAGGCATTCAAAACTATGATGATGATAAACGTCGAATATAATTATAGATACATTTGTAAACTTAATCCTAAAAAATGCTATTAAATATTATAGAAAATAATGGAATTGATTTAATTTTTCATATTTATGATTGAAAATTTATAATTTTAATATTTATAATTTTCTGTCTATAATTCAAGATGGGCTAGAAAAAATAGATTTTAAGATTGTATATTAGTTATCATCTGAATTAATAGAGAGTTTTTGCATACCGTACGTTAGTTATCGTAGGACGTCCGTTAGCTTTTTCTCCCTAGCGCGCATGCTCATAGGAAACATAATTTCTTATGAGCATGCGCGCTAGGGAGAAAAAGCTAACGGACGTCCTACGGTAACTAACGTACGGTATGCAAAAACTCTCTAATATTTCAGATATAGAAAAATGTAATGCTATGCAAAGTAGATTATTTATGAGTTATTAAGAGATTTATAGTATGCCATTTTAACAGTAAAAAACTAAATGGAAAATTAAATTTAAATATGGAAAAAACAAGTTTTGTAGCAATTTAGTTGATAAATTTTTCTTATTAGTAACATATTAATATTATTTAATATTTGTAGTGATTATGCCATTGTCAAGATTATGCCATTTTATGGTGAATTACACCATTTGATGATATATTCTTATAAAAAATTTCCATAAAATAATTTTATGAAATATTTTAAGAAATATTATTATAGAAATTTTTAAAACTGATTAAAAAAATTAGACTCGTTGCCTTTCGAAAAATAATAATTATAAGCGGATTAACAAATATGCGATATAATGAAGACAACTATATTAAGAATGAACCATTTTGATGTGAAAAATTCTGTTAATTGGAGTTAAAGAATTAAAAAATACTAAAAATAGATAAAATTCCAGAAATTTTTAATATGTTTAGATAATAAATTTTATGAAAATTATAAACGGTGTTAATTTTTTGTTTCTGTTTTTCACAGAAGACATTATTAATTTTGCCCGATAAATTGAGTAAAAGAAATCTCTAAAAGAGAGAACATTATTGCGAATTATTGCTCTTCCATCCGACATACTTCATTTTTGTATGATTAAGAAGACACAAATTAGATAAGTGAAAGGACTTTCCGAATAAGGAATCTAATTTAAATTGGTTTTTTATGTTGTAGAAAGTAAAGCTGTCTGTAAAGAAAAGTTAACAGGAAAGCTTTAGTAAGTGCGAAATATTTAAAATCAGTAATCCTGCTGTGTAAATCCTTTAATGATTCTTCAATGAATAAGTATAGAAAAACAATCGACGTTCTGTTATAGATATGTTTACGGTCAATTACCCATTAACTAATTTCGTTGTTGGAAGATTGTGAAACATCTCAACTCATTTCGCAGTCTGCTGACATATGAATTTGGTCTATTTCCATGGGTACTTTCCATTTTATTATTGGCAAAGACGAATTGAAGCAGGGTAAGCATCCATGCGAAGAAAATCGCTGTTGGATTAGAAAGAATGCATTATGTTGAAACATCAACGTATACAAGATTCACTTTGTGAGTTGCATCAATTTATTAGCATCCTGACAGAATTCCGTAAATTTATCATTCAACCAACTTTAATTAAAGGATGTAAAATGACTTCAAATTATAAAAAAGATAATACAGTACCATTATAGATAGATATCAAATATTATATTATCTTAATAATAAATCATAACATACATTCAATGTAAATAATCTTCTTTCAGTTGTAGCTAAATGTTTAAATATTTTTAAATGTAGTGACTTACACTATTTATAGAATCTGTAGAATATTGTGTCATAGAATACTTTTCTACAGATCTACGGATTATTACATCATTTATATTCTGTAGAATATTACATCATTTATATTCCGTAGAATATTACATCATTTATATTCCGTAGAATCATTTATATTCTGTAGAATATTACATCATTTATATTCCATCATCATTAATATTCCGTAGAATATTGCATCATTTATATTCCGTAGAATATTACATCATTTATATTCCGTAGAATCATTTATATTCTGTAGAATATTACATCATTTATATCCCGTAGAATATTACATCATTTTGTAGAATATTATATCATTTATATTCCTGCAGTATGTTGCAAATTTCACTTCAGCCGGCGATTCAGATTAAAAAATATTTTTTAAAAATTTTATTCAATATCTAAATTAGTGTGTGTAAAACCAAAGTGTTTGTTCTTCTAATGATGCATAATTCTATAAGCAATTAATCATGTATTTCACTATTATATAAAACTTAATACAACGTGATTATTAAATATTTAGACTATTATAGATGGATTTTTTTTTGTTCTTTTACAAACGCCAACAATTTTTAGAATTGAAACTGTAGTTTTAAGAATTGGGGGAAAAATAGACAAGCGTAGATATAATTCCTTACTTCATAGATTTTGTGACTGAGTGTTTTGAAACATTTTCTGACATAAACACAATGTTGTTCTTTAACTACATTCATATAACTAGTTGCAAAGTTTCCTGTTAACTTAATTTTGAAAACAGCCATCTATTTGAAACACCAATTTATTTAGAATTTGTTTTAAATGGATGGTATAAGCTTACTGTTGTGACAAATGGATTCACTTTCACCATCATTACGATTAAAATATTTTATATTATAATGATAGTTTAAATCTATATTATCTATCATAACTTGCTTTATTATTGATTGATAAAGCAACAGTGCTTGAAATAAATTGTGTTTATTATTTTCTTTTGCAATGAAGCTGATCTTAGAAACATCTGAGATATAAAACTATTTCATAAATGATTTGAACGATTATGTTTGTGAACTAAATTTTTTTAAAATAATTGATATGAATATATATATATATATATATATATATATAAGACTTCCGTCCGAACTTCAAAATAAATTATAAGCAAGAAACTAAGAAGTGTTTCAAAGGAATTAATTTTTATTAATTTATTTATAAATTTATTTAATTAATTTATTTCTTAAATTTATTAATTAATTTGCCTTTTTATAAATTAAAAAAAATTGCAAGAAACTAATACTTTTAAAGGGAAAGTAGGAAATGAACATTTATGCCAATTTACTAGAGTGAATATTACTCTTTCACGATAATTGCAGTCTGTTTACAAAAATAAATGAAGAATAAATCAGCTTATAGTTAAAGATCAAGGAAATTGATAAAGACCTTAATTGTAACCTATTTTGAAAGGAGTAACTTCTTAAACGTCTTAATTCCTTAATAATCCTGAAGCGATCGTTAAATATTCAGAGTTCATCTCTTCTTAATTTGATGTGTAAATTTTAAGATTAGAAATGCGAGTAAATTATTTTCTTTTACTGTTTTTGACAGAGAGATTAAAATTGTGAAACAAATAATAGTTTTTAATACTAATGAAAAAAAAATTTTTTTTTCTCATGTTGCAATTTCTGCGACAGATCTGCTTAACTCGCTTCTCAACTTTACAATTAATGCGTAGGAACATGAAATCTTGACATTTTTGGAACGTTGAGAATCTCATGTAATCCTTTAATTTATATTTTCAAGTTTTAATTATATAAAATAAATAAATAAATAATGAAGCTAATTAAGTTCTAATTTTGTTTAAATTCATGCCAACATTTTACATTTTATTTTTAAAAATATTACGCATTTGAGTGATTAGATTATTTTGCTCTGCTGAATTAATAAAAAAAATTTATGGCTCAATAAAAGCAAATTGTTATTATCCTGCGACATTTTTTTCTTATTTATCATGATAAGTATAATTTATGACAAATAAGAAAATATATTGTTTGTTTGTCATCATAGATACTAATTTTATTAGTATTTTTTAATAATTATGTTTATTAATTTTATTAATTAATTAATATTAATGATATATATTTATTAATCATTTACTAAAATTTTTCCTTGCGAACTACAATTATAATTAATATTTTAGTATGTACGATCCGAAATAATTCTTCAAATGTGGCTCAAAGAAAGCATCACTTATATCTTGTTCTAATTTTTGTAAAACGATTAACTACTAATTTTTGCTTTAATTACTGTAAATAATAAAATTTTCTATTTATTAAAAATGTAAGGTAACAAAATATTAATTTTTTATTAATGTTAAAAGATTAATTTGTGTTAATGCTTGCACTTTTGTCTTGAGTTATTCTAAATTTACCATTTATTTGATGTTTTTATTATTTTGTCATTGATTTATTTGTTACTTCTTTTGTAAGCACCGTGTGATACTTTGTGGTACACGAAGATTTCTTGTAAACCTCAATAAAAAAACATGTACTCTAAAACGAAATGAAAAATTCTATTATTAAGTAGAACTATTTAAGTAGTAGGAAGGATAGTTATAATAAAATACTCATTTACTCTAGTATCAATAATTTTTAATAACATTATAATTAAAATTTTAATTTTTCATTTATGTAAAAACTAAAATTAATTACAGTTTTTTAGACACATAATATATAATATTATTAATTATTTATAATATATTAATATACACCAAATATGTATTTTTTATTATATTTTCTGGTTAACTATAAAAAAATATTAGTTCAAAAGCAAATATAAAATCAGAAAATGCACAAAATGTTTTAGAATAGAGTTTCAATTCTTAAAACTGAACTCGTTTATAATATATTGTAATTTCACAAAGTTTATTTGGCTATATACTATTTAATAAAATTTAAAACAAATTTTCTCAAATTAATTAAATATATTTTGATATTTTTTATTCAATTTTTTTTTTCTACAACTGCATTCTAAAAAATATTTATGTTTTTGAAAACAAATTTTTCAGATAAGAAAGTGATGATAAAACCGTCTTAGATTTAAGTTAAATAAAACAAGAATGCCGTGTGATCAGCATTCGAGGTGCTGACCTGTTGTCTGTTTGCTGTATTCCTTCTTGAAACTTGTTTACTTCATTTCTTTTTCCTTGTTGACTGCTTCAGAATGGAAATAATTTCTTGTTCCCCCAATTGTTAAACAGCGCCCTCTGTTGGGGTTCATATTAAACGAAACGTGATATGAAAAGTGATTTTATAAAAATTAATGTTTTGCAATGGTTTGCTATCCTTTTACTAAAACAGAAAATTTTTGTATTCGCTCTCTCGCATTTAAAAATTACATTTTTTAATCAAAATGAATTATATCAAAATTATTTATATATTTTATTCCCTATTTAATCCTGCCGATCTTAAATAATTACTTTAAATTTATTAAAAACATAAAAAAAAGGCAAATTTGCAACTAAAAAAATTACACAATTGTTGTGAAAATGTTGCATGATTGCTAATGTTTTATTTAAAAAAATTAAAAGAATGTATATAGCTGAAATTAAAGAATATTAGCGAAATTATAAATATTTCTAATTGCTAAAATTTATATTCATATTCTTAGTAATTATTTTTACTTTTGGTTATTTTTTTATATTATTATTTTTTATACATAATGGAGAGTTTTTGCATAACGTTTTTTTATCATCCGATATTTTTCTTCCTAGAGCGCATGCTCATAGGAAACATTGTACCTATTGCGCATGCTTATCTGTAATACTGCACTACTGAGCTATTCCTTTGAGCATGCGCGCTAGGAAGAAAAAAATATCGGACGATAAAAAAACGTTATGCAAAAATTCTCTAATGATAAGTAAAGTAATCTTTGCAAATCAAATTTTCAATTTCAGGGAAGCCGGTGTAAATGCTGCTGGACGGTGACGTCAGATTACTTCGTCTAGTAGGAGGAGTCTTTAATGAGGAGGCAAAAATGCACTTCAATCAGAAAGGATAAAATCGGGCAAACTTGAATGCGCATGCATAGAAGTAATTTTCAGGATGAAGGATAGGTCTTGAGGATTAATGAAGGCTTGAGCTTCGACGTTTATTATATTCCATTAGGTAGTGGAGTATAGATGCTTAACACTAAAACACTTTAGAAAAGAAAATTCGGGATTTAATTAAGTTCTTATTATAATTGATGAGTCCTTTAAAGAAAGTTCTTGAGGATTTCTTGATGAAATCTTGGATTTTTTCGATGTCTTGGTCCTTGTGAAATGTATCATTATGAATATGATAAGGAGCTGCAGTAATACGAAATATTTTGAACTTGCAGGATTTGAATTTTGTGATGGTTAGGTTTTGCAGAATGTTCCCATATTAGGGCAACATATGAAAGGGAAGGTCTAAGGATTTGTTTGTAGAGTAGTACCTTATTTTTGAAGAGATAAGCTAGAATATTTCCCCAACTATGCTAATCTTAGGTTCGTTTTACTACAGCATTTGGTTTTGATAGTTTAAATGTGCTTTCGTAAGGTTAATTTTCTAATTGTGACTAAGACAATATATTTAACTTCATTGACCCAATCGATCTGAGCAGTGAAAAGAAAAAAATATTATCACTTGGGGTCTTGACATTTCCTGTGCAAAAAATTACTGCTTTTGATTTATTTGTGTTGAATACAATTCTCCATACGGTCTGTCATTTTTCTAGGACGTCTAAAAATTATGAAGCGTTCTGATTACGAAGTTAACAGTCTCTCCTTGAAGTAACATAGCCGAGTCATGAGTAAGTAGGCAGGTGCTAATGTGTTTTTCTTGGTTAAAGTCATAAGTGAATATATTATACAATATCGGACTTAAGGCGCTACCTTCTACAGTACCAGCTTCTATTCGACCATGTCGAGATGATTACTTGATGACTTGAAGAGTTATATTTTGAAGTTAATTATAAATCAGATGGATGAGGTAAACAAGAAAACTTAACTGGATCATGATAAGACTTAACTGGATCATGATCTCCAAGATACCATTGGTGGCAGCAGAATAAGAAAGGATGATCAGGTGCTATTATGTTGAGATAATTTAGGTTGGACCAACTGGGAATTGGACCCAAGTACCGCTGGTATTACTTCGATCATAAATCTATGTGTTTGTTTAGCATTGAAGTCACCAAGTAGTATTGCTCTATTGCTGTAATCGAGTATTGTGTCCAGTTCTGATGTAATAATTCTGTCAACTGCGGGGCTTTAGATGCTTGAAGTAATTACTATATTGGGTCCATTTCTGTTGGTTAATATTGTTGAAGAGTTTTCAAAAGAGGGTTTTAGAAAGTGCACTTTAAGGTGAATTAAATTTATATGAACACAAATAGTAACATAGGCTCCTTTGCAGAGATAAAAATTCTAAAAGAACTGCAAGGAAGGCTATGCTTAAGTTCGTATCAAGCTTAAGTTCGTATCAGGTTGATAATCAGGAGCGAGAGCGGAATGAGCCTTCACTCAATGAAGTCTGAAATAAGAGATTTTTTTTCAACAACTATTGTTAATTTAGTAATATTTTATGTATAACCCGTGAAAGATATTTTTTTTCTGTTAGGTATGCAGTTTCTTTTCATGCATACTTATTCTAAAAATATTTTTAATGCAAATAAACACTTATAAAATGTACCTAATTTTTATCTAGTTAGTATTTTAAGTTTATCATAAACATATTAGAATATTCTAAGAAATAATTTAAATGCCATTGATTCATTAATATCTGAATATCTGTATTTTTCAAAAATATCATTAAGTAAATGTTTGAGTTTTTATAGAAACTCATTTACATTTTCTAATGGAGTATTAAAAAAGAATAAAATTTCTTGAATGTTCTGCATTCTTTTAATGTGTTAAAAAAATTAAGAATTGTGTAACATGTTTTTTACATTTTCCACTAGCTGAATAAGCATTGCTTTGAAACACGAGAAAAAAATAAACAGAAATAAAATAAACATCTTCATATTCTGCATGGATTTTCCTTTTGGATTTATTTACAGTTATGAAAAGGAGAATGAATTATAGGAAATTAAATATGTAGATAATACAGGAAATGTTTTCTTAACATGCTGAATAATATGAAATAAATTATATGTTTGAAATAAATAACTTTCCATAGCATATGTAAAAAGCTTAATGAAGTTTGACGGATAAACAATGAAGAACAACGAGAATAAAAAGTAATAATTTAACAATGAAATAAATCTAAATTATAAATATTAAGGTTAATTAAAAGAAAGTCCTTTAAAAATAATACATTTAAAAATAATTTATTTACAATATAGCTTATTATAATATTTAGTTAAATTTTGACTAAATTTCACCTAATCAAATGTTAAAAATGTTACAACTCATCTAGTAGCCCTGCTACCGACAATTTCTTAGTGAACTACATGTGGAAAACATGATGTTGCAAACGTATGTAATTTCTACCAAATTATTCAACACAACAAATGCGAAAAAAAAGAGGAAAAAAAATAGACATAAGGAACACGAAACGCTAACATTCAAGTAATGAGCACAATTTAAAAAAGTTCTACATAATTCCAATGTAACCTTATTTCAGTAACCACAGTCACCGAAATTAACATAATTTTATGTTTAGTTTTTGAAAATGTTGAGAAATGAAAACAATTTTTTATATTTAAATTTCAATAAAAAATAAAACAAATATTTGAAAAAAAAAATAAGTATACGCATAAAATAAGTATAAGTAAATAAAAATAAGTATTTGAAAATGTTTGAGTAATTAAATTTAATGAAGAAATTACAACATTAACAACATTACAACATTAATAACATTACAACATTTAATTAACATTAAAAATTCTTCTAGATATACAAAAATATACACATAATAAAACTTAAAATAATATAATACATATAATATAACGTAAAGAGATAATCACTTTGACAAGAATTTAAGGATGCTACAAAAGTTATAAAGGTGATATTTTAGGATTAAATAAGAGCAGGAGGGTCAGAAAAACTACAAAACTTGGAGTTTTTATTAAAGAATCTTTCTATAGTTTTTGATATGCAAGCGAGAAAATATAACACGTCCTAGATTCTATACTTTGCTTATACAACTACAGAAACTGTTGAATTTGATATTCACAAAAATTACCTTGCCCAGTTAAAAGTTGCTTAACTTTAAAATCACAAAAGGAAAAAAATCCAGTATTTTCTGTACAAAATTCATACATAATTCCAATGCAACTCATATTTCAATTACCAGAGACACCGAAATTAACATAATGTGCAGTTTTTTGAAAATATTGAGAGAGGAAAGAAATTTTTAAATTTAAATTTCAATGAAAAATAAAGCTTTCGTATTTGAAATCTTTTGAATAATTAAATTTAATTAAAAAATATTTTAATTAACATTTAAATAACAGCCGAACTGATTCTTGAATGGCAATTACATTAAAAAAAATTCTTTATAAAATATTCTTTATTCTTTTCTTTTAATTTTTTAATCTTAATTTTCTTTAAAATGTATTCTTTATGTTGTATTTTATTGAAATTTCTATTGTTCTAATAGTTAATGCCAAAATAGGCAAAAATAATTTAACTGATACTAAATGTTTTATATATTTATCTATTTAATAGAATGAATTGAAGTAAATATTTGCAATTGATTTTTTTTTTGAAAAAATAAGAATTATGTAATTCTAAGACAATAGACTCCCACCAAAAATTGTGTTTTATAATAAAAAAGATACTACTTTTTTAATATCCCGCATGATCCGAGCTCAACAAATATTTTTCTCATCCTGTATTCAAGATATTCCATTCTGTTAAAAACGCTTTGTTTAGAAATATGCACTATACAGAAAGCAAGCTTACAGACTTAAACAAGCCAACGCAGCAATGTTTAGAATAACTGGACTATGAAAGGCAAATAGTAAAATATTTAAAACTAAAATGGCTTTATGTTTTTAATATTTCCATGAAATAAATGGGTTAAATGTTGATATCAAAATATTGATTTCAGTTAAAATAATTGATTTCTACATTCCATTAAATATATTTATATTTTGATTTTCTTACTAAATACATAATCTATTGTTTTGTAGCGTAATAATCATAAACAAAGATATCCTAATTTATTATAACAATCTTTCGTTTAGTTTTTGTTTTATAAAAAGGTTTATTTTTTATTTTGAACAGAATTATCAGATGGTAGTTAAGAGCAGGAGCACACCCAGGATTTTTCTCGTCAAAATCAAGTGTAATCGTTTATGAAAGATCAATAGGCCATATTAAACTATAAGTAAAAGAAAAGGTATATGAAGTCAAAATTCCATGTTATTAATTATTTTATTAATAAAATTTACATTGAATTCTTTTCATTTAAATACACAAAAAGGAGTTATTAAAACTAAGAACTATTGCACAAAAAATAAAAAATTTAATTAAAATAATTACGTGAACGAATTATGAATTTAAGTACAATCTTTTTTTCTCTTTTGATAGCTCTTGATTACATTATTTATGTAAACTTTAATATTTAGGGGAGTATTTAACAAAACTTAATCAGGAAAAACGGTGACTCAGTCAACAAAATCAGGCACCGTAGTAACATTGAAACCAGTAAGAAAAACACCGAGTCATTGAACACTGAATATTTAACATAAAAAAATTGCACCTAAATGGGAAGTGGTCAGAATTTGAGGTTATGAGAATATTTCTAAAAGAAATCTAATTTTTCGATTTTTTCTCTTAAGACAAATAACTTTTTTATATTGCATTAGTCTTTTAAAAATTTATAGCTATATTATGCCGATAATAAATCGACGATATTACGGTCGATATTTTGTCATTATGCTATAACTATAGCTATATTACTACGTTTTTCAGCCTATTTTATTAATGTTAATTAATTTAATTGATTTTCACCTAACAGTTCATAATGATTCAGTCTTGAATAGGCCATGAATTATGGCTAAGTCATATTTTGGGCTTAACATTGTTGTAGAGGATTCACTGATTTATCATACATAGAAATTTAATCAGTGCTATCATGCATTATAATTATCTTTTTAAAAAGAATATAACTTTAACTGCAACCTTATATAACACAGTCATAATCATTCTTAGTCATAATTGCTCTTATTTAATTAAACATATTTTACAAAATCTGAATGCTTAAATGATAACTTAAAATTAAAAATTGCATAAATGCAGATGAGACACACTTAATAGATGATTTTGAAAAATCTTTCAACATTTTAGGGAAAAAGGCAATTATTTGGAATGCTTCATCGTATGAATATAATTTCCTTATAATTTATAATATCATTACAACTTCATTATAATATTATTACTTATTTTAAATATAAGTATTCTTATTTTAAATGCAACACCTTTGGTATTGTGTTTGTATTATCCACCAAATCTCTTCTTTGAGGGTTTAACTATGAAATAGGATCTCGTGGTAGATTCAGGCAATTTATAATGTATATGATATCAGTAGAATAAACTCTGCATAATTTAATGTAAATTATCGAATGAAAAATGTTATCAAATGTTATCAAATAAAATGTTATTGAAATCTTATCAAATAAAAAATGTTACTGAAAATTAGTTTGTTATTTTCCCAAACTATTTTACAACGTAAAACATCTAAATTTTAATAAACTATCCAATTGAATTTATTTTTCATTCGCAAATATACTTACTAAAAGTAATTTATCTACTTACTTAATAATTTATCTGGTGAATGAATAATTTATCTTATTCAAGATTCATGAAATTGCAATACCCTATAATATTTTTGGTTTCAGACTTTGAGTTGTGCAAATAAAATACGACTGTTTAGAATATTACCATAATTCAGGAGATTGCTTATCGAATTCAGATATTGATAATTTCTGAATAGGTACAAGTAGTATACAAGATATAGATAGTAGTATTTCCAGCACTTTATTAAAATTATTAATGATTGAGTAATTTATTGTACCTGGAATTGTAATGGATAATTTTCTAGGTTTATATTTTCATACTTCTATTTTTTCCTCTTTAAATATATTTACAAAAATGTTTTTTACTATAAGCTTTTTAAATGAGCGTTGATTTTATTGAAGAAGCATTTTTATGATATTTTGACATTTTTACTTCAAAGTGCAAAAAGAAGTTTCATGTATTAGCTTTAAAAATTTGGTTTCGTACGTTTTCATTTCTTGTTCGAAAAATCTCGAATTCATATTAGAAGGTTTGTCTGTTTCTATCTTTCTCTCTGTTATTATTCTGTTGGTTTTTCTTGATATACCTTTAACATCTTGGATTCCCATACATTTATTCATTGAATTTCTGTTATATATCTTCTTTTTACTTACTGATATATTGGTGTGAAAAATATGTTTTCCATAACATATCTTCAAGTAAAATAAACAAAAGTACAGAAGAGAAAATAATTTAATATAGTAAAAATTTAATTAAGTTCTGATAGAAACCAGTTTTTGTGACTTACGCTATGACAAAAAACTTAGAATTTCAGTACATTTTTAAAAATAGTTAAATCTTACAATATTAACTAATCTTTGACAAACAAAAATATTTTATACTTAAATAATTGCTTGAACATTTAAATTATTCCATTTTCCATTATTAGTAAAATCAGCCACAAAATAACCCTTTGATATTAAGCAGTGAAAAAATCCTTTACCACCAATCAAAGATTATAAAAATAATTGTTCATACGAAATTTTATTTTTTAAACTTAGCATCTTATAAACTGATGAAACACTCTTATTTTTTTTTATCAACATCTAAAATGCATTTATACGAACTCTATTATTGTTTTATACGGAATGTATTAGTTAAGACACATTTACACTGATGTCAGATTATTAAAATCGCTTGATTAATAAGTATACGTCCTCCTTTGAGTCTAAAGAGGCACCGATGTCTTCAACTAGAGATACTTGGTGTACCATGATTGCAATAGAAGTTGATCTAATAAATTTCGTGGTTGGGATGTTGTCACTCGAATTCATATGTCGAAGTTTTGCTTAAGAAAACAGATGTACAGAGATTCGTCTACAAAATATAAAACAAAACGAAATTCGTTCGATCTAAGTGTTCTTCCACTCTTTGAGAACCATGTAATTACAGCATGTTATTATGCTGATAAATTTTAGTTATCATAAATGCCCAAATTGGATGATGGCTCCCAAAGCCCCTATAGATAAAAGTTGCGTTCTGGTATATTCACTCACCACTACTTTTAAATTCATTGCTAATGGTAACCGTTGCAGTACCTCTATTCCTACAAACAAGCCGGTAAACTCTCCGGTATCTCTGCCGTTAATGATCCTTGACCGTCTTTGATGAAATGTTTCGCCTGCTTGAAATCACCTTTGATACCTGATAACTACGATACGTTCGTAAAAGTTGACAACTCTTGCAGTTTTCAAAATACTTTTCCCCTGCCGTATGGAAATTACAATTGATTCAAAATCCTTAAACTATAATCCTTTTTAAAATTTTTTTTTGCTATGAGCTGCTATTTAACAGAATACGCCCCCGCCCCAGGCATTTATACACCACTTTAGGACTCACCCCTTCCATTCTACTGGGAATTCAGACAACTTTATATGCATAACACACAAGTAGTTTTAATGTTTTGGCTGATCTATGTTACCATTTTTAAAAACTTAAGAAATATTTTTTGTATATAAAATATATTATGTATATATTATGTATATGTATATATATTTTGTATATATTTTGTATATTTTGTATATTACATTGAATGAAAAAAATAATCCAGTGACGCAATAATTAAACTTCTTATAAAGGATTAAATATTTTTGTGTGGGTTCTATTCGTAAACCTAGAACTGATAAATATTCTTAAATGTTTAAATAACATAGAAATAAAATAATTTTACGATAAAACTTTTTTATTCATAGCAAACCAATTAATTTTTAATAATTTTTTTGTGAATAATGAGTGAATAAAAATGTAATTTATAATACTTCGAAATTAGTTTTCATAAAATCAAATTTTAAATGTAAAGGTTTTTTTAATTGAAATAATTTTTTATTATTTCAAATTTTTACATCCATTACTCATTGACATATTTTGACTTATAAAAGAATGAAATAAAGGAATACAACTGAGTTTCTTATTTTTTGATGTTCATAATAAATAAATTCATATATAAGTTGATTTTAATCGATTGTGTAATATTTTATCATTATACCTCTCATACTAAATAAATCTCAATTATTTTGAAAAGTCACAATATTAGTGTTTTAAAAACTTTTTTCAGTTATTGACTCGTTTGACGGAAAATTATTTGCGAGTAAATTCAAAATTTGTACTAAGGACGCAAAAAGATAAATATAATTAAAAAAAAAATTTTTTTGGCTTCATTTATACACATATTTGAAACTCTTATATCTAATAAAAGAAAATACAAATTACGAATGAAAATATAATTTATTAATGCTTAGGTGTTATTTTTATATATACAACAAATAAATAAGTAAATCCATGTGAATTTTTTGAAAACATCCAGAATTTCTAATTTCTTATTACCAAGAATGGCCGTAATTGTCAGCCTCATTACTGTAAGCACTCTCATCGGAATGTCCATATCCACCACTAGCAGAATCATCACTTACTTTCACAAATTGAGTTACTGGAACATGTTTCAAAACATTAACACTTTTTATAATTGGTACAGTGATAATCTTTTCATAGAAGTCTTTGCCAAGACCTTCAGTATTTTGAATGCCATAAAATCCCAAACCATGATCGTTTTCTAATGAATCCACTTCATGACCTACTCCATAGCCTTCATGCAAATCTTTTTCATCATATTCTCCTGAGTAACCATGTCCTTGTCCATATTCATCAATTTCTGCACTGTATCCTCCTCCTAGTCCCTTACCACCTCCAAAACCACTACCCAGTCCTTTTCCAAACCCACTTCCTAATCCTTTACCAATACCACTACCAATACCGCTTCCAATGCCTTTTCCTATTCCACTACCAATTCCAGATCCTTTACCGATTCCGCTACCGATGCCGCTACCAATTCCCTTTCCACTTCCAATTCCAGATCCCTTTCCGATTCCACTACCTATTCCACTTCCAATACCTTTTCCGATTCCACTACCAACTCCGCTTCCGATACCTTTTCCGATTCCACTACCTACTCCACTTCCGATACCTTTTCCAATTCCACTACCTACTCCACTTCCAATTCCACTACCGATACCGTGTCCACTTCCTATTCCACTTCCAATTCCACTACCGATACCGTGTCCACTTCCTACTCCACTTCCAATTCCACTACCGATACCGTGTCCACTTCCTACTCCACTTCCAATTCCACTACCGATACCGTGTCCACTTCCTACTCCACTTCCAATTCCACTACCGATACCGTGTCCACTTCCTACTCCACTTCCAATTCCACTACCAAGACCGTGTCCACTTCCTACTCCACTTCCAATTCCACTACCAAGACCGTGTCCACTTCCTACTCCACTTCCAATTCCACTACCAAGACCGTGTCCACTTCCTACTCCACTTCCAATTCCACTACCAAGACCGTGTCCACTTCCTACGCCACTTCCAATTCCACTACCAAGACCGTGTCCACTTCCTACTCCACTACCAAGTCCATGCCCACTTCCTACTCCGCTTCCGATTCCAGAGCCTTTTCCAATGCCACTACCAAGACCATGTCCGCTTCCAATTCCTGATCCAAGACCTTTACCACTTCCTATTCCACTACCAAGACCATGTCCACTTCCTATTCCTGATCCAAGACCTTTACCACTTCCTATTCCTGATCCAAGACCTTTACCACTTCCTAGACCGGATCCAAGACCATGTCCACTTCCTATTCCTGATCCAAGTCCTTTACCACTTCCTAGGCCAGAACCCAGACCTTTTCCTCCTCCAAAACCTGATCCAAGGCCTTTTCCTCCTCCATATCCTCCTCCATGTCCCCCACCGTATCCACCTCCTTCTCCTCCTCCATATCCTCCTCCTTGACCTCCGCCGTAACCTCCTCCATGAGCACTTCCTGCTCCGTATCCTCCAGCTTCTGATCCTCCATATTCATCACTTTCGGAGGAATATCCTCCTTGAGAAGATGCTACTAGAAGGAAAGCACAGCAAAGGGACAACTGGAAAGAAAATGAGCGATTTATTCAAGGTAGAACGATTTGGTTGTATTAAGAAAATTTGAAAATAAATAATTGATTTTTGGTATTTTATGTAAAATTATAGCAATATATATATATATATATACACACAATGAAAATTTTCTGAATTTCCTTAATTTATTTTATCAAAATCTTCCTGTACAATGAAAAAAAAATTATTCCCAATTTTTTCTACGTAACGAAATTTTGGTGGCCCATTTACATTTTATCTTAATATTCCTATAAGAAAAAAAATGAATGACCAAATCTTTATTAAGAATTTTACGAAGCATTAATGACAAAAAGAGTTGAATGATTAATTTGAAATATTTAGCTTACCAATTATTTTCGCTTATTCTTATCATTAATTCGAAATTTCATTGATTTATACTTACTTATTCTTTGTTTGTTTAATGCAAGAAATATCTTTATAAAAAATAAAACTTACCTTTTATCAAGTTGCCAATTGATGTTAATCGCCAATGACATAATTATATATGATGAAAGTTAATTTATTACTATTATTGTGTATTGTTAAAATCAATAGAAGATAGTGATAAAAGTTAAGATTTAAGATAATCAAAAGAATATCAAAATAATTTTCATAATAAACTAGTTTTTAGAAAAAATATCAGAACTTACAAGAAACAATTCCATTTAATACAATTATATTTATTGCTGAAGTTTAAAAAAGAAAAAAATTAAAAAGTATTTCTAAATACTAAGAAGTTAGAGAACCAAAAACAAATTAAATTTTTTTATGTATATTGTTGAAATCCATGAAAAAATATTCAGAAATACAAGCCTTTAATAATAAAACAATACAAAAATAGAAGTGTTTTTATAATAATATGCAAATTTACAAGTGAAATAAATCCCAAAAAATTAATTTAACAGTTCCATTATTTCCTTTTTTTAACCAATTTGATTAACCCACTGTTGTTCTATAAAGAAAAAAACTAATTTGAATAAAGATAATTTCATAAAAAGGTTACTTTTTAATTTCTTACTTTGCTTTTTAAATGAAGATAATTTATAACAGATAATTATAAAGTAAAAATAATTAAAAGAAAGAAAAATAAAGTAACTATAAAAAATTTAATTAACGTATTAAAAAATGTTTAAAACAAAAAATATTGGGTTCTTAATATGTACGAAATTATCAAGATAGGAAAATAAACATCAAATTGAATTAAAATTTTTTTTTTAAAATTAAGTTTGCTTAATATTAAGTGACATAATGAAAAAATTGTAATATCTATTAAATACTTATACACAAAAATTATTAAAAACATAAGTAAAAATATTAAATATGTCTTAAGAAAGTTTAATTACATTGTATGTTAATCAATATTCTGTGATTATTTTCAACCCCATCAATTTTTCCCTACATTTTACTACTCCTTTACCACAAAATCTCACATTTTCTCATCTCTTAATTACTTAAAATATAAGTCAATATCTACTGATATTAACAATAAATTACTGAACAAAGATTTATTGTATTTTTCTAAAAGTTAAATTTTAAAGTTAAATAGTTGTATCAGATTCTCATCAAATTGCTCACTCACTTTTACTAATTGTAAAAATAAACATCCTATTTTTGAAAGAAATATATATTGTATTCATTCACATATTTAACTCATCGATAAAATCAAAAATGTATAATTAATTTTCTAATTACTGTTCAATGCTAATTTTTGCAAGTCTTACTAAAAACATTTAAAGTTATCTATTTCTACAACCTTATCCGTAAATTTAACTTCAATTAACTTTTTGATAATTTAGATTATTTTCTCTCACTTCTGAATCAGACACACTACAGCTATAAGTTTAAAAATGCTATATGTTTTACTTAATATACCAAATGCAAACGCATTCTTATAACATAGAAACTTTCTTCATTTATATGAGCACATTTGTTGCCAAACACTTTAATCCGATTATATGAGATTTTTCACCGACGCTGATACATTTCTACCCTATCTTAACTGTGTGCCTCGCATAGAAGACAATCGCATGACTATAGTTGAAACTTCGAAACTTACCATTCGATTCATTGTTGTCTCTTATGTGGTATAATCCAAGAGGTATGAGAGGAGAGAGAGAACTGATTCCTTTGTCTTGGACTGGAGACATTTCTCTCCTTTTATATATTTCATCTAAGAAAAGTTAAAAGCACTGAAGCGTGATTGGACAACGCCCATCTTCGGGGTAGTTCATCCAGTTTCGCTTGATTCAGTTAGGGGGAGTAAATTAGTTTGCAACATACGCGTCAACCCGGAAACAAGAATTGATCATCTTAATGATACTCCAATTTCGCCAACTGCTGGACTGAATAACTTAGGTATGAGCTTACAACCGCGTACAAATATCCAAATTGTTTAGTCCTGTGACATACTTGAGGCTGGATCTAACAATTTACAAAATAAGAAAAATAGGCCTATTTTAGATGTAGAAATGTATTTTTCTCACTTTTTTGCTAACTCAAGCGTAAATTCATATTACGAAGAAGATTATTGCGTAACTGCATGTCATATTGCTTCCTTGGAATACAAATAACCAGTTTAAAAACAATGACAGGCCATCACTTTCTTGAAAAAGAAATTTAACAAATGAGGTAATTTATGTTATAGTTACGTTATCCTGATAAAAAACGTTTTACATATTTGATCTTTTCATAAGCATCTCAATGGTAGATTTAATTGTTTTCATAAACATCTCAATTGCAGATTTAATTGTTTTCATAAACATCTCAGTTGAATCGTAATTTGACAAAAAAAGCTATTTTTTGCATGTATATTGATAAACTGTTATTTCCATATTGGCATATTACCATCTGTTTAAAATAATTTTAATTGATGCATCAATACTATTTATGTTTTACTTGGCAAATGAACCTTTTTTAAATAATTTATTATTTATCAAATCGGGCATGCAATGCTTTTGATAAAATTAAAATAGTACCCAAAAGTAATTTTTTTTTTTTTTTTTTTCATTTCATATTTGTTTGAAAATTTTAGAGCATTTTTTTCGAATCAAATCGATGGAAGAATTTTACTTCCTTTTTCTTTATTACGATTTGTCAGCTACATAGCAAATATATCATAAATTATAGTAAATATAATTCATGAATTGTAATTTCTTGATACATTATACATTTTATAGATTATTGAAAAGTGTCCATCTCAGTGTTTCTAAGATCTTATACAATAAACACTAATTTAACTATTGAAATTCTGATTGATAAAGAAATTATTCTACCTATTTTCATGCTTTGAATGCAATTCATTTATATTTCGAATTAATTTTTATTCTTTAAATAATATCTTATATTTTACTGTTAAGACTTAACTAATATTTTATGTAATTTTTAGTTCAATCCACACAATATTCGTTTCACCAGATTCAATCAGCAAGTTCACCCACTGGGGTAAAAAAAAACCCCACTCTTTTTCTTTAGTTGAAATTTCTATGAATTTCTCCATATTTATTGGCGATACTTAATGCAGTTGGTGGTCATATAAGAGGGGAAACCACGACAAAAGAAGAAAAAAAAAAATGAGAGTTCCATTCTGACAAAAGTGTTATGTTTTTTCTACATACAGTATTGTGTGAATTAATGTTTTAGAAAATTTAACATAATGACAATGACAGTTTACGAGAGTGAGAAGATTTTCTTGAGTGAGTTCCCCCAGACAGCGAATTAGGTGAAATTAGGTTATTAGATTATTTTATTCTGAAATTAATGATATTTCTGAACGTAAACATGAAATAGAATCGAACAGAAATTAAATTTTGAAGATTCAAATTTAAGCAATACAGAATATAATAACAAGTCTTATTTTGGAAAAGATGGTACAGAATTTGAAACAAATACCTTCTCCAAATTTTACAAACACAATTTGTCAATATTATAACACACTAAACCTGATGATAAGATCATTTACAGAACTCTTACGAGTTTTTTGTATAGCAAGAATGTGACTCAATATAATTATTTGAAAGAATTTGTTGTCCAATTTATAAAATGAACAAATAATAAATGCATTTCTATATAAAAGTGGACGAGAAAATCCAATAAAAAGACATTAATTGTTTGTTTTAAATGTGATAAATCCTTAGTAAAACGATTTCCCTTGTCACATACAAAAATTGTTCTGATCATGATGAATCATGAAAATCATGATGATCAAAACATGATCACGAAAATCATGATGAATAGTATTTTTATTACTGAAAAAAGTGTCAAAAATAATATAATTTGTATACATGCAAGAAGATTAAATCAGAATTTGAACTGATTTCTCTTATTGAATAGTGAATTTTCATGCTTTCTTTTCTCAAAATTTTCAAATGTATATATAATATAAAACATAGATTTTATTTTAATTTGATAACATTTTACCAGAAAATAGTATTTATTTTACCTATAAAATGATTAAATACTTCGGAAAATTTAAAAAATAAGAATAAAAAATGAGAGGCGAATTAAAATTATTATTTTGTATTTTAAAATTGCTGTTTAAATGCAATGATATTTGTCCAAATAATAAATAATAATACTTGTGCAATAATACTAAATGTAATAATACTTGTTCCAATAGTACTCATATGAAAAAAAAATCCGAATTTTAAAAATAATTTTTTTGTGTTAAAAGAGTTGATACGTTGGGGAGAAATTAGTTTAAAAATTGGGGGTCGACCTCATGTGTACGTTAGTTTTATAAAATTGAGTGTAGAGACTTCGGCAATAGCTGAATAAAATGCAAACGCACGCTTTTTTCCCGCATTATACAGAGATTTTAAGACATCCACCCACAACTTTTTAAATTTAACGTTCTAATAGGAGCACCATAAATGAACATATGCCACTTCTATAACGAAATATCATAATATCGTCTATGCTTTTACAGGTATTTCAACTCATATTTGGATACAGAATTTTGTCAGTTCCTACACTATTTTGAAATAATAGCGTTTATAAATAATAATAACTTTTAAATTGGAATCGAAAGTTATCGTTTAAAGTTAAACTGCTATTTAAGAAAATATTTAATTGATTCTTCTTACCTAACATTCATGTTATTCATTCTTGTACAAAGAACCAGATATTATTACAAACTTTGTGAAACGAAGCCATTTTAATTTCCTTTAAAGCAAGAATACACAGACCTATTAAAATCGCTGGCCGCATGCACTCACTTTAACTGAATACATCACACACACACGAAAATAGCCCTCAAAGAATATATAACACAAATAGATTTAATTTATTTATATAATACTAAATCAATGTTAAAATATAGTAAAAAAGTAAATAAAGAATTTTATACGCAATATTGCATAAATTTATTAAGTGTTTTAGTATTTGATAAAATTTTTGTAATCAAATGCAAAAGTGATTAATCAAATCATTTTTATTTACTAATTTTTTTATAAATCCATGCCTAAAAATGTTTGCTTACAAGTATCTGTGGTTCTAAATAGGTTTGAGCATTTTAATGCATTATTTATCACCAATCAAATCTATTTTATTTAATGCAAATTCAAATGGAACATGTCTTTGACAATAAATATCGTAGAGATAGAAAAAAATTACGTAGATAAGTAAAATAAGGTATAAATTAGGAATATAAGGTAAAGCTAAAATTCCAGATATAGCGTTATGGACAAAAAGTTCTTGATCTTTAGTTTGTCATGAAATAGAAAAAAAAATTGAATAAAATATTTTTCTAAGTATAATTGTTTACTTTTTTATTAAATTAAAGCGAATTATGTTCCTTGTTTTAATCTTTCATCAGAATTTGAAAGTCTCTTTAAGAATTAGAAAAATTTTGAAATAAAAGGAACATATGATGCTGCAAGTATCGACGGATTGTACGCAATCTGTTCTTCCATGGTGTAAAGTAACTTTTCATTTCAGTATTCTAGCTCTTTCAGTATAAATATGAGGTTTCAAATGGCATAAAAATTCTGAATAGAAAACATAAATAATTATTGCTGCATAATAATTTCATATAATAAACGAAATTATCAACTTAGATCATCATCATCATGTTCGGCTCAACAGCCCATGATGAGCCAAGGTCTTCTGCCTACTGGCAGATTTCGAAATAAGAGAATTCTTTCCCCCTGGTTTGTCGCCCTACGATCATATTAGACCGGGACTTACGGTTTAAAGTGGATTCCAAATCACTATATACATTCATGGCACAGCCGGGACATCAACTTATATAGCATGTGCGAATTAGGGTTTCATGTGTACTTTAATTATCAACTTGTACAGTATGTGCAAATTATACTTTCAAGTGTATTTAAAAATTATCTTTGTTTTTTATTCAAAATCAGCATAGATGTTTAATTTTTTTAGCATGAGAAATAGCAATTATTTTTATGTATGTTTCGTATTTCAAACATATTTGTCGTTTTTTCTAAAATTGTTACATTGGAGATTTAGTTTATAATCGTATTTTTTTTCTGTACATGAAATATTTATATTTTACACAACTAGGGCAGTATGATCTAACAAGTAACAAATGCTATTACAATAAATTAAAGCATATTCGCTTAAAATTTTTCTATAAATTATAAATTTGAATGAAAAAAAAACAATATTTCAAGAATTTTAAAACAAAATTTATTTTTTTAATACTTTGGATTGATAGAAAACATCTTATAAGAGAAAAGTATCTTATTTTAGTTAATAAAACATATTGGAAAATAGCTTTTAGTCATGCTTGAAAAAGAAATAACATATAATCTATTAATATTTGAGACTCCAGACATCCTTATCTGATTATTAACTGTTAAAGGAAACGCTTAATCCTCTTATACAAACAAAAATAATTCACAAACAATTAACAACTATTATTTTAATGGAAATGAAACAATCGTAAGTTGGAAAATAGCATGAATGTTTGTTAAAATAATTATGAGATGAACTACATTACTAATTTCAACTACTCATTAATCACAAGTCCTTGAGCTAAAAAAGAAACCTCTAAGTACGTGGGCTTTCACTTTTTTTATGGAATTCAAATAACTTAGCTGTCATAGTATGGTTCCGTTTTATTGGGAATTTTAATCATACAAGGAAAATATAAAGATAGTCTGGAGGACAATGAAAACTAGGCTGATAAGCTCCATTGAGTTTAAAGATAACAAGCCAGTTGTAAGACAGAAAACAACTGACAAAAGACATTATTTCGGAAACTTAATAAAAATAAGAGTATTCGTTTGTGTCGAAACTCCAAGGTAATTAACGTTAGGAATCTTTAAATTGTGTTAAATTTAAATTCAAGCACGTTTTTAGATAATTTACGTAATTTAGCTTAAATATTCAATATATTAAGAACAACTACTTTACAAAAATTACTGAAATATTTACTTGATAAAAATTAATTTTGAAATCCAATAATTATTTTGACTTAGTTTAGTCTTGAATACTGTTCAAGTTACAGGCTGTTTCGATTTGATAAATTTGATAATAAGTTGCGTGTTATTTATTTATTTATCATTAAACTTCTATTTAAATTATGTGTTAATCCTCTTTGATAAATTTGGGTGGGGTAAATGACTATGAGATTCAGAGAAGTTTTATTTACAAATGTTAGATTTAAAAACAACGTGAAAGCTTTAATAATTACATTAAATTAATTAATGCTATAAGTCATTAATATTTTATAATAATTTTATCTTAGAATATTATAAATAATTTTTAGATTATATCATCATCATTATCATTGACACAACAGCCCCATGGTGGGCTAAGGGCATCTGTCAACTGCAGATTTCGAGACAGGAGATGTTTTCTTTTTACTGAGTGGGGTTGTCAGCTCTACGCACAGTTATATCATACAGGAATCTATGGTTTAAAGTGGATTCCGAACCCCCAAAACAAACATCCATGGCACTACCAGTTCTCGAACCTGAAACCTGCAGCACTCAGTGTCAGACACTCGACCGTCAAACCATTTCAGATTATATACCAACATTTAAATATATATGTGGATGAACAATTTTCGTAGTGTAAAAATTCATAACAAATTGAAGATTACACAATATAAAATTGCATGTTTTATACCCCTTTATTTGAAGAGAAATATATTTTTATTGGGAGTATATTTTGAATGTTAAAGATTATATATGTTTTATGGAATACAATAAAATTTCAAACAAAATAAATCAAACAACATATAAAAATTGAAAGGATATATTTAAAACTAGTGATGCAATATTTTTATAATATCCTTGGGCAATATATCTTTAGAAAATTTCATACTAATTTAGGTATTCTGATTAGAATTTGTATTCTTATTATATCAGAAAAATAGGAATTGAAAAGAAAACGAGTTGAACAATTGTATTTATTTTTAGAAAAAAAAATCTACTTAATGAATACAGCTGCAGTATCTGTAATAATAAATTATGCGTATAACTAATATTTTATAAATTATTGACATAAACGAGCATTTTTAACAAAGTATTCATTAAAAGTTGTATAAGTAAATTTTTTTTTAAAATTTTTAACTCATTTTATGTTACAGTTTCTTCTGATTGCTGTTAATTTTTTAAATACAAAAAAAGTTAACAATTTTTTTAAAAATGTTTATTCTTATAATTTGTTACAATTATAATGAAATAAATTCTTTAAAATTTTTTCATTGCGTTTTCTCTTTGTTTTAATATTTAAAACAAGATACTTTATAGAAGTCCCCAATGACGTTGCTCCTGAAAGAATTAATTTAAAAGCTTTCAATTTTACATAATAACTTATCTCAACTTATAGCGAATATTTTGATTTAAGTCATGTTCTACTAGAACTACAGAGTTGTAGCAGATTCAGTGTTACTCAGGGGATTCATTGCACTCACATTGTACTATAACAATTTTAAACGAAAACGCCCAAGGGTGGTATCTGAAGGAGCTTCACCTTTCCTCCAGCCCAATGGAATATTCAAGCCTAGAAATGGAAGCTTTCGTTTCTGCATCTCTTGTCGAACTTCGAGCCAAGCAACCCTAGTTTGGACATCTAACGTCCTCTTTACTTCGATCCTTCCGGTCCAATACGAAGTAATAAGAAGTTAATAGTAACCAATAAGAAGTTGCATATAGTTTCAGTTAATTTATAGGCACGTTACGGGGCCTGATGGCAGAGTGGTTAGTGTTGTGGCACTCAATGCCCCATGTTTCGAGTCCCAGCGGTGCCATGGATGTTTGTAGTGGTTTGCAATCTACTTTAAACCGTAGGTCCCGGTCTAATTTGATCGTAGAGCGTTTGGGGGTAGTGTTACTTGCGTCCGTAGCATGAACAAAGTCCGTAGAACATAGATATTTTTTTCAAACTTAAAAAATATTTCTTTTTGTATTTTTGGAAAGAATTCTCAGTAGTTTAATCAATTAAATCAATAAAAAAATAGTTAAATTTATATAAAGGATAAGAAAAAGTGCATATTTAGAAAATAAAATAAAACAACAAAATGAATGCTTTTAAAATAATTATGGAAACAGTTTTTGTTCAAAGACATAATCTAAAATGAAATATTTCAATAAAAAATTCCGCCAAAGTCTTATGGAAATTTTTACTGCAAAACTAACAGGAAAAAGATCATTTACAGTAGTTCTCCAAAATGCTTTTGAACCGTCAACTCTTTTTTTATCATAAAATATACTAGTTGCTTTTATGTTATGTTTTCTTTATTCCATATTAGCAATGGAAACATTTTTTAAAAATAAATTAAAGTATATTAAGAATATTCGGTTGCTAAAACAATCAGCCATTTGCTTGCAATCATCAGACATGTTACTGTAATGCAACAATAGCTACAAATGTTAATTTCTTACTGTAACCCTAATCACTGTAATGATTGAATCATAACATTAAGAATTTGTTCTTTTTTTTCAAAACAAAATGTGTTTTCAGAATGGTTTCTTTAACATTTTTGAACTTAAGATTCTTTATCATTGAAAAAGTATTTAATTGTAGTTTTGAAGTTCATAATATTTAAAATTTGTGTTCATTAAAACGTTCTTCCTTTTTATTTTTTTATTTATTTTCTGAAAGATTTAAGGTAGTTTAATTCATATCAGCATGAAATCTGTCACCACCTCTTTTAATTCCAAGTCCCATTTAGGGATCGCGCTCCATAACTACGACTGATATAATAAATCATACTACTGATATAATAGATTATCCTACGTAACTACTACAGATTTGCTATTTACATCAGATATAAAATGCTTCCTTCATTTTTTTCTAATTCTGCCCTGTATTTTTCATCCAATTGAGTAAAAATTTATTTCAGTATTAAAATTAAAAATTTTTTATAAGATTAGCATTAATACTGAAAATAGATAATATATTTGAATATTTATTATCTACATTTTTTTATTTGTTTGAAATAATCTTTATTTTAAGTGAAATTATAAAAATAACAACCATACATTTGATGCATAATTTTTAAAAATTATAAATAAAAAACTTAAGATAAATTTTTTTTAGTGTTTTCTATGACAAAACATGCATTAAGAATTATCTAAAATATCAATATTAATAGATATTTTATTTTTAATAATATTTGTCAAAATATTTAAGGCTATGTGTCTGATTGGATGCTTTTATAATAATAAAGAGTAATTAATTGTAAAGACTAATAATTTTTTATTTTAATTTTAATTTTAATTTTTTTTTTTTTATAAATCTTACAGAAAAGATTAATAGAAGAAGCTGTATTTTTCGTAGTTAATCGAAGTGAACATGGTACACGTTTAAAAATTAAAGCATATTATAAAGTGAGGGTAATATGATTTGAACACTAATAAAAACTCTTAGATGAATGACTCAAAAACAAATTAAACTTTATTAATTTTACAAACGTAAGAAAGAGAAAATGTTTTCTGTTACAAGTTATTAAAAACTATACTCTTTTAAAAATTGATTTGCTTCAGAGGAATGCCCATGAAGTTTATTAACCAGATAATGATGCATTTTCCCAATTTTTAGGTTTATTTTATTAAATAAAATGTAAATGCAATTAATCTTCACATTTTATATCTTAATGTTACTGGTTTCTTAATAGTTTTCATATACTAAATTTTTATACATATATATAGCATCTCTATTTATATAAATTATTTGATTTATTGTGGTATTTGTATTTTTTAATAATAGCAAAATTAATACATGTATATTTATTTACTACTTTATTGTAAATGATGATAAGATTTGTAGATTTAAAATTTGTACAGGATGATTCACAATGAATATCCTAGTTCCATGATTTATTTTTGAATAGTAAAAAAAAAAAAAAATGTCCCAATTATAGCTAATTTATAAGTAAAAACTCATTTTAAAATTTTATGAAACCTTCTTTATTTATGTATATACGAATTGTCAAATAAAATCTAATTTCTATTTTCTAAAGATCACATTCGAATTTTTATATTCGCTGTCTATTAGCAACACAAAAACTACAAAAATTAAAACCCAAAGAACTATAATGAAAATAATGATTCGCTGAATTTATGAAACACATTTTTATTTCGTAAACAGTTAAAAAAAAATCTTAAAAAGATTGATTAAAAAAATTAATTTTACATGATGTAGATTATAATCCAAAACATTTTATAATAAACGACGTGAACGAGCAATGAAAAAGGAAAAATATTTATATCGAATTTCCTTCTGACTGACTTTTTAGCAATTTTTTCAAATAATTGCATTTCAGAATTTGAATAAATGTAATCAAAGGGTCTTTAAAACGTTAAAAAATGGTTTATAAATATTTATAATTATAATGCAGATATTCAGAATTTCAATACAGTTTAATTAATTCATAAAAAAACCCTTGAGGTATTTTTTAACTCTTTTATATTCCTTTCCGGTCTTCTTCTATTCTTTTATCTTATCTTTTAATTTTATTATCAGTGACACAGATTTTAATTCAGTTTTCTAAATTTTGCCATGTATTACCACACCCGTATGCCTAATACCCTTTGAGAGAATAAATATTATATATATCTATTCACGATGAATGGTACAGATTTCTTTATTTTATTTTTAAGATACAATGCAAGGACTCTATAAGGAATAATCTTTCTTTTCATAAATAATACAATGGCATTCAATTTTCTCAATCAGTTCTTCCGTGAAGGAACTATTTGGTAATTTTATTTCTGAACAATGAAATTATTTAGGTACATTTACAGCAAGAATTCTCTGATTTGGAAATGGGAGTTTTATATTTGCCATACAATATAAACGTTAGAATTGTGTTAAATAATGCAACAATTATCTCTTTTTACTTCGTTATGGAAGTTAAGTTGAAATGCGTGTGTGTAGTTAATAAATAAAGAAACATAGCTGATTTAATTTATGTCAAATAATAATTTATTGAATAAATATAAATAATGAATATAAATTATATTATTACAAACGAAAAATGTTCAATCTTGAATGTAAGTTAAATAATTTCAATGAGTTTATCAGTTAGTCGAATTCCAAAAGACTTGTTAAGACTCCACAAGACCTATTAAAAAAAGGAAAATGCCAAATTAATTTTACCAATTTCAAAATGGTAGTTTAAATATAGTTACAATAAAATTTAATTTCATTTCTTATACATTTTATTCATGTTTTTAATTAAGAATGTATAATTAATACATATAATTATTTTATTTTATAAAAATTTGAGAAATTAAAAAGGACATTAATGTTACTTTTACAAGTTAGTTAAAATAAAAAAATTTTAAATTAACTATTGTTGAACATAATAATAACAAAATTTAATTTAAACGATAATGCATTCATAATAACTAAAGTCGAATAAATATCTTTAGTTGCATTCAGAAAGGAAAGTTTTATGAATGTTTATTAAATATTGTACTTAAGATGAATTTAATTAATATTAGTAAGTTTTTGCAACGTCGTTATAATCCCGTTAAATTTGTTAGTTTGAAGCACTTAAATTGAACATGCACTCTTTGAGTGATATAATTTATAATTTAGTGATTTTAATTAGGGTAATATTTGTTTTAAGAATGTATCAATGAAATATTACAAAAAAGGATAGACAAATTATACATCTCTTCTAATAAATGTTTTGTTACTAAATTTTTTCTGATTTCATATAAGCAATTTGCAATGAATTATTGATTTTTAGTTTATTATAAATTAGTTACAATTACAATAAATTTACAATACCTGTTTATTCAGATTTTTAACATAAAGCGGATCAAATTATTTTATTTCATATAAAATATTTGCAATACGAAAGGGAATTTTATGGAAATTTAATCAAAACGTAAATAATGTAAATTTGTTCTAGTAAATATGAAAAGTTGATTTCTTTAACATGTAATTTATCTTTTACCTAATTGTATAAGAGTTTTTATTTTTAATAGGAAAGCAAGGATTACATTTTTTTACCTTTTGTTGTTTCACCACAATTCTTTCATGTTTGATTGTCCACCGCTTGACCATCCTCTTCCACCTGATTTCTTGCCTCCTCCATAGCCGCCAAGATTTCCTCCATTGCTTGACCATCCTCCATAACCGCCCCCTAATCCACTCATAGTCCAGCCTCCACCTGATCCTTTGCTGGACCATCCACTTTGACTTCCTCCCCATAATTGCCTCCTCCATATCCGCCTGAATTACCACCGGAACCACCCTTCTTCCTACCACCTCCTCCTCCACTTTTCGTTACTACTTGGATATGTTCAACAACTGGTACATGTTGAATGACAGGTACATGTTTAATAACTGGGATAATTATAGTTTTACTGTTTCCAGCTTGTCCACCGCCATAACTACCACCACGATTTCCACCATAACCTCCTTGACTACCTCCCAAACCTTTGCCTAAACCTCCACTCAGACCACCACCATAGCCTCCTTGACCACCTCCAAAACCTTTGCCTAAACCTCCACTCTGGCCACCACCATAGCCTCCTTGACCACCTCCCAAACCTTTGCCTAAACCTCCACTCAGACCACCACCATAGCCTCCTTGACCACCTCCCAAACCTTTGCCTAAACCTCCACTCAGACCACCACCATAGCCTCCTTGACCACCTCCCGAACCTTTGCCTAAACCTCCACTCAGACCACCACCATAGCCTCCTTGACTTCCATAGCTTCCACCGAATCCTCCACCGTGAGAGTCATCTCCTCCGTAACCTGCACTTTGGCCTGAATTTCCTCCATAACTGCTTCCAAACAATCCACTCTGACTTCCACTTTTCCCATACCCACCTTGCTGCCCTCCACCATATCCACTTCCTCCTCCATAACCTCCACCAAATCCTCCTCCGTGGCCACCAGCTTCGGCATAACCTCCACTTTGTCCACCACCATAACTTCCTCCTAATCCCACGTTGTGATCACCACCATAACCACCTCCTAATTCTGCATCCTGTCCACTACCATAACCTCCACCTAATCCTCCATCGTGGCCGCCGCCATAACCACCTCCTAATCCTCCACCGTGACCACTACCGCCACCGTATCCACCACTTAATCCTCCACCGTGACCACTACCGCCACCGTATCCACCACTTAATCCTCCACCGTGACCACTACCGCCACCGTATCCACCACTTAATCCTCCCCCATGACCACCACCACCACCTCCACCATAACTATCTCCTAATCCTCCAGAATGGCCACCACTTAATCCGCCACTTCCATAGCTGCTTTTTAGATCATCACCATATCCTCCGCCATAGCTACTTCCTAATCCAATGCTATTCTCACTTCCATATCCAATAAAGCCAGCAGATGATATAGTGACAGCGACTAGTAAGACGCTCATATATATCTGTGAAAAGATAAAAATAATTTTAAAATAAATAAATAAATAAAATAAAAATAAAAATAAAAATAGAAATTTAGAATTATGACAGTATTTTAATATTTTCAACAAGAATTAAATTTTAATAAGATTTCTAGATTCGCAAGAATAATTTTCATAAGATTAATCTGTATTAATTTTGTTAGAAAACAAAAATTATTGATAAATTCATAATAATGAAATAAATCTTTAAATTAAATCATTTTAATAAATTAAACTTTAAAATTTAAAGACTACATTATAAATATAAGTAAATACCATAATCTATGTTGAAATTTATGAAATTTATTTAAAATACATTAATATTTGAATTAAGGTATAATACCCAAATAAAATCCCAATTTGAGTTCGAAATTAAAAATGAATTAAATTTGAATTTTCTTGAACATTTGATAATATTTAAAAACATTTTTACGTATAATAACGAAGATATACTGAAGTAGCTCAAAGTCATTTGAAAAAAAAAAAAGTAAAAGTAAAATAATAAGAAAATAGAATAAAAAAATTAAATATAGTAGTAAAATATCACAAATAGATAAAGTGAAAGTAATAATATCTACATAAAATCATACAGTCATAAACATACATAATTTAAAAAAATTGCTGAAAAATTCAAATTTAGACTATTTTTAAAAGTATTGTTCAAATACTTAATATTAAAACGAATAAATATTAAGTATCATATTAAAAATTTAAAATTCTCTATGACAGTCAAAAGGACAGTCTCCCAAATAAATTATTGATGCAAATAATTCTTCTGAGGCGTTTGAATATTAAATCTTTTATTCTACAGAATTGCGGGGCATTGTTACTCCGCGTCCGTGGCTTATCTTCAAGTTACACGCGCCCCCTGGGTAATGCAAAGTGAGTAACTTCTATGCAGCGCTTGCCTTAAGGCATCCAAGACCAAGCTGTCTATGTGTTTGCCAGCTGCAGTAGAAAGAAAAAAAAAATTCTACAGAATTTTCTTAAAGGTTTGAAACGCTATGAACATTCCAAGGTAAAACTTACCAAGTACTCCATGGTTATTTGTTGAAATGGTATCCAAACTCAATGTGCTGGATCTACTGAGTTGGTAGAACTTATATACTTCCAGCCGAGGTCTCAAAAACGCATAAAAAATACGTATTGATCGTTTATCGCGGTGAGTGTCCATCCTTATGATGCAATTTGACGCTTCAAAATAAATATGTCACCCACGCAATCATTCAAAACGCTGTCAAAAGTGAAGAAAGTTTCTCATCTTTTTTAATTTCCCTGTACCCATTATTGAAATTATAGAAGCATTCATGGGACGCAAACAGCAGAAAAAAAATACACACCCTTTAAACGCATGAGTTGTAGAGGAAGAAAAATGATCAAGAAAGAAAAATATATTAGGAGTTTCGGGGGCTACGACGGAAATGTGGAGGACAACATGATTACAGAAGAAATACACTTGGTCGAACATAGAAGTTCGTTAAGAAAAAGGTGGATGCTCTCTTTCCTCAGGCATTTTACAAGTTTCGTAATCACGCAAAGCTATTGATCGTACATACATTGGCCAGGAATCTCAACTATGCATTGTGTAAGGGTTTAAGAAAAATTTTATAATTCATTATAACGAGAAAAACTTTTTGGAAAGGTCAGTTTTGAAGGCAGTTACTGGAAACCTAATAACATTTTCATAATCCATTGATTTACTTGTCAGTTTCCCCTACTTTAACTCGTTAATTAACCTGGTTTCGCTGGATACTACATCAGAAACGAAGTAATTTTAATTTTGAAACATACTTAGCGTTAAATTAGTTTTTTAATGTCTGTGAATACTTGGAAGTAATTTAATATTTTTGTTTTCGAAGTATTCAATGACATTGGAAGTTTTAAAGAATTTGTTCATTTGTTCGCAATTTCTAATTTGAAGTTTTGAAGTAACCATGCATAAAGATTAAGTTGTATGTGTCATAAGTGAAGTAATTACAATGAATATATTTGTAATCAAGAAGACTTGATAGATTTTTCAAGAATGACGATTAAAAATTGCTATTTTGATATATAATAAAAGAAATTAGAAAAATACATTTAAAATTAAGTTATAATAAAATACAACTTTATTAACAACTTTATATCAAGTGTTAAGCAAACATATGTAATACATTATTTTACGATAGATAATTAATAATAGGAATACTTTTCTATTAATTCGACGGGTTTTACAATACAAAATTTTTCATTATGAACAACATATAAAATAAAATTCTGTTTCACTTTATCGTTTAAATGCTATTATTTAGACCAGAAATTCACGATGCCCGGCTTGAGCTGTAATGGATGCAGTTCAACATGAAAAAGTAAATTTTTTTAAACGGATACGGAAGTCCCAGTTACGGAATACTCCTATGATTTTAAGAACAATTAAACTTCCTCATCAAAATTTATTTTATTTAATGTTTGAAATTTGTTTTACAAAAAGAGATATATGAAATATTGAAGTTAATGCAGCATTTATTTTATTTAAATATAAACTACATTTCTTATTTTTATTTTTTAAGAAATATCTTATTTCAGAAAAAAATACAGTGGTAGGAAATTTTTGCTTCTTAACATGGTGCATATCTTAGACTGTATAGTTCTGGTGGACATCTTAACCTGTACATTATTAGTAAAAATCTTATATTGGATATTATATTTGTTTAACAATTGCCAGTTAGTGAGTATATTTAATGTGCTCCCTAACGAAGCTAAAACGTTGGACACCCTTGATCTAGTGTAATGGTTCTTAATGTTTAAAATATTTATACACTTTAACTGATAACGATAAATTATATAGATTCAGGATACCTTATATTAATTAATATTTGGGACGATTGAAATATTCTACTTTTAGAGAAATTTAATACACTCTAATTTGACGGTTACAGGTAAGTTCACGAGACCTTTTGGAAATATAAGAAATACATGTTGTTAAAAAATAATGAATTTAATCTTTAACTTGGAAATACTCTCTTTAAAAAAAATTGATTCTATATGAATAAAATGACTATTTTTAAACAAATTAAATATAAGTAATGAATTGATTAAAACTCATGGAATTGTAGGAAGCAATTGTACATTGAATATTCAGTTCAGTAATTAAAGAGTTTGCTGTCAAGAGGAAAAGATTTTAGTGCACGAAAAGAGAAAATCTTTAGTTTAGTATAAAAAAAAAGGTGCAAGCTTTAGTTCTTGAACAAGCTCTCTGTTTCGTTTACTTGTTGCGTGAAAGAGGTTTCGTGACATGGTTTGTTGATATGAATGTTGATTGTACTGGTTATTTGTTTTGTATAACAGCATATTTTACAAAGTAGTGATTGACAGAGGCATTTTTTGTTCTCCTATTTATGGTTAATACTAATAGACTGATAATGAGGAAGAAAACTGATAATGGCTGATTCTAAAGAGGAATGACTGTTTATTTATAGGACATCTTATTTTTAATGGCCCATTGCAATACAGGAAAATATTTCCAATGAAGACGATGCAAACTGTGATCACATTGTCGTTCGAAAAAAGAATAAAGTTTCATTTTAAAGTGAATGAAAATGAAATAAAAGGAAACGACGAATGACTGAAGGTAAGAAGTGCAAAAGTATAAAGTGTACATAAGTAAGTAATGGAATTAGTCCGTAAATACAGGGCAGAAAATGAGATGTGGTGTTATAATGAGATGATGAGTTAAAAGTTGCAGAAAGGCAATTGGGTGAGTGAAAAATGAAATTTTCTATTCTGACTTACTTACTGGCATGCTGTTATTTAATTTCAAGTTTTTCCAATTAAATATTCATTTAAGTACTTGTACTTCTTTTACTTTTCTCTAGATATCAGGCCATTCATTCTGTGTCAAGAAAGAGGTATCTCCAAAAATAAAACGTGTGCTCGATCATCTAGAGAATATTTTTGAGCAAGCATACTATTCTATTGTATTGTATAAGAACCCCTACGAAATTTATTAAAATGTGTTATTTTTTATGAAAATTAAAATTTTCAATCTTTTTCACCGGTTTTCGAAAAATTTATAAAAGCGGAGATAGTTTCCCAGTTGCAGCAATACCTTCAATTGGTTAAACCTATCTTGATACCGATACATGTTTGTGTGTGTTTATGGACGAAGTGATAAAGTTTTCCAATCTCATCCTGCGATATATTCTTCCAAGCATTCCTTAATTGTTATTCTATTTCTGCGACATTTTGGGGTGCCTGAATCTGGTGGCTTAAAGTGCCATACAAGTTCAGTTAGCAAAAGGTCTGGTGAACTTGGTGATTGAGAAAACGAATCAACAGTTCCGAAGCAGCCCAGAGATATGTGAGCTGTATGGTGCCTAGAATTATCTTGGAAAAAGAACCCTAAGGGTAAGGTAAACCTCATCAACATAACTTTAAATTATTAAAGTTGTATGCAGGATTACTAAGGTTGGCATATTGTCATAAAAGATAGCGCCTCATAGCAGGGGAAATGATTGTGTACCATTGTAATATACACTGAAGTGACAAAAGTCATGGGATACCTCTTAATATCGTGTCGGCCCTCCTTTCGCCCGGCGAAGTGCAGCAACTCGACGTGGCATGGACTCAACAAGTCGTTGGAAATCTTCCGCAGGAATATTGAGCCATGCTGTCTCGATAGACGTCCATAATTGTGAAAGCGTTGATGGTGCAGAATTTTGGGCACGAACAGACCTCTCGATGATGTCCCATAAATGCTCGATGGGATTCATGTCGGGCGATATAGGTAGCCAGATCATTCGTTGGAATTGTCCAGAATGTTCTTCAAACCAATCGCGAACAGTTGTGGCCCGGTGACAGGGTGCATTGTCATCCATAAAAATCCCATCGTTGTTTGGGTACATGAAGTCCATGAATGGCTGCAAGTGATCTTCAAGTAGCTGAACATAAGCATTTCCAGTCAATGCTCGGTCCAGTCGCACCAGAGGACCAAGTCCATGCCATGAAAAAACAGCCCACACCATTACGGAGCCACCACCAGCTTGAACAGTGCCTTGCTGACAGTTTGGGTCCATGGCTTCGTGGGGTCTGCGCCACACTCGAACCCTACCATCAGCTCTTACCAACTGAAATCGTGACTCATCGGACCAGGCCACGGTTTTCCATTCATCTAGGGACCAACCGATATGCTCACGTGCACACGAGAGTCACTGCAAGCGATGTCGTTCTGTCAGTAAAGGCACTCGAGTCGGTCTTCTGCTGGAATAGCCCAAGAAAGCCAAATTTCTCCGCACAGTTCTAACAGACAAGTCCCTTGTAAGTCCCACATTGATTTCTGCGGTTATTTGACGCAGTGTTGCTTGTCTGTTAGAATTTACGACTCTTTGCAGACGTCGCCGGTCTCGGTCGTTAAGTGCAGGCGGTCGACCACTGCGCTGTCCATGGTGGGTTGTTATGCCTGAAATTTCATACTCGGCACACTCTTGACACAGTGGATCTGGGAATGTTGAATTCCCTAACGATTTCCGAAATGGCCTGACCCATGCGTCTAGCTCCAACTAACATTCCGCTTTCAAAGTCTGTTAATTCCCGTCGTGCGGTCATCATCACGTCAAAACCTCTTCACATGAATAACTTGAACAGAAATGAAAGCTCTGCGAAAGCACTGCGCATTTATACCTGTTCTACGCGATGCTACTGCCATCTGAAAATTTGCATATTGCTATCCCATGACTTTTGTCACTTCAGTGTAAAGGCTGATTAGGACCGCTGGATCTGACTGTTCCACACACAAAACCATTGTCTTAAAATTCACAATTTATTATGTACTATCTATATTCTGGCAGCTATTATAATTTGCTATAACACACACTACAACAGGCGATGTTGTGGATTTAAAGGCAGGATTTTGGTATCCGACTACGTTTGAAAAGTATTTTTTTACCAAATTTTATAACTTTTTATTATTTGTCTCTGTTAAAGTCAAATTATTCTGCTTTCCAAAGCTACCTTTGTTTTTATCCCACGATAAATAGGGTTCAAGGCCACTGAGCGAATCGGAAATTAGCTTGTTTTTTTTATTATTATTATTATTTGTTATAGACTTCAAAAATAATATTGTAATTTGTTCATTTTACACATCACTATATTTTTTTTATATATTTCAATGTATTTATCTTAAATTTAGCAACAACAGCTTCGTTTTGAATCAATATATATGACAATAACATGAATACTTTTTAATTTAGAATTATTTTCATAGTATTGTAGCAGATAACTTAATAAAATTATATGTGAACAAATGTTCGATAAACTATATATGTTTATTTTTCTTCTTTTAGATTATAGTATATTGCCTCTTTTTTTTTGTCATAAATGTATTCCACATAAATGGAATTCGAATCCCCACAATAAAATTTTATTTTTGGTGATTTAATTTTTGTTGTTATTTTCATTAAATTTCATCATAAATTGGCCATTTCATGAAGATTTAAGTAAAATATTATTAATTTTTTGTGTGGTTTCATGGTTTTGATTCGTATTCTTATCAAAAATATGTTTACATTGTATTATTAGAGCACTAAAAAAAATGTAAGAATCACATGTTTTAAAGATCGCTGTGAGTGTAATCCTACCTTGCCTACAATCTAATCCTAATCCAATCCAATCCAATCTAATCTTAATCCTACCAAACCAAGAACCGTGAGTTGATAGAAGGCACCACAGGTGGTATGGAAGAGGTTGTATTACATAGGATGTGAACAATGATGCCGTTAGGAAGTATAGGGTTATTCCACAATCATCCAATCTTCAGTCACATCTGTGCAAATTGGAACTCCTAGAGCCGTCATTCTGGCGATATGTTTCTTGCAACAACTTTGCACATCAATGTCCTTTCGGTAAATATGGTGGTCTATTATTCGGTATGATTGGCCAGTTTCACACACCTCAACTATATTCAAAGCCATACAATTGGATGCAAAGTCTTCAACAACCTTGTAACGCCCTTATTAGTTATAGTATGCCTCCAGGAAATTACAATGTCGATAAGAAAACATAAACCTTATGCAGTTGTTACCTGTTTTATATGATGATATTTGAGCAGTAGAAAGGCGTACTATGACTTGACTTAACTCTCATTTGACAGTAAACATTTAACTGTTTGTATATTTAGTATAAAGAGTTCTGCATACAAATTTGGAGATGGTTGAATTATTTTTTAGGTTTGTTTCTTTTTTTTCTTTCTTTATTTTTTGCAAAAAAGTGTAGGAAAAAAATCTTATAAAACTTGAAAATTATTTATTATGTTCAATCATCTTTTGATTTGTTGTTTTGAGTTTCAGTAATGTCTTTAATCTAATTTCGAGACGTAAGAAAATAATATTAAACTTTACGGAAGAAATTGAAAACAAGATTAGTTATGCAACTTTATTTGAAAAGTGATATGATTTTCCTGGTTATAAATTGCAGGAGAACGAAATACGCAATTTTTAAATATTTTGAAACTCTTATTTTATTTTTCATGTTTTTTAAATTTTTGTAAAACCACACATAGTTTAGTCTTGGAATTCTATTACCATTTATAAAAAATCCCAGAATTGATCTAATATTATTTTTTGTTAAAGTGTGTTTAACTTTCATATTGATCATATGCGCTTCGTCAGATAATGTTATACATAATTTCAAAATCAAAAATCCTATCAGTTGATTATGTAGAAGTACTTACGAGCATGTTTCGTAAGTTAAATTGTCTTATTTTCTCAACTCCCAACTAGAATTTCTTTACAGATTTTTGCCATTTTTTTTCTTTTCATGCCATAAAAATCAATTCTTCTGAATACAACTGAAAACTACATTTGCAAAAAGAACTTCCGTTATCTACATAGACTGCTGCTCTAAATTGGAAGTCTCCACTTATAATAATATACTATTCAGACAAACATTTTCACTTAAATTGAAGCTATAACTTTTTTAGTTCAGCTAAGTATTTCCTCTTATACATGCAGTCAATGTATAGCGTGATAAACAACGCTTAAGAAAATCATGTAGATCACCAATGTGATTGCATTTTTTTGCACTAAATAGTTATTCTCCTCTAGACAGCTGATTTCTGCTTTATGGCTTTATTTGATAGTAGCATTATAATTTTTTTATACTTATTACCGTCTTCTTTTAATTTGATTGAACTGCATAAATAGTTCTTTCCCAGAATTACTTCTTATTAAGTTTATTTATAATTACTAATTATAAAATTTCAGGAGAAAAGCCAATATTTTAACTTCTTATTCTTTCAGCAAATTCTTGTATTAATAAAAGCTAAAAAAGTCAGCTCTCAAGCTAATCTCTTTTTATTTTAATATCTCATATAGTTCGATTAAATTATTACTAAACACTTTTTGCAAGACTTCTCTTACTTGGGAAATCTCGCTCAACACAAGTTGAACTTCTTAATCGTCCGTTCTACAAAAGTAAACTTCGAAGAATGAAACATATTTAACTGAGCAGATATTCCTCTAATAAATTTTCGTAGAAGAGTGGAATTTTGTAAATTGTTTATTTAGTTTATCTTTGTGTCTGCCTTAAATATTTAATTTATGAACGACATCAACAATCGTAATATAAACTCATGTTTGTGAAAATTGCAACACCATGAAGGACTTACGCGAGTGAGCTGAAATTTTCAGGAAATGCAAATTAGCGCATGATATGCAAATGATTAGAATTTCAAATCCGTAGCGCATGCGTATGCTGAGCAGCACCCTGTGAACGGCGGATGGATCCGAATAAATAGACGGCTGTAGCGAGGCGTGTATGGTTATCGGTGGTTATCTGATAGTGGTAAACGTTAGCTCAATCGTTACTTATGCCACTTCGACGAAAGAAAGCGAGATTTGAACAACTTACAGAGTTTGAACGGGGGAGAATCATCGGCCTTCGTGAAGCTGGATTGTCTTATCGTGCAGTAGCCGCTCGTGTGCAGCGTAACAGCAGCACAGTGATGTGTCTTTGGAAGCAGTGGACGGACGAGTGTCGGACAACTCGGAAATCCGGGAGTGGACCCCGAAATGTGACGTCAGCTCGCGATGATAGACACCTGGTCCGCATGGCGCTGACGGACCGTACAGCTTCCTCTAGACAATTGGCAGCACAGTGGTCAATTGTGTGCTTCATTATGTGTTTCATTGTGGTGCTTCATCAATTCGTAGACGTCTGCTGCAGCGTGGACTGCGCGCAAGGACTCCTTTATACAGGATCCCTCTCACGCTAAACCATCGCCGCCTGCGGCTACAATGGGCCGCTCAGCATAGAGACTGTCGTGCTGATTGGCAGCATGTCGTGTTTTCTGACGAATCCCGCTTTAATTTTTGGTACCATGATGGCCGCATTCGTGTCAGACGCTATGCCGGTGAACGCCACCTTCCGGAGTGCAGTATCGAACGCCACAGTGGACGAACACCCGGAGTTAAGGTCTGGGGTGCCATAGCATATCATGGACGATCTCAATTGCTAAGAATTGTGGGCAATCACAGCTTCTTCCTTGGCCTGCGTATTTCCCGGATATGTCGCCGACTGAACATGTGTGGGATTTCGTTGGTCGGCGTCTCGGTCGTGATCCTCGTCCAGTTGCTTCTGCAGACGAACTTTGGGTGCGCATACAAACAATATGGAATGCTCTTCCTCAGGCAGACATTCAAAATTTGTTTGACTCCATGCCACGTCGTGTAGCAGCACTTATTGCGGCGCGTGGTGGCTACACAAAATACTGATTCCGATCTCTTGTTATTGTTTGTTTGCTTGCTTTGAACATTTAATCATTTATATGTACCACTACCACTCAACTGTGTATTAAATTTCATTCAATTATGACGATTCCTTCATGGTGTTGCAATTTTCACAAACATGAGTTTATGTTTCTGTTTTCAGAGTTATTTTTGATATCCTTTTTAACACGGATGTGATTAAAAAAAAATCAACCTCAATTAACGCACAAAAATTCTTTCAACTAATTACTTAAAATTAAGATTAAAAGTCTATTTCAATCCTTCTCTGTTTATCCTTATAATAGCGTAAAATACGGAGTAAGACATGAGTAATTAATTGTTAATGTGTATGATACTGAGTAATTATATTAAGTGTATAATACTGAGTAATTAATTATTCCAAAAAAAGTTGACTCAATCTTTTTAATTTATGAAACCAGTAATCATTTTATTGTTTTTTAATTTTTGATGAGATAGTGTAGAAATGCTTAAGTAGATGAATAAGTATATAATTCTCTAGAAGTGCTAAAATATTTCTCACCATTTATTGAAATATTTTAAAATTTCAAATTCTTCTGTAATGATAAACCTCAAATATACTAATTGGATTTTAAAAATGACTTCATTTAACTATTGTAATTAAAAGTTGTCCATACATGGTAGCTAGCCATACATCGTTTTTGTTGAAACGCTACTAAAAATATAATTACAGTGGCATACATGATTTTTGAAATTCTATCTTAACCTGAATTTCTACAATGTATTTTCTGAATATTTCTACAATTTAAAAAAAAATATGCAGAAATAATTCCCTTAAGGTCATTTTCCAATCCTCGAGTAATATTTAATTACATTTAAAAAAACGTTTCATGTTTTATATATTTATGTACTAAATTTCCTAGATTATATTTCCTTTTTTTGGTCATCTTACAACTTTTATTTACATACTTTTAAGTGTTTAACAGAAATTTAATTCCAAATAATTTGATAAATCCATCTTTTCAAGCAGTGTTAAAAATAATGCAACACAACGAATGTAATTTGATGGTATCAAAATTCTTCTGATTCAGAAAAAGCTATGCATTTAAAATCTAATAATTTAAAATTTTGTTCATAAACTTATTTTTAGACTCTACAATATTTATTATCCTGATTTCATGTTTCGTGAACCGATAAGATTTATTGTTGGAAAATATCTTACAGCCATTTCTTTTCGATTCATGGCTTCTACAAGGAGAGTTTTCATAACTCTACAGCGCATCGTCTGTTTGAAGCATGACTGGTTATTTCACCCGATTCACATGTATGCTTTTTTTAGATTACATGTATGTTTTAGAGATAGAGTTAACATTCGTTTATTAAATTTGATCAGTAGTTTTTATTCGTTATCAAAAATAAAAAAAAAAAAAAAAAATGCACTGCAAATTAATACGATTCTCAACAATACTTCATTTTGGGATAATATTTTAATAATACTTCATTCAATTTGCAGTAATACTTCATTCGTGACATTTTATTTAAAATTTCATAATGAAGTATTAATTTTGAATCAAAAGTAGTTTTATTTTATTATGTTATTAAATTATTTTTATTATATAATGTGGTATTTTACTTTGGATTATAAAATTTTTATCTTATTTAATATTTTGGTCATAAAATTTTTCTGCATTTTTAAATCTGTTTGATAGAAACAGAATACAAATTATTAAATTTTTTTGTTAATATGTAACTTTGTTTAAGTTTTAAGGAAAGGTATTAACAAAACCTGAGCTATAAAATCGGGTAAACCAGAGATTTAAAGCGCATTTATTTTGTTGATAGTACGGGATTAAGAAGAATTCTGTATTTTTTTAAATGGAAAAATTTAAATTCAGATTTTGCCTTTTATCAGCTAAATAAATTTCTTTCATTTTTTTAACAGGAGTCTCCTTAAAATTAAAGATTTCCTTCTGCTTCTTCCTTATTTCGATTCTTCAATAAAGGATTAAAAATTCATGTTGCCATTAATGGATTAAAGTGTCGTTTATATAATATACAAGTAGAAAATAATTGTAAAAATTAAATTATAAGTAGAAAAAAATTTAAAAAATTAAGTTACATTTTGAAAAATATATAAGTATATAATTAAGGATAATACTATAACTACAAAAAAATGCATTTTATAATGCATGGCATATTTTATTAAGGCAATTTAATTTTGATAAAATATTAGTTAAAAGTTAGATTTTTTAAAATCTGAAGTTAATTTTTGAAGAATCGTAGTATTTAATATTTGATATTTACTTTATACAAAAAAATTTGTATTTCATATCATAATAAACACTTGAGGTATAATGAAAATAAAAAAGCTTCAATATAATGTATCTTTTTATTTTTCTGATGCATAATTTTTTTTTTAACAAATGAAAGCATTGATTTAAAAACTTGTAAGCTTTTACAACATTATTGTACATAATATGAACTTAAATTGTATAAAACTTAAAATTAAAAAAAAATCACAAATAATAATAAGCATAAATTAAATAACCAAAAAAGTTTTCAGTTTATGTTCAAAAAAGCTATTGAAAAAAAAAATGAAAGCATTTAAAAGTGAATAGTTTTCAGAGATACTAATTTAAAAAATAAAAGGCTTTTTTACGTTGTAAATGGTTGAAATGAATCATATATGCTCATTTAAAGAAATGTTTGTTATTATTTAAAAAATTGTTATAATTGATATTTTTTTTATTTTGAACATCCAGTCAATTTTTCTAATTTTGACTCCTATGTTTTGGTAATTGTAGTATGCAGTAACAAAAATTTCTGATAGAAAAATTAATAATAAATAAAAGTGAAAAACTCAACTGAAGTCTTATCATTTTGTGTATTTCAACTTGGTTAAAATTTTATTATGATTACTTTATTGATATTTTTTTTTATGTAATATAGTTCTCCATAAAGCTGTATAAGAATGTCAAATGTCTCCAAAATGTTAAAAATGCATATTTTTTATTCACTAAATGTACAGTAAGTTATTAGACTTTTAGTGATGAGTTTATAAAAATGAAGAATAAATAGTTAATTTTTGGTTTCATTTCTTATTTGTCTACATTAATTTAGTTAGACAGAAAAAAAAAAGAACCGTTAAAAATAACAATTATAAAATAATATATAATATACAAGGCCCTTATATGTGAATAGTAAATGATGAAAGAATGAAAAGAATTTCTACATTTAGGTCACACCAGTTCTTTCACAAATTTAGTCTTCTTACCCAATTTTTGGAGTTTTGAGTTTGTTTTTTCAGGACAATAATTTATATTGTCTAATGACACGACATTTACAAAATAATCAGTTATGACATACGGCAGTACCTTTGTTTTCATTGTTGATGGGTTTGGCAATTATTTATTCTCCGATGAATTTCAGTCTTTTCTTCAGTTTGAATAATAATTAAAGAAAAAAAGAAACTTAGATAAATGTGTCAGTAAATAAGTTATTTACAAAACGCTGTAACTTTCTGTTAAATTAATCACTGTAATTGTATTTTAATTCGTCTGATTTTGTAAATCATGACTATTATTATTGAAAGTACATTAATTTCATTGTAAAATTATAGATAATATTCATATTATATATTTCTATAGCCCAGATTATGTTTCTATGTAATTTATTAACATTTATTAACTTTATGCTATACTTAGCTATACTAGTTACATCTGATATAAATTTTAATCTCAAAAGGAAATAACATTTTCCATGCGAGTAAAAATGTTATAAAATTTATTTTTAGTACAATTTTGTACACATTTAAACATTACTTGAAAAATATTCGAATAATTATACATTTCAAAGGGTCTTCTATAATTTGGCATAAATGCTAGATAATAAGTTACTAAATAAGAGGTAATTAACCAAGAAATATTTCTGATCCTGTATTAGTACATCGTATAAATTAATTAATGTAAATATAACTGGAATTATTTCCTTTGTTTAAATACCTTTACCTAAAAAAAATCCCATTATTTATAAAAAATATTTGTACTGAAAAACGATTTAACTTCGTACGAGAGCAAAGTCAACTCTTTCAAAGTAGTTGCAAATTGTATCTCAATGAATGCTCGTCATACATGGCAGTCAGTTCATTGAATTCATATTTATGATCCTAATTTTGCATTCACAATTCTTTATCCACTGGATCTTTAAATCTTTATCCACTCGAGAGAATTTAATGGTCAGTTGTGTTCTTCCTTTCTTGAATAAAAGATTGGCTTCAGCTTTTAAAATGACTTGAATCTTTTCTTCATCATCATCATATAAAATAACTCTTAGGTAATTCCTGTCAATACAAAATAAAAAATAAAATGCATGTGTATAAAATTTATGGGTAATTCCTGTCAATAGAAAATAAAAAATAAAATGCATGTATATAAAATTTATAATCATATTCTACAAAAAAAATTAAGATAAAGTATTGACGATCCTAATTATAGACTTGACTTTTTAATTTAGTTCACTCTAATAAATTGCATTATCAGGAAAAATGTACTATTTTTATTTTAAATCAAGCTATCATGTATTTTAAATCAATTTTAAAATATTCTTATTGAGTTATGAAATTATTTAATTGTTAGCTAATAAATTGCATTGTACATTATATGGAAAAATGTGCTGTTTTTGTATTCTATTGATTTTAAATGAATTGAAAAATGAATAAATATATTTTTGTTGAACCAAATTTTTGTTTTGATTCTGATTTTTGTAAAATAGGAGAGTATAATAAATTTATAACAAAATATTAGTCAATATAAATATATATTTGTTTAGTGAGAAAAAAAATTAATGTTTAGTTGAACTCATAAAGAGCCTTGAGTTAATTTACTTTCCTAAAATTTCAATTGAACAACTTTCAACAATTTATTACATAAGAAACTATGATTGAAAGGTCATAGACAATTATAACAAATTTGAAAAAAATATTGAGAGAATAAAGTTTTTATAACTTAAAAATACTTTCGCTTTAAATCTTTAGGTCTTGTTTGCTTAAAACTCATTAAAGTATGATTTAGTTGATATTTAATAAAAAACACATTTCCTGATGCCTAGGAAAAATAATTACAAATTTCAAGGCATCTAAAATATTTTTATAAAACTGTTAAAGTATTAGCAAAAAATTACACAAACAAGGAGTAATTTAATAATTTGAGATCTTATCTACAGTATGAAGGAATTCTGATTGCTTATTTTCTTTATAATGTAATACAGTCTCAGTAATTCGAGTTCCACTTAGTCCAAGGGGACTCAGATGCGGTTTTTTTTATATATTGCGCCTTAAAACATTTTCACCTGATACACATGAGTTTGTCTTAGAATTATTTTTTTCTGCCTTCTAATAAATTTTGTTTCTGTAGTCTCGGAACCTGAGAGGGGACCCTGTTTTCTAGTGCCCCAGAATTCATAGAAGTAAGGTGATAATTTGCGAGAAAGGAAATGATAGATAAAAGAAAACATGTGCATGTTTCCTCAGATGTTAATATAAAGAAAATTTAAGATTAAATTGCATAAAAGGGAAAACATTATTTCCCAACGTATAGTAGGATTAGATATTACCATTCGGTACATGGCACAGCAGCCAGGTTACCACCAGAAGTTTTATTTTTGAAAATTTATTAGAAAACCCGGAAAAATAATTTTTTAAGCAAATACAAACAACTGTAAACTCTATTTTTCACCACTGAATAATCTAAATTTGATGCTATTTTTAAAATAATTTTGCATTCACAATGCTGCGTATTCGTTATTTTTTATTAAAATTGATTTTGTTTTGAATATTAGATTATTTTTATCCTTTGATTTTGTGATGGGACGGTGTGCTTAATCCCAGTTTTCAGTAATCCGAGTCGATGATGGATTTGATTAAATCGGATTATTCGAATTGAATAGATTAATTTTTATTGCTCAATTAATAATTCTACTATTTTAAAAATGGGAAATTATAAGAGCTCAGAGAAACGTTTGAAAGAAAAGAAAAGAAAAACAGAAATAAGGTATTAGTTTATTGACTTATTCCTTGAAGTAACTATCAAAATATTCCGAAACATTAAAATAAAAAAATAATATTAAAGAAATTTATTTAGATTTTTCCTATAAAAACTTTATTTAAATTTTCAGTATTGCTTTTTCGTAGATATTTTCTCATTTAAAATAAAATAATTTTAATCATATTTTACATTTATCCTTATCATGGGGAAACAACTCGGTTATAATTCAAAATTAAGCATATTTATTAATCTTAAGTTATCTTTTTTAAAATTATTAATTTACACAAAAACATGCATGTTAGTTGTAAAATTATAAAACAAGCATCTGTATTTATATATAATTTTAGAAATATTTTTGAGATATATGACGAGATTAATATAGCATAACAAAAATGTTTAAAGATGCATTTTAAAAAGATTTAATTGAATATTTTTGTGAATATCAAGAACTTATATTTAAAAACACTTTCGACACCAACAGCAAAAGGATCGATCATTATATAATTATGTATACCAGTAAACTTAAATACTTTTTCTTTAATTAAAAACAAAACTCAAATGTATATGATATTCTACAAAACGAAAAAATAATTTTACTAATATACATTCTAAAACATTAAGTAAACAGTAAAACAAATTATCTACAGATTGAACAGAAAACTTAACATTTAATAATTGCATGCCATTTAACATTTACAGCTACAATGTTATAAACACAAAATTTTGACAGAATAAAATTAAAACCAAAGTCAGATGATTTATAATAATAATTACAAAATATTTTTTATTGTGATCTCTTTTAATAATATAAAATATATTTCTTTTAATATCACCCGAAATAATTTGTAAAACATTTTTTTTTTATTTAGAAATATTTACCTTTATAATAATAGCTACCAAAAGTTTTCACCTCCGAAACCATTTGAATCAGCTCCATCAGCATCATTAATTACATAATCATTACCATTACGAATTTTGCCACTATCGCTCTTTGTCGAATCTTTCTCTATGTTTTCCACTTCTCTCTTGTACCACCCTTTGGTAGTTTTGTCATGATGATCACGATTATTGTTTGATGTGCCACTGCCGGAAACAAAAGGTCTTTGATCCATTCGCTTTGAGCTGTCTTCCTTGTATTCATTTTTCTGATAGAAAGTAACCGGTTGTTGTGATTGAGCTGTATTGGTGTTACGATTGTTTTCAGCGTTTGCTTTCCAATCTTCCTTACCGTAGCCAGTAAACACTAGAACTCCTTTATTTTCTTTGGAAGTGTAATCTACTACTGAAGGATTGTTTAACTGCTCTGGAGCATTATTGTATAAATATTGTTCAGGATAAGGTTTGTTTATGTTCAGATTTTGATTATTAAAATTCCGTTGCTGAGGGTGAGCTATTGCATCCTTTATTTGAAATGAGGTTTTTTTTATGTCTCTTGAATGCTGAGTGTTTGTGTGACTCATTTCTGGTCTATGGTTGGAACTTGCACTTTCATCATTATTGTATGTAACGGAAGATTGGATATTTCTAACATTTTGATGAACTTGCCAGCCATTTTGTTTTGGTGATTCTCTGTGGAGATCATTGCTTATTTTGTGGGTACTTCCAACAGAATTTCTAACATTTTCTTGAATTCTATTCGTATTATTGAAATTGTTTTGTTTTCGTAGTTCATTATTATAATGTTGAACAGGGTCCATACTTCTGTGAGGTTGAAGAATTTGGTCTCTAAGTCTGATTATATTTAAATTATTATTTTTTTCATGATACAGTGCATTATACCTTTGATCTGTTGTTGGCCTTATATCATTTGCGAAAACTGGAGTATTTTGATGCGTTTTAATATCGTGAGGGGCATTGTTTAAAGTTCGAGCTTCATACCGGTTGTGAGGGGATGCATTAGTTTCAGTGCGGGATGGAGGAGTTTCAATTTGATTTTGTAAATAGATTCCAGCTACTTTAAATGCTTCTTTTATTTCCGCATCATTTGAAAATTCTTGATTTATTGGATTTACAGGATTATATGATTGCACTGATTGCGAAGATGTCCCTGAATTTTGGTTAATATTTACATTAGAATTATCAAAAAACGGTTGGCGATTGTTTGAATTATATGAAATTGTTCCTTGGTTGAACTTGACTCTGTTGTCATTTTCAGGATTTCTACTATCACTTTTAAAATTTTCATATACTTGATCATTGGAGAACGTATCTTCATTTCTTATATATTGATTTTGTTGATTTAAGTTATTTAAATTATTTTCGTATGTTTGTGGGGATCCATTTATTTGATTGGCTGAATTTAACGCCCATTGATTAGATTGAACTGAATTTTCATTACCTGAAACAGAGGCTTCAACATTGTTAACGTAATTGTTCCCAAGACCAGAAGAACTAGGATTAGTTAAATATTGTTGGGCTTGATTGAAATTATGGGAATTTTGATCAAATCCTTGATTATTAGAAGGATTATCATTGTTCAGTAACAAATAAGGTACATGTTTTTCTATCACTACATGTTTGATTACTGGAATAATTTGATCAGATCCTTTGCCATCGGATATTGCAATTACGTTGCTCAAACCATTAGAATTAATTCCATCACTAGATATGAAATTTTGCTGAATTTTTATGTTAGGATAATTAATGGACGGATTTCTATTATTATATCTATTTTCATCATTCTGTAAGTTATTTTTATTATTTGGAAAATTCTGTTGTCTGTTTGGAGTCGAAAGCTTGCTAACTGGGGAATTTTTTGGTATTGGTTTACCTCGAGGTGGAAAAAGAGGGTTTTCTGGAATTGGTCGTCTTCTAGTATCAAAATTTTGTTTTCCGTTGTTGTACGATTTAGAATTTTGTTTGGAAAGTTGTTTGGGTTAAATGGAATATTGGGCGAAGGGCCTATCTTTTGGTTTTGCGTATTTATCCAAGATACACTTTGCTTCGGAAATGCTTGCGGTAGAATTTGCACTGTACCTGGTATATTTTTATATCCTGAATTGGTTCTCCAAACATTACTATTTTCTGATGGATTTTGTCCTTGCCATTGAATATTATTTGGATTGAATTGTGGTGGTGGTGGTGGTGGTGCTTGAAACGGAAGGTTAGCTTTCTTCTGTTGCATTTGAAGCTTATATGTTTCATCATTAAATCCATTTATGTTTACTTGTTGTTGAAATGCATCCTCAACCGATATTGAATTTGATGGCAACTTTTGATGTGGTTCAACAGGAACATTATTATAAACAGATTGAGCCCTTTGAACATTGTGCGAAATTCCATTAGGCTGTTGAGGGAAATTATTTTCACCATGATTAAGAATGGCATCTCCAGGTTGCATTTTATGAACAAATACAACCCCGATAAATCCAATTGCTTTTTTGTTTGGACCATTGTTTAATCCATTTTGAGAATATTTCTGATACTCATTTTTCCCAGATTGGGAATTTGATGAGTCATAAACTGGTATGTATACCACTTTATCTTGATATCCTGCAGAATTTGGAGCTCTGTTTCCCAGTTCTTTAACGATAACTTCAGGTGACTGTAAGTTGTATCCATCAGTCGGATCTACATGTGAAACATGATTATTCGACTCTGCTTCAGATCTATTGAATATCGATTTATTAATGAAGTTTTTTAAGTCAACATTAGTCTTTGATTCAGATTTTGTGGAAGTATCAGGAACTTCTGTTTTGTTTTTTACTTTTTCTGGTGTCAATAATGTATCAGTATATTCCTTGTATCCGATACCTTCATAATCACTTATAAAGGCAGCTTTTTGCGAAAGTTTATCAATTTCTCTGTCCATATAATCCAAAATATCTTTGTGTTTGAAGCTCAATTTCGAGGGTGGGTCAAGTAGGTTATTTAAGTCAAAAGAATTGAATCCATTCTTAGAAGAGCTTTGGGGAAAAACTGCAAAGCAAAGAAGGCTTTTCAGAACTAAGCAAAAGGCAAGAAGTACCTGAAAGAAATATAAAAGATGGTTGAAAACTTTCTAGAAGGACAAAATAATTTATTTTATTATATAAAAATTTGATTTTTTTAACGTAATGCTTTAAAATATGACTTCAAATCTTTTATTTCTTTTTACTTCTATCTTCTTTACTTCACTTAAATAAGAAAATCTCTTTTAAATCCTCAATAAGAAAGATAGTTTTAAAAAATTAAATAATTTTATTAAGATTAAAGAGAAACAGCTATAAAAATAATAGACGTTTACAATTTTTGAACATTGGGGTAAATTTGTTATGATTTAAGATTCAAAAACCAGTAATATAATTGAAGTAGTAAATTTATGTAGTAAACTGTTGGCAAAATAAACAATACAGCAAATAAAAGAATACTTTAAAACATTGTCTGATGTCAGAAGTTTTATAAAACAATTGGCAGAAGATTGATAATACTTTTCTGGTAGTTATATGTTTATGTTTCCGGGATAGTTATATGCTTTTATTGTAAATTTTGTTTTGGTCTCAGAAGTAACTTTAAAATGAATTACAAAATTCCAATAATAAAGAAATATCCAATCTTAAAAGAGTCATAATTCTAGTATGGTCTAGAAATTATGATTTCAGCATGATTCTAGAAAAATATTTTCATAATATATAATAGGAAAATAATCAAAATATTTAAAACTCCGTCATTGATATTTAGAAGAATTAAAAGAAAAAGAAAAAGTTTGCTATAAAGTTTTTTGAATATATTTCCTGGGTTATAAAAGTTAAATAACAAAAATTAACCGAAGAACATAAACAAGTAGTTCATAAGAGAAAATAACAATAATATTATATTTTTTATAAAAAACTTTGATTCTTTTTAATAATTAGTTTAAATTATTAAAACTAACTTTTCGCATTTATCAGATTGAATTTGCTGTTTTCACAAGTACAAAGTTATTAGAAAAATGTATTATTATTACTTAGTTGAAACATTAAATTTTAAGTCACATGCATACGAATTTATGAAAAATATATTAGAATTATTAGAAATTAATAAAAAGATATCGAATAATATCTTACATAATATTATTTTATAATCTTACATTTGAACAAAAACCATTTCAGCACTTTATTTATTTGTCTATTTTTGGTTTCCTATAACTTTATTTAAAATAAAAAGTAACTTTAAAATCATGAAATAAAAACAACAATTAAAATGCTTCATTCCTTAAAATTTTGGAAAAAGGATGCTAATTTTACAATTTAAATAATATATATACAAATCAGGGAAAGTAAAAATCGGAGATTTCAGAATACTTTGCAGATATATCGCATTGAAATAATGCACAGCTACTGTAAATTTAAAAAATCTGAATTTATAAAAAGACAAAAGAAATATGAATAAACTATGTATTGAAGATTAACATACTAATATTTGGTTCTTTTCATAAATAAATTTTCTTATAAATAAATCAAAAACTGTTTAATGAAAGAAAAATTAAGTTTCTTACCGTGGATGAAGACCTAAATGTCATGTTTTTAGTCTATAACTTTGCAACATTTAAACTTATTTCTCTGTGAGATCTCCTCTTATATAGACCGAAACATCAAGTAAACTTTCTGATAATTATTCTCGATTATGTGCGTGTCGTTATGGTCCCTGAAGATAGATTCAATAGTGTGATCTAAAACCATTTTAATATTATGTTAAGAGCACTTCTTATCTTCAATTCTTGTTCCGCTAAGATGTTTCAAGAACGCAGGGTGCGTTTTTATGTTGAAACACTAATTTTAATTTTCTATAAAAGTTTCACACTTCGACCACCTATATTCAGTGATGAAATCTAATAATTAGATTATTGAATATTTGAATAAATTTGGAAACAAAAGTATAGAAAACATAGATAATGCAAAAGTCGTTTTTTCTCGTGTTTTTACATTTTCTGCAGTTTAGTCTCTCACTTAATCAAAGTAGTTGAACAAAATTATGGATGTCTTTAATTAAAAGAAATATTTTGAAACAAAATTTCAAAAATTAAAACAGTTTTTGTCAAAAATGTCGTGAAACCGTTTAATTTTTTTTTCATTGGAATAATTTTAATTTATTGAAGTCAAAAATATTTTTAAAAACTCAAATGTTTCCCATCGTAATTTTCTGATAAAAAATTTTCTAGACTTTTCAAAACATGCATTTGTATTTAAAAGCAGTTTGATACCTAATCCCATACAGTATTACAAAAATTCGTATGATAAAATGGTATATTTACCCCTTTTTTTATGAATCAATGATAACCAATAACACATTAGAAATAATACCAAATGATAAAAGATAATAATAAGTTCAATGTTTTATTCTTTCATTATAGTTCAGATAATTACGGGTTCTATTTCGAATCAAAGAGCTTTCTATGGATGAACTCATGGATATAGAAATGTATATCCACGTTATAGAACGATTGAGTTTCTTGACTACAATAAATTAAAATTATTCCAATGAAAAAAAAATTAAACGGTTTCACAACATTTTTGACAAAAAATTATGTATTAATTAAATGGTTTAACCGCAATACAGCCTTTTTCTAAGTTGTAAACCTATCACTAAATTAAAATTTTTCTGAAATCTTTTCCTTAAAAACATAGATAATGCAAAAGACGTTCTTTCTCGTGTTTTTACATTTTCTGCAGTTTAGTCTCTCTCTCACACACACACACCCATACGCACATCATAGCTAAGCCACAATAGTAAAGCTACGTGTAGAGTTTTATTTGCTTTATAGAAACCAATCAAACTGTATAAGAAAACCATATTAACGTTTGATTTTCAAAAACTATGAAGTGTCTTAAATTTAGTTCTTTCTCTCCCTCTCTCTCTCTCTCTCACGAAGGAATTATTCGAAAGCAAGTGCTTAATTAAAAGACTTTGAACAAACTCATTCCAACTATCAAAAGGAAACAGCTTTAAATCGATTATTTAACAATATTTGTAAATTTTCATCAGAAAAATAAAAATTTTTACGCGATTAAAAGTAAAATACATTTTGGCAAAATGTATTATAATTCTATTCTATAATACTCATAATATTGCTTTTGTACTTAGAATTATCACAGTAAATTATCATGCTCAGTGAAAAATAAAAATTACTGGTATTTAACGAAAGATATTAATCCAACATTCTATTAAGTAAAGAATAACTAAATAAACAAACGCTTTGACTATTGTACTAATTTTATATATAATTGTATTCGGCAGTGATTAAAATATGACATATGATAATAATAAATGTTACGCCTAAAACTTTAGTCATTGCACATTTAAACTCAGCTCAAAAATTTAAAATATGCTCTTACTATGCAAACACCTACATACTATATTCATAGGAACAGATCTTTATCATTAATATTTATTCGAGTGTATATATATATATAATATAATAATATAATATAATAATATATAATAATATAAAATTTTCATCAAAATGTTATCGCTAATGTGATCACAGTTAAATGTATTTTTTAAGTTATGGAATGAATAAAAGTTTCAAAATAAAAGCAATAGGTTTTCTATAACAATGAATAAAATTTTAAAATAAAAGCAATAAGTTTTCTATAACAATGAATAAAATTTTAAAAAAAAAGTAATAGGTTTTCTATAAAAATAAAAACAAGGATATGCACATAGGTATTTACTTTTAAATATCTCATTTTCTGAAAATGACCGCATGATTTCCTTTTTCAAATTTAACGCTGAAGCTAACAAAAATATAATTCAAAAACATTGCCTTCAAAACTTTTCCCTGACCAAAACCTGAATCACTTAATGTTAACTGATGCACATCTGGTTTGCTGATTTAAAATACAAAAACTATACAGCATGACTATTAATGAAATTGTAAACTTAAATAAATGTGAGAAAAGTTTAGAAGACTTTTCTGTGACCTTTGAAATAAAAATAAATTATTTGAAAAGTGGTTTAAAAATAGTAAATATTTGCGAGTATGATTCTCATTCATTAAACAACTAAAATAGGAAAAATTCTAATTAAGATAAGGTTAAGTATTTTAATATAAATAAAAGCTATGCAATAAATGTATGCTAGTTTTATGTACACTTTCGTATACATAAAACTATGTATTTTTATTTTATTTAATATTTTTTTCTTTGGTTCGTTGAATTTATTAGTCAAAATTTCAAAATGCCTTTATTTGTTCTTTAAATATAATCATCGTTTTCTGTATCCAAATTATGACTAAAAGACAAACAGTGTGCTAATTATTTAAAAAGTCATTTATATACAATAAGTAATACAAATAAAATGTATTACTAGTACAAATAAAATGTAAGTAAGTAGTACAAATAATACAAATAAAATGTATTACTTAGATAATTCTGACTTTTTAGTATTAAACAGTTTAAATTTTATCTTTCATCTAATATAAGTTTTTAATTTTTAAGTTCACTAAAATTTCTATCTATAAAACTCAATTTATTTTATTTTTATTGATTGCTTTTGTTGTTCTTTTATTTTGTTTGTATTCATACTTTTATATAAATCCATATAATTCTACTATTTTATAAAAATATTTATGGTGAACAGAGGAAAAGTTTAATACTAATCTAATTATATAGCAAATGATATTGATGCAACGAACATTTTTTCAGTTAAAATACCAATAAATTATTTATTTTCACAGCAAATGTAGTACAAACAATGTTATCTTAACAATAAAATCCATTTTACTCGGTTTAGTTCTTGTTGCAAGATTTATCAAGTCTTTTTTAATTTATAACTTTAACTTACTTTGTTTTCTTAGAAAACAAAGTCTTCTTCTTTTTTCTCTTTTGGTTACAAAATTGTCTGCTCTGAAAAAAAATTGTTTGCATGATTTTTATTATGTGTTTATACTTTTATCTAGTCCGTAACAAAAACTACATACAAAATCAATCAATTCTCTACCGGAACCGATTGATTTTATATGTAGTAAAATATGATTGATAATATATCTAGTAATATACAATCTGATGTATATGTAGTATAGTATAGGATTGATTTTATATACAATCTGTAAATTGTAATCAGTTCTCTACTGGAACTTTTACAACAAAATTACGACAAGAGTAAAAATGATAAAATAATTTTTTCGTTTTTATTCACATTCGTATTTCATAATGTACATTTTTATTCCTATATTTCTTCTTTAGTCTGTTATTTTTTGTCCATTTTTAATTTTGTGTACATTAGTATTCAAGACAATGTAATTATTGGCAAATAATTATTTTTATATTTATTTATTTACAAAATTTTTTATATTTATGATTTTTTTTAAATTTATATTTCTGGTTAAATGCATTAAATCATTCATTTATTTAGTAATTATTTTTTATTTGTTTCAAATATTACTTGTGTAAATTTGAATTATTTTTTGGTTCAAAATTCTATTTCCTACATATTGCAATCTTACTATTATGGTAAAACAAAAATATTCAAATGTTTCCTTTCTGTAGCTCTCTTAATTCAGTTATTTAATACATCCTTGATCAAAAAAAAATTTATTGAATGCTACTTTTTCATGAATTAATAAAATAGGAGTGTAACATGAGATGAAATGTATTGATTTGAAATTAATAGTTATCAACATATAATTACTTAGACGTATGAAATAATTTACTATGGTGAAATTTCATAAAAAGTTGAATAGCTTATTCTTTAAAATTTTCAAAATTCTAATTTTACAATCTTCATTTATATTTTCACTCGACTAAGAATTACCTAAGTAAATATATTTTCTAAAGCATATTCATATATTATCAAATGCAATGCTATCTTCACTTTTTATTCGCGCTTGATCCTTACTCGTTATTTTAATATTTTGTTTTTTAACGAAATAATTAAAAAGAACTTGTTTATATCTAATTAATGAAAGCATGCACAATAATTCTCCCTACAGTTATTAATTTCTATGAATGTAATAGAATACGACAATAAAATACATTTGAAGCGGTAATTATTTAATATGGTGTCCATATATTAATTTCTCTAGAAGATTGTTAATTGATGTTACAGTCTTTTCTTGTTTTGTTGTCAAGCAAAATAAATTCTCTTTAATAGCAAAATATTTTGAGATTTTTATGAAATTTTTCTCCAACAACAAATTTCTGAAGATATTTTAATACGTGAAAGATTTATTAAGTAGAATTTATATTTATGTAATATCTATTCTAATCAAACAATATCATGAAATTCTCTGATTTAGCCTTATTAATATAATATACTTTAATTTGACAAAAACGTTTAAATTTTTTAAATTTCATTTAATCCTCTCAAATATTATGGAAAAGACTAGTAAGTTATCAGGGCACGTATTTATCAGGAGAGTTTTTCATAATTTGTGAAATCTTTATCTGGAAGTAAACCAATTGGAATTTTTTAATTAAACTAAAACATTTGCTTTTTCAAACTTCAAATCGAAACTCATACATTTATACATTTACATTTTTGATACATTTTATTTTCAAACTTAGGAATTCTTCATTAATATTGCATAATCAGATATTATTTCTAAATAGGTTTAATATCCTAAAAATTAAATTATCTTTAATGGTAAAATATTTAAGCTTTCGAAAAGCCTTTTCCAATAACTAATTAGCACATGGAAGTTAGTATTATTACAAAATTTACGAAAATTATTCAAAAGATATTTAAGTAAAAAACGATTATAACAAAATAAATATTTTCATTTACGCCTTTGGTATTATTTATAATTAATTTTTGTTTAACATAAGTATTTGAATTTAAAAACATAATTAATTTTTCAAATTAAGAGGTAATGAGTAATTTAACTTTAACAATTTGGGATTTAATTGCTTCAGGTCAAAGTGCCTGGTATTCGAAAACGAACATTTTCACAGTTTTCGTTCCCAGAAGCATTAAAATTTTTATTTTCATACACGCACTTCTTTTTCTTATTAAAATTGAGTGTCATTTCCCCAGCTTTTGATTTTTTGCCACCTATTTCTAAAAAGGTGAATACAATAACAAGAATTCTTTCCCCGTCTATTATGTGGACCGAATATTATTTTTCCAAATACCCTGATTAATATCTTATTGTTTCCAAACCATTGTGGACAAAAACATTCCTTTTGGTGTTTGTCCAAAAAAAAAAAAAAAGTAGATAAAATACCTAATTCCACGCTACAAAGACATATCAAGTTTGCCTTCCCGTATCTTCATTTTATTTCACTCTGTAGTTTCCATTCTTGCTCTACTTCCTGTGTTACTTATGGAAAATAAGTGGTCACCGTCATACTTGAGCGGCCACAGCATATGGGAGAAAGCTAATGGAGTCATGGGAAAAAGACTTCAATTCGATCAAAATCACTTTCTACAAGCGGTAATAGACATCCGAATAAATGCACTTGTAGTTTCGTTTTATTATTGCGATCGGTTTAACGGCCGTTATTAGTTATGGTTTAATTTTTTTTCTGAAGTGAAGTTCACAACAAGTATTGGGGTTGAATTTGGTTTTAACTAGGAATAATTTTTTTTGTCTTTTTCAAAGAAGAAGGTTACTGGTGCTGGTTGCGAATGATTTTATGTGTCATAACTTTTTGTAATGAATGAAATAAAATAAATATTCAACAATACTTATCTGTCGTAAGAATATATTCAGAAATATAGGATAAGCTATTAACATCAATAACTTTAAATTAAAGAGAAAATATGCATTTTTATTTGACTTTTTAGTTTAAAACAGATGCAAAGAAAAAGGCACCAGGTTTCACAATTCTAATCCTTTTGATAAAATTCTCGTTAATTTTCAACGAGTAATGCTGTTTCGATGACGATATTTAAAACTTCTGTAATGCAAAATTTTTAAGTAATCATATACCTGATAGGAATGTGAATTTTAAAAAAATTGTCCTGAATGTACAACACATATATTACACTATTAAATCCTTTTTATAGCTATTAAACAAACTACAAGAAATAATTTATTACATTTATTACAGAAAAAAATATTTCCTCATTAATTAATAAGATATTTAAAGAATGTTTCATATTTAATAGCAATTATTATTGATAGCAATTATTAATTGATTGGAATTATTATATTATCACCGAATATTATTTTTCCCAAATATCCTGATTAATATCTTATTGTTTCCAAACCATTGTGGACAAATTTCCATTTCCTCCAAATCCTTAAATTAATCCAGCTTAGCACAGAATTATTCTCTTGGGATTCCAACTAACGGAGAAAATCGAAATAAAGAAGAGAATGCAAAAATGTACTCCATTTTTTTATAATTATTATTCTACAAGTCTATATTGAAGGCTTTCTATTATACTGATTATTGTAAAGACTTTTAAAATTGTAATTTTAAAATGACGTTATTATTTCAATTACAGATCACTTCATTTACTTGAAAAGTCGAGTATCATAATAAGATCACTTGATTGGGTTTGATCTAAAGCTTCTCAGATAGAATTTTCTTGTTTATCAATATTTCAAATGAGAATTTTTTTGTAGAATTAAAAGAACAGAAGGAAATTTCATTCAGCTATATAGAAAGAGATTATCAGTAATGGATCCAGATTGATCAAATAAAGAATTCGCAATTGAAGATGCTTGTAATGTTCTTATTCAAAACCTTATATCTTTATGGTGATTTTATGCAATTATGAAAAACTATTGATACTACGATCATGAAAAACTATTTCAAAAATTTATTTATTTATTGAATATTCTTCTTCGCTATAAAAATTTTGAGTAACAAGCAGTTAAAAAAGTGTAATGAAGTCTTAATGTTTAATAAAATATATTTGAAATGTATATGGAAAGAATTATCTGACGTTTTATATTTAAAATGCATTTTATGATTTATTTTCCAAATACATGAAGGCCTTTTCTCAAAATTAGTTATATTTAAAAACTAAATAAACAAATAAAATTAAATAATAATAATAATAATTATGTAATTTTTAATCACAAAAGTATATTTAAACTTTATGCAATCAAAATATAAATCTTAAATAATTTTTTGAAAGAAAAAAAAAACAGTGACTATATATTTCAAATATATATAGTACATGTGTAAATATATCAATAAAATAAGATTTTTTAATCCGTTAACCTATATTGTCGTGGTTTTGAGTGCAGTTTTTAATTTTTCTACAAAAAATTTAAAACTATATACAAAGATTTTAAATATGAGATTTTAAAAATATAAGATAATTTTAATATACTGAGAAATATAAATTCATTTTTCCCTTTAACTTATTTCCCTTTTGCTCCTTTACACAGATGTTTTATAACATAGAGCACATAAAAAAGATTATGCATCTGATGTAATTTTGCATAATTTCAGCACACTTTCTGATAAATTTATTTATTTTTATAAAAATATCATTGAGTTATCTATTGCTGGTAATAAATCTCCGGCCTTTCTGAACTGACCTTACATAAAATTAAATGCTGAATTTAAAAAAAAAAAAATTATTTTAGAGAAAAATATTCTTAAAAATACTACAATTATTTCGTTAATTTAAATTTCTTCAATGATGAAAACTTTACAGCAAATATAATGATTTATAATTCAATGCTCTCTCTTTGTAATTGTTTGAAACATGTGAATCATACGCTCGACTGCTTAAACACCAATAATCACGCTACTTGTTCATGAACGCCAATGCTTCTGAACATCAGAAGAAAATAGTTTAATGAAACTAGAATTTAAATTATATGAACCATCGAATGATCATTGATGCCAAAGATTATATCTCTTTTCTTTTAAATTTATTCCTTCTTCTTGTGCAACGGCTTTTGCATAAGTGATTATTTAATGATTTTTGGAAAATTGTTTATTTGTAATCTTTATTATGTTTTGGTGTTACTACTTCATGCTCTGTTTTAAAAATGTGCTTTACTTTGAGGTATTAAATTATTTTTAAAATATAGAATAATAATAGAAAATTATGATTCATATTTTTTAATAATAAGTGATCAATTAAAAGAATTAGATATTTAAACAAGTACAGATATTTTTAATAATTTTATTATAATTTCATAATGTACATTATGATTATGTATCATTATATCAAGCTTGAATTGATTCATGCATAGTGATGAATCTGATGTATAAAAGAGTTTTCATTCTTTTGCTGAAGTAAAACCAGAATTTTCTGTAAAGATACAAGAATAAAAGAAATTCTTATTAGGAAACATCACGTACAGTAAACATATGTAAATGAGCTCATAAAATTTTCTGGAAAAGTTATTTAGAAAATAAATTACATTTAAAAGCATGTGTCACTTTAAATTAATATAAAAGCTAAACAAATTGCAGATGAATCACTATGAATGATTCATTTTCAGATTAAGTGATACGCATCAAATGCTATTGTTGTCTACATTAAGTGGAGTTTTCGAATTCACATAAATTGCGTGTGCTTATTGATAATTTATTTGTTTCGCTTACTCACTAAAAACATTGTTCGCATGTTTCGTAGAATCTAATCCTTAATCTAATTTTAATATCATAGCAACTAAAGGTTAAACAGAATTAAAAAGAGTATTTTAAGCAATAAATTGGAAATATTATTTAAAATAATCAATGACCCAATTCTATCAATTTAATTAAATTAAAAGAAAATTTTCTCTCCAATTTAGTTATAATGTAAAATAATAGTCATTTATCTATTGCTATACAAAAGCCTTTATTTTACATTGCTATTCAGGAGCAAGTAGAGTATGTCGTAATAAACAATTGATTATTATTTTAAAATTAAAAAAAAAATGTGTACTTTATTTATACATTATTTTATTATTTTATTATATTAACTGAATATTTTAACAAAAAATGTGTGTAGTACATGTAGATTCAAATGCTTTCATTAATAAAATATTTGCGATAGATGTACGGAAGGAATATGTTGGAATACTTGCTAATAAAAAATCTATTAAGAAAGGAATTCTATTATTATCTGTTATTACAAAATTTTTAAATTATTTTAAATAAGATCAAGTTTTATCCTTATGAATAATTTTAGGTTTTTTTAACTTAAATAAATGTATAGGTACAGATAGATATGCACTCAAAAGCCAAAACATTATGACCACCCCTACATTTTGCAATGAACTCGCCTGGATGACGTGGAAGGCACGTGATCAGGTAGAAGTGGTATTAACGTAACACCTACCGTTACGTTAATACCACTTCCACCTGATCACGTGCCGTCCACGTCATCCAGGCGAGTTCATTGCAAAATGTAGGGCTCAAAATGTTTTGGCTCTTGAGTGTAGATTTGATAACAATGATTTTTATTTTATCAAAAACTACAAAATAAACATACCTATTTTCTCCATGCAGTTCCTTTATTATTTCCAAATCCAGGCCTAAAATTATAACCTCCTCCTCCAATACCACCGAATCCTCCGCCAAATCCACCTTTTCCTCCGAAGTTTCCAAATCCTCCTCCAAAATTTCCGAAATTTCCGAATCCTCCTTTTCCTCCGAATCCTCCAAAATTATTTCCAAAACCTCCTTTCGGTCTCCATCCAAGACCACCTCCAATGTTGAATCCTCCTCCTCCAATGCCAAGATCACCAAATGTATTGTGGCCACCAAATCCACCAAAACCTCCTTTTCCACCAAATCCACCTCCTTGTCCACCAATTTTAAGACCATCCACAGGAACAACAAGAGCTAATCCGGCATTATTTCCTCCTCCACCAATTCCTCCTCCGCCAATTCCTCCACCTCCGAATCCTCCGTTTAGGACATCAATTCCTCCTTTGCCTCCAAGGCCTCCTCCATCTCCTCCGATTCCAACAAATCCACTTTGACAAATTTGAAATAGAGCCAAAGATAATATTATTATACCCTGAAAAAGTAAAAAAAAATTATTCGTCTCTAAATTAAGTAATAGAAAAAATAGAAAAATGACTGAAGAGACAATTTTAGTGAAAAAACCAACAACACAGAAGAAATTATTAATAGTTATGTATTAAAAATTACATAAAATATCTTTTTTTTAAAAGGCTTTTAAAAATATTTTTTTTCCCTAATGCAGCTGGCAAATACTTAAGCCGCGATCTTTTATGCCATAAGGGTTGCACCGACGTTACTCACTTAGCACTACCCAGGGTGCTCGTGTAACTGCAAGACAAACTACTGACGCGGAGTAACAGTGCCCACCACTACACAGTGTCGTAATATCACTACAAACATCCACGGCATCGCCGGGACTCGAAACCGAAACCTGTGGTACCGAGCGTCAGAGCGTCACATGGCAATCATGCCCTTTTAAAAATATAATACATTAAAATAATTGATGAATTGATAAAAAATTAGGCTAAAGTAAATTACACTGTTAATCTACTACTTATATATCCGATTGAATTACATTTTTGTGGAAAAACTGCCTGTTTTATTATTATTAGAGATAATACGTACAAGGGTAGACAAATATTTTATAAAATATAGCTAAGCTTTAAGTTTATTAAACGTTTCATAAATATAAAAAGAGTTTTGAATTTTATTTAATTAACTTCATATCTTTATATAATTAACACAGTAGTACATAGGATATTGAAGAAAAAGAAAAAATATGTATCAGAATAACATATGAAAAATTTCTTTTAAAAATAAATAATTTTATTATAGTGATATTTTATAATTATAAATATTTTTCAAAACATTATTCGTTCTTATCAATTCGAATATTGGTGAATTTGATGATAAATTAGTGCTTTCTATTAAAGCATAACAGGTTTTAATAATATGAGTACATTATTATGAGTTTTGAAAACATTATATATGCGATATGGGGCCTGAAGGCCGAGTGGCTAGCTCTCTGGCGCTCGGTACCACAGGCATCGGGTTCGAGTCCTGGCGGTGCCATGGATGTTTGCAGTTTATCAGAATAAAATTTAAACCATAGGTCCCGGTCTAACATGATCATAAAGAGTTGCGAGGGTATTGTTACTCCACGTCCATAGCGTATCTTCAAGCTACACGCACCTCCTGAGTAGTGGTAAGTGAGTAACATCGGTGCAGCGCTTGCCTTAAGACATAAAAGACAACTGTCTAAGTGTTTGTCAGCTGCATCAGGATATATATGATATAAGAAATGTTTTCATGATGGTTATTTCAAGAATCTTGTGCACGAATATTAATTTACCTTTGCTTAAAATTTAGTTCTTAGTTTTTTTACTAAATACGATTAGGTATTTATGAGAGATATATACAGTTTAAATGAAAAATTCTCAAAGTTTTATAAGCCACAAATAACTTATTACGAAATCTTTATTTAAAAAATTAAATCCTCTATCTCAAATACCAGCAAAAACAGCATTAAGAATTGTTATTAACTTTTAATGAAATGTTTACAAATTTTACAAAATACAAATTTTAATGGAAATATCAAACAATTTCCATATTTTTCCTACACATTCCTCAATTTTATTCATCGAGTACTGAATACTATAAATGATAATTAAGCTATGTAAATTGAAAAAAATAAAAAATAAAAACAAATATACACATATAATTAAATAACTGAATTTATTAATTTTTTTTGTTTGAATTAATATAATGGCATTTATTTTAGGATGAAATAAAATCTTAACACATACTGTTGCTCAAATGCAACAAGTTATATTATCGAACCATTTAAATATAAAATTAGGTAGTTAAAACTTATCTCAAATACGATATCAACTATCTATAAGAATTGTTATCAACTTTTAATGAAATGTTTATAGTACAAATTTTACTGGAAACTACTAAACAGTTTTCACATTTTTTCCTACATATTCCGCAATCAATTTTATTCATCGAGTACTGAATAATATAAATGATAATTAAGCTATGTAAATTGAAAAGAACGATAAATAAAATCTAATCTAAACATAATTAAATAATTTAATTTATTAACTTTTTTGTTTGAATTAATATAAGGACAGTTATTTTAGGTCTTAACACATACTAAAAAAAAAGAAGTAAAAGCACATATAAAAGTCTTAACACATACTTAAAAAAAAATGTAAAACACATACGTCTTAACAACATAAAGTCTTAACACATACTACTGTTGCTCAAATGCAACAAGTTATATTATCAAACAATTTAAATATAATATTAGGTAGTTAAAACTTATTATTATTTGTAAGTTATATTTAGATTTATTTCATATTTTACGAGCAATATTTCATATTTTAATTTATTATTTTTTTCATATTTACAACATAAAGTCTTAACACATACTACTGTTGCTCAAATGCAACCAGTTATATTATCAAACAATTTAAATATAATATTAGGTAGTTAAAACTTATCTCAAATACAAAATATACAATATATATCTAAAATTAATACATACCTTAAAATCCATGGTAAGTTATAAGTTCTTAAATGTAGGAGCTACTGACTTGAAAACTCAACAAATCCTTGATGATGCAAACTACTGGAAGTGGTCTCGTTTATATACTCTTCTCTCTGCCTAAAATATCAGCCATCCCAAAAGAAATGTTTTCTTTTTAATTTTAAAAGGCGTGTTACTTCATAGATAACATATATTCTAATGAAAGTCTTATGTAAGATAACTCAAGTGAAACAATCGAAGAGCTTTGAATTCTCCTTTTCAATTCGTGAAATATGAAATAAATCTAAATATAACTTACAAATAACTCGTGTGACACTTCTATTTATTTCTTAGTGAAATGAAAATAACTTACATTATTAAACAACGTTTATCAAAGGTCCCTAACCTTATCAAAAAACCGCAAACCGTAAGAAAATATGTCAAGTCACCAATGATCTGTTACGTCAGTTCTTTTAAAAATACATAATTAAGAATTGCTACAAAAAAAATTAATTTCGAAAAAGTTCATTTTTTTATCAGGTCAATATGTTGAATCTGTTACGTATTAACTGAATAACAAAATCTCCCCAATTATTTAAAAGTAATATGTCAGCGCTTCGATAAAAATTAAGTAGGCGTCATCTTCAACAGTGATATATTTAAAAAATTCATGAATTTAGAAAAAATAAACAGCATATTTACTACTATTTAATAATAAATGTACCCGTCAAAGAAAATTATTTGACAACCATGTGTTTAATATAATTAAAGGTAATTAAAATACATTTAAAAAATTTATATATACATTTTTTTTAGGAAATTTATCAATAGTATAACTTATTTTTAAATATTCATAACTGTAACATGAACAAATTTTTTACAGTCATAATGCTCTTTAAAAAATTTCTAAAATAATCCATATAATTTATATAAAAATATTGATGCTTATAAATGAATACTTCATTAATTTCAATTTTTGTCTCTTTTTTTTTTCTTCATTCATTCGATTATTTAAACTATCTATTAAAATTATTCCTTAAGAAATAAAAAATTCAAACTTTTTGCTGTTCCACAGTTTTCTCGATTTTACATGTAAATATTTCTGTAAATATATTGAGCAAGTTCTGTGAGAATTAATGTTTTTCAAATTTTAACTTCAGTTATTTTGCCTATGTTTCCATGACGATATTTCGGTTTATGAAAAATTAAATAAATATGTCTCATAACAAGTCTAAAGATATTATGATTATCATAGAAATCGTAAATAATGTATTTAATCAATTCTACAACTTGAATATCCTTTCTAATTCTGGAAAGAATCTTCAGGATAAAATATTAATATATTTATTGTTAAATAAAATATTCGACTCCAAATATTTCTTTACATATCTGCATGAATACATTTCCATTAAGAAAACTACATTATCTCCTAGATAAACTGCCAATTCTGTGATATAAAACAAACAGATTCCTTGAGTTCCACCTTTTTTAAAATAGAATAAATGCAAGTAAAGCTTTGTACCTTAACCATCAGTTTCAGAAGGAACAAAAATGTGGTGATTTTGAAATATTATTCTTTAATGGCTTTTACAATAATGATGAGAGTTATTACCATTTGTGAATGGCAAAACGATAATAGTTATCTGGTAATGGTAATGGTAATGAATAATGTGTTGCTATTTATGTTTTATGTTAGTTATTACCATTTGTGAATGGTAAAACGGTAATAGTTATCTGGTAATGGTAATGAATAATGTTTTTGCAAGGCTTGTCACGTATTGATATTTAGGATTCTTGTTTCAAATTGAGATAAAAAGGATGAAGAAGGTTCTTGAATAGTTGTAGAAAATTATTAGTCACTCGAAATTTATTATGCGTTTTTCTAAAAATGTTGTAGAAGTACGTGTAAACACATAGGAAAATTCTGTTAAGATCTATAATTTAATCACAATCAAAACGAGTTGGTTTTGTTGCATTTTTTTTTTCAATCTCTCCACGGAACAACAACAACTACTACACCACATCACTGTGCTTAGAGCTGAGTTGCCCTTTTACAGTTTGGGACTGATTTGGGTGAGAAGTCTGATTGGGCTCTGTGACGCTCTACGGTCATATGAGACGGGATCTATGGCTTACAGTGGATTCCGAACCATTACAAAAATTTATAGCACCGCTAGGATTCAAACCCGATACCGAACCACTAACAAACATACATTCGATTGCCAGGATTCGAACCTGAAGCTTATGGTATCAAAGGTCAGAGCGCCAGCCACTCGGCCATTAGGAACTGAACAACTAAATGATAATTGTTGCAAAACAAGTGAATCTTCAATAATTGAATGCAGCTTGATGCCCAATTGGCTAGCGCTCTGATCTTTCATACCATAGGCTTCAGATTAGAATCCTGGCGTGACATGGATGTTTGTTAGTGGTTCGGAATCCATGTTAAGCTGTAAGTCCCGGTCTAATTAGCCTAAAGTGTGCATAAAATGACAATAGAGTGACAAATTAAACCAATCAATAACTGAATGGTGGCAATCTCTATATTTAGATGATTTAAGAACATATTGCAAATTATCTTCATTTATTTATATTAATACACGAATCTCTTTTCATCGAAATGTATGTAATGAATTACATACGTTTAACTAATAAATCTGATTTCTAATACAATGCAAATATTACATTTAATGTTAAAACATTTTTTTTAATATTTTTTCTTTTTATAAGTCAGGCTTCCGATTCAGCCATCACAATACTTTGATTTATCGTCTTTAAATACTATGAAATTGCTTACATCATTATTAAAGATATACATTCATTTATTATGTCAGGCATAACTTTTAATTATCCATTGATACTAGAGAAAAAATATAATAATTCTTCAGTTTGATATTTGAGAAAAACATATTTAGCAAATTTTGAAAAAAAATTTAAATAATTTTAACTTGTAAATCCCGGGGACTGATAGACGAGTGGTTAGCGCTCTGGCGCTTGGTACGACAGGTTTCGGGTTCGAGTTCCGGCGGTGCCATGGATGTTTGTAATGGTTCAGAATCCACATTAAATCGTAGGTCCCAGTCTAACGGGACAACTAAATGAGAATTGATGCAAAACAAGTGAATCTTCAATAAATGAATGCGACCTGACGGTCAATTGGCTAGCGCTCTGGCCTTTGGTACTATAAGCTTCAGGTTCGAATCCTGGCGGTGCCATGAATGTTTGTAGTGGTTCAGAATCCACCGTAGGTCCCGGTCTAACATGCTCCTAGAGCGTTTCGGGGGTATTGTTACTCCGCGTCGGTAGCTTATCTTCAAGCTACACGCATCTCCTAGGTAGTGCTAAGTGAGTAACGTCGGTGCAGCGCTTGCCTTAAGGCATCAAAGACAATTGTCTAAGTGTTTGCCAGCTGCATTAGAAATAAAAATAACCTGTAAATCTCGATTCAGTGGGAAAAAATGACAAACATGACTTATTTATTATAGAGAATTTTCAGAAATGCAACTAGCTGGAGTTGAGGTTAAATAATGTATTTTAATATTAGATATTGTATAATGTATTTTAAAATTGATCGAACACTTAAATAATTATATAAATATGTATATTTAAGTACGCATATAAAAAAATAAGATGACCCAATTTCACTTTTATTTAAAATAGCATAGATATTGTATATTAGATTTATCAATAATCGCTTGAAGATAGACATAACTCGGCCCTCCTTTATTAAAGAAATTCAGTTATACTATTCAAAAGACACTGAGTTAGATTTATTAAGGTTTCTTAAAAAAAAAAAGAAAAGAAATAAAATCTAAATATTAAGAATTTAATGGATATTTTAATAAAATTTTTATTTTTAGAAATATGTGAAAATGCCTTGTTATGACTACACATTTCAATATGAGTGTAAAAAGTATTTTTTTATTAAAAAAAAAATGTGGTATCAGTAGGACAATCGAAAGAGAATAAGGCTTCAAAATATGATGCCGCAATCTAGATTAGAACTGCAGGATATTAGTATTGCGCATATTAGTATGCCATTCGTCATAGTAAGGTTGTTTTCCTATAAGTCTTTCTGGTTCTCCTCAATTATGTTATAAATGTGAACTTATTCCATTACAATATCATAACTTCTACAGGAAGACAATCATTCTTTCTTTTAACTTATCCAAATAGTAAAGAGCCTTGAATAAGAAAGTGAAAGGTAGTTTTATGTAATGTAAATAGTGCTAAATTATAAAAATGTCTATTATTCTATATAATGCCTATTATTTTAGAAGATAACACATAGTATTAATCGAATATGATGAATGAACTGTACTGTATTATAATTCTATATTAAGCTTATGACAAATAAACTTGCATATGGTTAATTTTACTTAAGTCCATTAAAAAAAGTAAATATTTTTTTTTTACTAAGTAAAAATTTTAGAAAATGCAAACATTACACCTGAAAAAAATACTATTATGAACAAACAACAATTTTGTTATTGTTTTTGTAATGAACAGTATGATTGTAAGACGCCTGAGGTGTTGCGACAATAAGGTCATTCCACATTCGGATATATTCCTGGATACATTTTATAAAGTAGAATGGCATTTTAAAACATTGTATACATTTATTAAATTAAAATTAAGGTCATGCTTATATTACAAATTCCACTTTTTCAAACTATGCAATTTAATTTTGTTTGCTTCATTATATTGTAGAAGTAGTATAAACTAACTGTAAATGAAACGATTTAAATTTCCTCATGTACACAAATAAAACTTCTTCATTCACATATAACATATAAATAGATGAGAGAAAAAATAAATTATTTTCAAACGTTGCAAGTTTCTAAGTCATCAATTACTACACTAGAAAGACTTAATGTTTCTACCATTATTTTCTTAAATAACCTTTCTTAATTTCGATTAAAAAATAAATTCCGATTGATTTTGCCTATAAAATGTATAGAACTTTTATATTTTATCATGTCATTGATTCTTATTCTGTAAAAACACAAAATTCTGTAATTTGCAAAAATTAGATTTAAAATATTTACATGTTTGAAACGATGAATAGGAACAAGAAACCTTGCACATATTCAGTTTTATAATAACCTATTCAACATCCTCATCATGATTGGCGGAACAGCCCCATGGTGGGCCAAGGCCATCTGCCTACTGATAGATTTCGAAACATGAGATGTCTTCTTTTTTTCGGGGTAGGGTTGTCAGCCCTACGCCCAACACTCTACAGTCATTTAGACTGGGACCTACAGTTTAAAGTGAATTCAAAAACCACTACAAACACCCATGGCTCCGCCGGGACTCGAATCCGCAACTTGTGGTACCTAGCGCCAGATAATAACCTATTACTACTACAAAAGCCACTAAGCAACAATAAAAAAAATGCTAAGAATAATTAATTAAAAGAATCTTTTTATTAATTAAATTGATTACTTAGAAAATCGATTGATATGTGTAAATTATTAATATTTCATAAGTTATTGGTAAATTATTATATGTTTTTTTTACTGTTAAATATAAATATTATACATATTAAAACATGTATATTACGTATACCTTCAATAGTGTAATTTTTATCATAGCTTTCTTCTGTTAGAATTATCACGGAACGATTATTGTATATTAGATTTCAGTTTTATAATCCATAACAAATCTTGAAAGAAATAATTGTACAATAAGGGTATATTATCTCATGTGGCGTCATAATTTCTTTATTTTATTTCAATGAATTGTTATTATGAGAAAGTCATCATAATGTAGGGCCTAAAAGGCCGCGTGGCTAGCGCTCGGTACCACAGGTTTCGGGTTCGAGTCCCGGCGATGCCATGGATGTTTGTAACGGTTCGGAATCCACTTTAAACCGTAGGTCCCGGTCTAACATGATCGTAGAACGTTGCGGGGGTATTGTTACTCCGCAGTCCTTACGTCCGTAGCTTATCTTCAAGCTACAGGCACCTCCTGGGCAGTGCTAAGTGAGTAACATCGGTGCAGCGCTTGCCTTAAGGCATCGCAGACAATTGTCTAAACATCAGAGACAATTTGCCAGTTGCATTAAGAAAAAAAACTTTTTCAATGTTTCCATTATCTTTTGCCCTTTATCGCATACAAGAAAAACTCTTGTAAATTTGTAAGTTGATTCGATGAAAAGATTGTGTAAGTTTACGTCTCTCTGATACTTTAAACGAGGCCAGTTAAGAATTGTCATACAATCTCTTTTTTCAAGCAAAACTGTTGGTTCACATGGCCTTATTTGAAGTAAAAAAATCTGACGATTCTAAGCTGGCTTGCAAAACTGCATGAAAATATCTGATAATTTAAAAAGTCCATACATTGATTAAGGAAAAGCTAGATTTTAAATTTATGAATGAATTATATGAATTATTTATGAATTTTTATTATTAGGATACTGTATCTGCTTTTTCTGTATATTGTTGCTAATAATTCATTCTGAAACTCTAGCAGATCATTAACCAAACTGAATTAATCACCAATAATGAATAGCTATTTGAGTGTGATTATAACGAACTCAAATTACCTTAAAATTATTTTTACTTTGAAGATTTACCGCAATAACAAAAATAATATTAAAAAAATAATGAAAACCTTTCATGTTTGAATTAATATTTAATATATATTTCATTCTTGAACCTTTAATGCAAATTCTTAATATAATTAGAGAGCTATGACATTATATTAATGCAATACATTTTACCACTGTCATCAATCCTCATCTGTGGAGTAAGGTCTTAAAACTTTAAGACATACACATATTAATTTCAATTATAAAACGAAAAAAAATCACTAAGGAAAAATGAATATTACCCTCGTTATTGATTTAAATAAAATTACATGAAATAAAAAAAATTCCTCACTTTAAAGCATTAAAATTTGGAATGCTGACATAAAAAACTTCAAAGAAAGGATTCCTTTCATGATATATTATAAGTGGAATATCTTAAAAGATTTTATTTTTGGAAACATTAAACTTTTATAATACAGGATTTTCAAACTCACAACAAGTTCAGAGAAATTTTAAAGCTCATTAAACATATATAAAAAGAAATCCCAACTCGTAAACATTTATATCATATTAACATTAGTTAACCTCCCTGGTATATGTTATCCTTAATGTACACAATATATGCTGTCTTATTTGACCTAGACATATTTAATTAAATGAACTCCATTAACATGTTAAGAAAAACTTTAAGTATCAGTTAAACATCTTTACAGGGTAATTGTTCAACAAAAGATTAGATCAGTGCTTTGTATGAGACTCAATAATTGTTTTTGCAACTCAACAACTTCTAGAGTACCATTTATTACACAAATAAGATAACCGAATCTTTAAGATATTCCACTTATAAGTAGAATATCTTCATCATGAAAGGAATCCTTTCTTTGAAGTTTTTTATGTCAGCTTTCCAAATTTTAATGCTTTAAAGTGGATAATTTTTTTTTATTTTATGTAATTTTATTTAAATCAATAAAGAGGGTAACATTAATTTTTCTGCTTTATAATTGAAATGAATATATATGTGTGAGTGTTTTTATGTTCTAAATACACAAAATCCTTTTGAACTTAAAATGAAATTATAGATGAACAATGAGAAATTACATATTCCTTAAAAGTAAAATATACTTTAGAAAAACCGACAAAACAAAACCGATGCATCGAGTTATTTGAATGGTACGAAAATCGGCAATTGTCATGCATACGAATAGAAAAAGGGCAAAATATCAGAGGACAGATTTTAGTCAGGATATATAGTGGATGATATAATGCAAACAACATTCTTGGTTCGTTATATATAGAGAGAATCATTGAATAAGGAATTAGCAAACCTCTTTCCTTATGGCAAGTTGCTCTCACGTTTAGCAGTGAATCAAACATTTGGCAAATGACCAGTATTGTCAAAGTGAGTAAATGGAATCAAGTTTGTATTAAAGTTATGGCTTAGAATTAGAATTTCTCCTATTTTATTACACTATTTACATATTCTGAAACTCGAATATTGATTGATTGGCCATTAAAACCTAATCATTTGCACACAATCAAATAACTATTTCCAGATGTGTTGTTTTACTTCTGGAGTGTATTAATCAAAAATCACTTCCTTTAATATTTATCTGTAAAATCACTTTTAAATATTGTAGAATTAAACATGATTTCTGCCAGCAAATACAACCGCACCATTGAATATATATATATTTAATAAATTGTTATAAGCTTTTACATACTGAAACAGTAAAACAAATATCACTTTTTGATGAACTTTCTCCCCCTTCCTTTTAAAAAAATATTTTTAAATTCCATGCCAGAATTTTAACTATCGAGTTATTTCTCTCAGACCTTATTTGCCTTGAATTTAGAATTTTATTGTGTAATTATTCTATTGACTCTATATTGTAAACCATTTTATGTATTATATGAAGAAATGTAATTTTATAACAATATAAATGTAATGAACTTTTGAAACAATTAATGTTTAAATGTTTTTAAAAAGTAAACAACTTGATGCATAACTTATACAAAATTAGAATATTTTAAAGATGGATTTTCATTATAGAGTATTCCAAAACAATTAAAAATATAATTTTTTTAATGGAGTGGACCTCTGAAATAAACATCATTTTAGAATTTTTCCATGAATTAAACTGAAAAGGATAAAAAACAGAATTTTATATTTAGAACTCCATTTAGTTTCGGAAAAAAAAAATTAATAATAATTTAGAATCTTTTTCTTAACAAAATGTTAAATGCTGCACTTTGTATTTAGTTTTATTTTTTAAACATGTACATAAGAACATTTTAATATAAAACAAATAAAATTATTGATACAATTTCATGTTTTTTAAAAGCTGTTATCAAATTAAATAGTATTAAATAATTAAGTTATTCATGTGTATAAAATACAATCACAGAAAAAAAATTCAAACAAATATTTAATAAAATTCTATTAAAATGCTATAAATACAGCAAAATGGCAGTGAAATGTATAAAGATCTTTTGTTAAAATTGTTATAGAATGCTTGCTGGAAAAAACTTCACTGAGCATTTCAGATCTTGAGCATCCCTCTGAATTTACACAAAAATGACATTCATTGAGAAATACAGATAATTATGTTTACAATATCTCGGCATAAATACATTCTTCAATATTTAGTGCTTTTTACTGATATAAAAATAATTATCACACACATTGGTATCAATAGTTCCAAAGATCACACAAAACATGCTTGCCCAATACTAATGCCAAATTCTTGGTCTTTTAGACCCACATCACGAGGTGCAATGTCAATGATGGGTAATCTTTGAGGTTTATTAGTGGAATAATTTAGGATAGTAAAAGACCAATCATCACTTCGATTCTAGAATAGAACAAAAAGCAACAATAAATTATACTTATATACAATTGTCTAAAAATTATTTAATTTAAAAATTACTTTAGTTATATGCTTTTTTAATCAAGTATTTTGCTTCAATGCTTCATTATTATTTTTTTTCATAAGATAATATTTAATTCTTTATTCTTAAAGTTAGACAATTTATTAAAAATATTAAATTTTAATATAACACTAGAAATGTTTTAACTTATAATTACTTTGATAGTCTAAAGTAAACTATCACAATGAAATTTAAAAAAATACAATTTTGAGTTTAGAATATAATAATACATTTTACTTAAAACTTTTGACATTGGTCCATTTATACATTATATATTTTGTAATTATCACATGGTCTTTTATTACATATATACAGTATAACAGCATATTTGTCAATCTAGCTTTCAGTATTTCTAATTTAGCAACATAATTCCACATGCAATACAAAAGTAAAATATAAAGTAAGCTTTTCTTTTTTATTAAAATTTTTATTTTAATAAAAAGAAAAATTTAAATAAAAGAAATTGTCATCATTCATTAAAAAAATAGGTATTTGATTTAATGCGAAAAAAATTACAATAAGACAGCTTAATTATGATGAAAACCACCCAACTGGGAATGCAATTTTATAAATAAATATAAAATAAATTATAATACTGAAATCTTTAATTATTCCAATATAAAAAGGAGTAACTAAAATTACCTGACATCCATCAACTGATGAGTGATAAACAAAATGTTTATTTCCTTCAGCTGACAACTCAAGATCATTATATGCCATGAGTCGAAGAGCTCTCTTGAAGAATTTGTGCTTAGAATCATAATATGCAATAGAATTTCGACAATGATATGTAATAGTCTGAGATGCCTTTTCACTCAGAAGTTGAAGGAATGTAAGCTGACCGTGATCAATTTTGTAATGTAGCTGAAATATATAAATAAATAATTAGATTTGCTCACCGAAAGTTATAAAGGCCCCTTTAACAACTTTCATAAATAAGCAATATTATATCTACAAAATTAGAAAAAATAATTTTAAAAATATACATACAGGCGATCCAGATTCCATTTCACTGAACCATGTTTTTGCGCCTCGACCTTTAACATGGCTTCCTCGGGGAATCTGTGAATAAAAAAATGATTTAAAACTTTTCGAATTTAAAAATTTACTTGTACGAATTCTTAAAAATTTATTTTAAAAACAATAAATCAAATTATTTTCATTATGAAATTAAACCAACTAGATTTTTCAATTATTATTTTAGCACCTTTGAAGAATAATGTTCAGACACAATCATTAATCCTTTCTTAAAAAATAAAATTCCCATTAATGTATGCATAATGCATTGAGATACAATTTATATAGAGAAAAATTCACTCCGGTGGAATTTAACAAATTACTAAGAAGTAACAAAAAAAAGTATTTTGATAATGTTAGAGATTAAATTTTGTCTTGGTCGTTTTTCTTTATACAAAACTTTTCAAGGTCTTTATACAATTTTTTTTATTTTTAAAACCTTAAGGAAATCAAACTATCAAAACAAGAGGTGTGAAAAACATACACAAAAATGTATATGAAAGCTTTTAAAATTTTAAGAATTGGATCAGCCATTATCTATATTAATTGAAATAATAATTTACCTCATCAGGATCTGGTATTATACAAGTTTCTTTTGTATCCATATTACAGAAAACTTCAATAGCATCATTACGATTATTTCCATTTGGATCAATCCAATATTTTCCTGAAATATGGAGATAACAAAAAACTTAATTTATACAATCTAGTACTTAATAGACTTTGAAAATATTTTTCCTACATTATATATATATATATATTATCATATAGTTCATTACAATATGGTCATAAAAATTACTCACTGACTGAACATATTGTCATAAAACATTACTACTTAACATTTTAACTGAATTTTTTAAATGTTTTACACACATAAGGTGACAAAAGCATAAAAGTCTGGTACTCTTAAAATAAACATGATCTAATAAATCATATAGCAAATCGCATTACCATGATGGAGATGAAAATTTAAACATCAATAAATAAATATTACCAAACACAGATGTTTAAACTGAGCCTATTACAATAATCTTTATTGTTCGTTATTGCAAGTAAAAGAATATTATTTATACATGTCAAATATTCTGAATAGGGCATAATTCACAATGACATATTTATTTATTTAGATCAGTTTTGTTTGATGATTTCTATCAGAATAATGCTCATATTACTCTTTTATAAAAATTACTAAAGTATTGATAAAAATGATGGTGAATTTTATTTTAATACTTTACATTCATGAGATATAACTAAACAGAGAACTTTTAGTTAAAGAAACAATCTAATGTTCTTTTTATTATTATCAATTGTTCTAAACAAATAAAAAAAGGGACAACTACAAAATCGTACTGAATATATCTCAAGATCTCTACTTTCTCTTTATTAATTTAGTGTTTTATATAGTAGCCATTGTTTTGTGACATAAAAGAAGGTTCTACAGTTTAAAAAATAGGTCATTATAACATATAAAATATATTACTCAATAGAAAGGATTTATTAAGGGAAAAAGAACTTTACACTTTGACCTTTTTTTTTTTTTTTTTTAAATCAATGAATGTTTCAAAAACACTTTCAATTATAAGGAAGTTTTCTGAAATTCATATACTTTCATTACCTTTTTTCACTAGCTATTAAAAAAAAATCTATTTTAAAATGTATTTGTTCACATTATTTTATAAACTTTTAATAATTTAGGGTAACTATGACTTAATCTACCTTTTGAACAACCATAATGCCAATACAGAGAAAATGTTTTATTCAGTAATTGATTGCTATGTTATTATGGAAGAAGATTTGATTGCGATTGAAAATAATTAATATAATAGTAGCCAAATGAAATTATGACCAAAATAATGAAATTATACCAAATGAATTCAAAGTATTTTTTTTTCTTTGTAGCCTAAATTATTCAATAAGTATATTTTCATACCACTTGGGAGATCAGGTTGTGCCTCAGATAAATCTTTACATGTTTTTGCAGGCAATTCTTTCTTTCCTGTTGGCTTTCTTAATTCCGCATAGTCTTTTACCAGTCTTTCATAAAACTTAAAAATGAGTTCTCTTTTCTCTTCATCAGAACCAGAAGCAGAAGCTAAATCTGGCTGATCTCCAAACAGAGGATCTGGTCCCTACAAAAATTTAATAAAATTATATGCATATTTCAAGATACAAATTTTAACAATTTATCTCATCAGATAGATTACCATTAAAAATAGTCACATATGGACATGGATAGAATATCCTCTCATGTTAATAAAAATTTCAATATACTAATATTATATTAATTTCAATATATAAATTTTTCTTATTTATCTACAATTAATATTTTTGTTTCATGTTTAATTTATTATACTGTTTGCTCTTAATAAAAATTATTATAATATGTTGTTTTATTTATCGATCGTTATCTTCTTATTCTTTAAAGATAAAGAATTAAAACTAACAGTTATTAAAATTTCTAAAGAATTATGAATTTTTATGATTATTTGTTTCTTTTCTTACTTCTTTTATTTTGTTATCCAACTAATTTTGACACATTTATTAATATTTGAATATTTTCTAATAATTTTTTACTTAGGAATTTTTTTGCAAATTTTATGTGGATTTTTTTATAATGTTAATAGATTTTTTCATACAACATTTTTTTACATCAATAGTTTTATATGATTATTATAATAAAAAAATTAGAAAAATTATCACCTTAACTTGCCCCTGGGACATTAAAGCAGCTAAAGCTGCAGCATCATACTGAAATCCAGGACCAGGTGGACCAGGAGGACCAGGTGGGCCAGATTGTCCTGCAGGTCCATCTCTTCCTGATTCTCCTGTTGAACCCCTAGGCCCAGGCAAACCCAACATTCCAGGAGGGCCTGGATTTCCTGGATTACCGGGAGGGCCTTTAGGCCCACTGGGACCCTGAAAAAAATATTAATGAATGAAATAAATAACCTACAGTTTATAATAAAACAAAAACTCTTAACTATAAACATTATGACAGAAACTTAAGAACTTGATTATTAATAATTTTAAAAATGATATTAATTACAATATTAAAATACTATGCTATATGATTATAATTTTAAGCTTCAGATCTACATTACAAATGAAGTATTAAAACTTAATTTTGCAAAACTGCAACACAAATATGAATAATAATTTAGAATAGCTTCTTTAAAACTATATTACAAGTAAACCTATCATATATTATAAGAAAAAAAAAGTAAGAATATTTCTTAGTGGATAATTAGTTTTGTTATGGTCGATTGAACTTTTTAATTTCCTGGTAAATTAATACAAATTTTTTTCTCTAAATGGATTTAAAGAACCTCAATACTCAAAGTAAAAATCAATAAATAAACTCATTATAATTTATGTTAAATATTTAGAATGTAACACTTTTAAAAAGAGAAATCTAAAAATTTTTCTTTCCTCCTCTCTTGCATCCTCTAAAACAAAATTTAAAACTACATTACCTTTTTTTAAGAATATTCAATATAAATCCTATTTTGGTTTTTAAAAATTATTTCATCTATTATATTATTTCTTGATAAAAAATGTATGTGTGATAAAAATGTTTATGTGCATTAATATTTTGGAAATTGATTTTTATATCAAGATTTATCAGATTGAAAAAATTTAGATTTTATATAATTCCTAAATTATATAAAATAAATTCTCTCCAAATTAATACTTGTTTATATAATAGGGCTATGATTTTATGGGTAGAAATATATATTGATTACATATTTCTTCAATTTGATACAAACCAAACAGAAAGTAACACTGATAGAACAAATTTTAGATGCTTATTCAAAAAAATATTAAATTTTTCGATAACTATACTATTTTTTAACAGGTTTCGCAAATTTATTTTATTGCAAATATATTGTTGAAGTTTAGAAAATACATAATTTTACTCCTCAAGTTTTTATTCATTTAAAAATTTTATTACAAAAATGATACCTTCATTCCAGGAGGTCCAGAATCGCCAGTCATACCCTTATCTCCAGGTGGGCCCTATAAACATAAAATAATAACTAAATTTTCATAGAAAGAACATCGAAAATATTTTTGATATATATAGAATTATATCATATTGCAGCATCAATAAATGTTTGGGTTTGAATACTATTAGGTTCGAACTCGTAATAGGAATAGAGTTTACAACAATAGAACAAGGAATATAGTTTTTTGTAAGCCTATTTATTATTTTAATTTGTATCTGCCAACTCCTAAACCAAATATGCAAATTCTTTTAATGTATAAAAGCCAAGTCCCATGTGAGTTGTGGGAAGTGCTCAGTTCTCATAAATAAAACTACATTAAACTTTTGTTACGTAAATTCTACTCGGCAAGTTTAGTGGAAGTTTACTTTAATTAAAAATATTTTAATCGTATATTAAGCTGATATCTCTTGTAGAAGCCTATGTTCAAAAGAGTTTCTCGTGAATTTACACTTTTTCACGGGCGAGAAAGATAATGAAAATGACGCTTTAACAAAGACAGTTTTGATATCACCTACGAATCAATAACTGAGAAGCTAGTCAATCTTTCAAGGAGAGACTGGAGAAGATCACGTAAATGGCTAACAAGTAGGACTATATGATATGCCTAGCCAATGTTTATTTCTTTAATGGTTCCCCAATACACCGTTACAAGTGCTCGTTACCATATCGCCGATCCAATCTCCGAGCTGTAGAACGAGGAAATCTGAGTGGGGCGATGTCTCAAGGAGATGTGGCCGGACACGATGAAAATGCTCCTGTGGTGGCAAAGATGTTATAATTCCTGAACAATTTGGTTTCAGGAAAAATCTCAGCACAACCCACCAACTCGTTCGAGTTACCGAACTCATACACGACGGCTTTTAAAAGAAAATTAGTACCGGTATCCTTTTCTTAGATATCGCGAAAGCGTTTGATAAGATTTGGCATACTGGTCTAATTTTCAAACTCATGCAACTAGACTTTCCAACACCTATCGCACTTTTAATTCACTCTTTTCTCTCGAATCGGAATTTCCGAGTTAAAGTTAATAATCAAACATCGTCACCACGAGCCATAGCCAGCGGTCTCCCACAAGGATCACTTCTTTCGCCGCTACTTTTCAACATCTACGTAAATGACTTCCCGCGCATGGATAATGTTCACACGGCCATGTACGCGGATGACACTGCAATTATTTCAAGGCATCTCAACCAAATCGAAATCATAACAAACCTCCAAAATTATGTCACTCATCTAGAAACCTGGCTTTCAAGGTGGAAAGTCAATGCATCAAAATGCGCCTGCCTGATCTTCACCAAGAAAGTCAAGAATATTCCACTACCGAATATCAAAATCTTCAACGAACCAGTACCGTTCGTACATAAATATAGGTCCTGGGGGTTATTTTTGACAAAAAATTACTTTTGACTACACATATTCATGATACTCTTAAAAGAGCCAATATTGCTAGTCACAAAATTGCACCACTCTTAAATTTTAAAAGCAAACTCTCGATCAGAAGTAAACTCAAACTTTATACCTCCATTCTACGGCCAATTTTAACTTACGCGTCTCCTATTTGGATTACCGCTAATATGGTCACATTGAGGAAACTGCAGGTTTTTCAAAATCAACAAATACTCAGAATCACTAACGCGCCGTTTTACTTAAATTAAAACTTGTTGCATAATGATTTAAATTTAGAACCGATCTTAGATTACGTTAGGAAACTTTCCGAAAACTTTTTACTCAAATTCAGCACCTCTGCAAATCCGCTAAAGCTAATCTTCCGGCTTACGATCACTGCAATAAAAAATCTATTAAAAGACCTAGAGCAATCAAAAACCAATATTTTCTCAACTTTCCGCAACCAAAAAGAATTCATCTCGATCCAGGATAGATTAATACTTTTTCTCTAAATTCCGATTTTTGTTTCATTTCATTTATTTCATTTTCCGCTCCAAAATTTTTAAAAGAGAATTTCGTGATTATATCGATAGATGGCGCTAGGCGCTTGGCCGCGATTTTGATCACCACTTTTTAACTTGCTCGGCTCTTTTTTATCACCGAAATGCTCGGCCAATAGAAAGAGCGCAATTCAACCGCTAACTGCTCCGACTTTCTACCCGGGGTATCTCCCCGATCTTCGGCGTAAAGGCGCTCGGCATTTTCTCCCTTTCTTTTTCGGTAAATGAAGCCGTCCCACGGGGAATTGTGGCTCGGCTCTGACTCTTGTTCTCTCCTACCCTTTTTCTTTCCACCACACACACTCCTGAGATTTTTCTGACTAGAATAACTCTAGTCTCTTAAATACTCGTCAAAGTGCAAATGATTTTAAATTTAATTTTTTGTTTTCTTATTTTTTACCATATACACTTATATATTTTCAACTCCTGAGCTATAACTCATCCTATTTTTACACACATTTCTTACACATTAAAATTTCTCTTATGTTTTCTTTCTTAATGTTAATTATTTTGTTTTACTAATTATGCAAAAGGAGATAGGGGGATCCTGTCCCCAGGCACTCCAAAAATACACAACCTTTGCCTTTGTCTGATAACAACTGGGCGTAATAACATAAAATAAGCTAATGTGCCCCTTTTTGTATTCCGGAGCTCTTTTTCAGTTGGTTCAAATAAGTATCGGATATATTTAAAGAACATTATGTTTTCTGATATCCAAAACATCGTTTTAAATGTTGCTAACGGAAATTTTGTTCAACCAATAGGAAAATATGTCTTGCGCGTTGTTATAGATAACCAGGAGATGCCATTTTTATTTGAGGCTTTACAACATTGCAGCCATGATGTTCAAGCCCCAAATTCTATCCTTGGATGGAACTTGGGGCTTCTTAACAGCTTCTCAAGCTGTGACAGAAGACTGCACGCTACACCCCCCAGCTCTCTGACTAAATTAACGCTAACAATACTTCAAGTCGGCAGACTTAACCATACTGGTAGAAACCTATAGGATATTACTTTTCGAAAAGGATCTCGCTATACCATAAATAATAAAATGATGGAAGCTTTTAACAATCTAAGCAAAGCACTAATTTCTGATCCAGTGTTGGGATTGTACGATGAAAACTCCCCTACGGAAATTCATACGGATACCAATTAATACGCTATTGGAGCAGTCCTACTGCAAATACAAAATGAAGCTGAATAAGGCATAGCTTAACAGCAGAATAAAGGAATTACTTCACTACGGAAAGAGAATGCATCGCCATAGAATGGGATATTAACAAATTTAAGCCGTACCTATTTGGAAAACGCTTTTCTGTCGTGATGGATCATGATTCCCTCTTCTGACTCAAGAGTCTCAAAGATCCTACTGGAAGGCCGATTATTTGATACGTTATGCAGTAACAAAATTGCTACCAACAGCTGAAGCGGAAGAAGCAGCAAAATTTCAGCTTGCAAGAAATTCTTCTAAGACACAAACTCCTCCAGTAATTATGATAGATCGTGGAATTATCCTCCAAACCAGACTAATTTCTGTTGGACTGTATAACATAGACCATCATATGATGGCAGCATACCGCCCTCAAACAACAGACTGATAGCGAGCTTTAATAAAACTTCATCCAAGATGCTGCGCATGTATGTTGATATCGAACAGAAAAACTGGCACGAAATTCTACCATTAGTAACCTTCGTATACATTACTGCTAAAACAAGACACAACAGGTTTTAATATTAACTAGTTAAAACGAAAATAAATTAAGTGAAGACCCTGAAATATAATATAATTTCTTAAGAATTTATTCATTAAAAGTATTAGACATTAATTTATTTTCTCAGAAAGAACTAAGAAAATAAAATTGGCGTCTTTGAGAAAACTGTTGCAAGCTAAATCGAGAATGCACAGATAAAATCTCATTTCACTATGTCGATATAAATTTTTTAAAATTTCACATGTATATCTGCATATCAAACAAAGTCAGATAATCATTTTCATTTTATTAATTAAAAGTAAGTTTTTGAAATTCAAAGCTAAGAATATGTTAAAATGTTTGATAATCTGAAATCAGGCAAGGGACATTCCAATTGTCAAAAATTGTTAATTTACTTAGCTATTTTTCCCACTAAATCACTCTGATACATACATTGGCATGTAAAAAAAAAAAAAAAAAAATCGTTCTACGTTTTTTAAAGTTATGCCAATTAATCAATTATAAAACTCTTACCACAGGTCCAGGAAGTCCTTGTAATCCCATCAAACCTCTGTGACCTTTTTCACCTTGAGATCCAATATCACCTTTAGGCCCTTTATCTCCTGTTGAACCCTGAGGTCCTGGTACACCTCTTTGTCCTTGAGGTCCAGGTGCACCTTGAAGGCCTCTTTCTCCTCGTTCACCTCTTTCACCAGAAGATCCAGTTGGTCCTGAAGGACCAGGAACACCCTATAAAGGGATAAATAAAAAATTATCTTCATTTCTTGCCTATAATTTTAAGGAACATATAAAAAACTGATATTCGTAATTTTTATTTGAAAAAAAAAATTCTTGTGTAAAATCTGTAAGGCAATTCACAACAGTTTGTTGGAATATGATATGTTAAAGAAAACAAGTAAAGTTCTGTTTTGTACCTACGGTTGATATCTTAGAATACCATAATATTTTTTGACTTAAAATAAAGTTTTTAATGTTATAATAATATAATAAATGAACATATACATTTAAGAGTGAAAAAAATATAAATATCATGATAAAAACAAAAGGAAAGTATTTACAGAAAGGTAAAATAAATAAAAACTTCATGAAAGGAACTATTTGAATGATATAAAAAATATAGAAAAATTTAAAACAAGTTTTAAACTATCCAATTAAAAGCAAATTTGTGCCACCAATTTGGTATCCTTACATTGCTATAGAAATTAAACATTTTCTTTCCTGGCTATTTTCATCCACTCACACAGATATGTAGGTGCATAATATTTATTGCCTCTTATCTTCTTTCATTAAAGTATGCCTATCTGTTATCATGTGCAACTTCAATAAGTTTATCACATTTTTATAAAAAAAACTGTTTGTTTCTCTCACAATCAGACGTTCTGAGTATTATATACAGAAATAAAATAAAAGTTTTTTCTTGACTGGAGGTAAACAATTTTCTAGGCCGGTGAAAACTCATTTTTACAGAAATTTCTCAAGAGAAAATGTAGTGATTATATGCAAAATCTATAGAATGCCTGAAGAAATTCTAAGATTTTATGTTATAATCTATAGATTATACGTTAGAAATCACAGTAAAAGAATTTTCCAAAATTATCTTTTTCTTAACAATATTTTTAAACTACATAAATAATGTATAAAAATGTAAAAAATTTCTTTAATGCCAATAGTTTATTAAAATTAAAGTTATAGAAAAATAATATAGCTGAGGATTATTTAGGTAGAATGCAAAATAAGCAATTTACTATCTTTTAAGCTTAGATTATACAACTCTTATGTATAATCTAAAATACACTGACGGAAAAAAAAAAATTCACAATGCCAAGAAAAAATTATTGTAGAGTAATGAAATTCGAACAATGCATTTGTCTAGTTAACCTGCTTAATTGATTAAACTTTAAAGATTACAGGTTAATTTAAGATCAAGAAAATGTATTTCAAATGTAAAATGCTGTTACATTAATAGCCGGTGTAACCTCCAGAATTTTGAATGCAAGCCTGCAAACGTGCATTAAAATTAGTTTTTATTAATTCAACAATAGAATTTTTAGGAAAACAAATATAATAAAAAATAATTTTTAAAAAACTGAGCTATTTCATTAAAATATTTGTATAAGAATTAAATAAAAAGTTCGTTGAATTGTTTTATTGCTTTCATTAAGTGATATTTAAAAATGAGCACCAATCAATTTTCAGTATTCAAATAATAAAAATGATAACACTATTTTCTACTTACTATTTTTGCAACCTAATAAAACAAATAAAAATTGAAGTACATAACAAATTAATAAAGATATAGTATTATCTTAAATAATATGACACTAGACTATTTACTTGAAGACCAGGTAATCCAGTTGGGCCAGGTAATCCAGGTGAACCAGATGGTCCTTTATCACCTGTCCTACCTGGGGCGCCAGGAGGTCCATCTTTGCCTACAGGTCCCTTTTTAAAATAAAAAGTATAAGTATTAAACAAAAATTATTTTGATTTAAATATAAAAAAAATACAAATTATGTAAAAATAATTATTTCTCAGGATAAATGCTTAACATGAATTGTATTTGTTCATTCCAGAATATTTTTAATAAAAAAAAGTTATAACTATGAAAACACACCAAAACATTTTCAAGCATCTGGTGAAATAATTTATGTTCCCACAAATTAAGTTAATTTGTTATCTTATGAACTATAATTCATGCAAAACTGAACTTGAAAAGTTTTAAAATATGCAGTATAAAGTAAAACACTTAATCAGTTATTATCAATCCATGATTATTTTAGAACAACATTTTATTAAGAAGATTTTGTATAAGCAAAGTAACTTATCAGTCTTTTAAAGAAATATCATTTCAGAATATTTAAGATAATTTGAATATGACTTTCAAAATCTGAATGTAAAATAACCAGTTTATATAAAAACACTATAAACAGTTTTAATAGTTAATAGTGAATTTGTAATGAATGCAATATTTACTTTTCTCTAAATATAAAAGCACAATATAGAATTAAAAATTTTATTACAAAATGTAAAAAAATAATTTAGCTACAAAAACCTACTTCTGGTCCACGTTCTCCAGGTGAACCATGGGGTCCAGGTTGTCCTGGTAAACCTTGTAATCCAGGATTTCCATCATGTCCAGGCTTTCCCTCAGGACCTCTTTCTCCCTATTAAACAGAATTACTCTTTAAATTCTTCTGTTATTTAAAGCATACTAATACAATGGGAAAGGTTAAAACGTAGTTTTGCTACAATTTTCTCCCATTATTTTATAAATTACTGATCATAATAACTTTAACAATGTTAAGAAAAATGGAATACATATACATGCTAGAAAAAAACTTACAATTAATTGCAATTAGAAATGCAACAATAAATTTCTTACTATAACTGTCTAAACTACTTGATAAATTAATTTTTCATTAATTAAAAAACATACATGTATTTTAATAAATAGGTTCTCAGAAAATTTCCAAGCATGTTTCATTAAGAAATTTTAAATTATTATATAATGAAGGGAATACAAAAAACAATTTATAACTGATGACACATTATTTTGTAAATTTACATAAATTAATGACTAGTAGTCTTTAATCAAAACAAAAATATTTTTTGAATAAAGGAGTATTAATATTAAACAAATATATATATATATACACGAATTACAATACATAGCTTACATTAAGGCTCTTAAAATAATCTATATTTGATATAAATTATTTCAAGAGCCAATTATGTCAAGATATAATATAATCTAGAAATAATCTTATTTTCATTAAAATTTTATTATATATCTTATTAAATGAACTATAAAATTACCCACCAATTTCTTATATTTTAAGCAATAATTTTATTCAGAAAGAGTAGTAAATATTTCTTTATTTTTGTCTTTCAACAATTTTGCATTGCTTTCCCCCAAATTGTTATTAATAGATATGTATTATGCATATTTAAAGAGTTTCATATGGTTTAGGTGGCAAGGTAGAGTTAAATTACAGCTACAAAACTTCAATGAAATTATATGAAAACACTTACATGGAAAAAAAAAATTATTCAATAAATTTCAAGATCAATAAAATCTCTGAGGCTATTAAAAATACCTGTGTTCCCTTTGCTCCTTGGGGGCCTTGTCTTCCTTGAAGACCAGGTAAACCAGGAGGACCTTTATCTCCAGATGGTCCCGCTGGACCAGCAGGACCTTGAGGTCCCTAAGTACAATGAAGTAACCATTTATTTTTTTTTTTATTTAAGTCAGTGATATATACAAGAAAAACATTCTGCATTTTACATTATAATTCAATGAATTTTATGTAGATTAATAGGTAATATTTGTAATATTTTAAAATATTTTTGTAAATTAAAGTTTCAAATAATGTGATTTCAAATAATGCAAAAGTATCTTATACAAATTTTTTTTAAATGTTAAAAAAAGTTAAACTATTTAAATAACAATTTTACATACAACAACAAACAATATATGTAATATACACCAAATTAAAATATAATCATATAATGAACAATAAGATAGATAAATCGAACATAATTTTTTAATAGAATTAAATAAATTATTAATTTTATATCGCTTTCTTCACACTAACAGATAAAGATTTTAAAATTTAAATGGTCGAATGAAAAGCTTAAAATATTCAGGGCTATTCAACCTGCAACCTAGCAATGATACAATTGCAATTCAACATGAATTTTTTAAATTTAAATTATTACAATATTTGTATATTTATGTACTTATTATTATTTACTATAATTATAATTACTTAAAATGTATAAAAGTAAAGAAGATAATAAAAAATTTATAACCAAACTTTATTCTAGTTAATATATATTTTTATATTTTATAATATTTCTTCCTTAAATGATTAAAATGTCTTGTTCTGCTTACTAATTTATAAAGTCTTAACTTTTGGTGTATATTTTACATTGTAAATATTTATAAACTTTTCAGTATTACAATTTTCATTATATTAGAAATTTTTTTCTTCTTTAAATGCAGTCTAAATGTCTGATACCCCAAATTATATATATTGTAATGCCGCTTTATTATTCATTAGAAAAAGGAAACTTTTTATGATATTTAAAATATTAAATAATTTCAAATAACTTTCAGGATAGATTTATTAAATAAAAGAAATTCAAAAATTTTTTAGGATAATCAAAAAACATATCAAATGACTTGAAATTACAACATTGAAAGGTTTACTTAAGTGTTTTATTTGTAAATGTAAGTTAAGAACACAAAAAATTAACTAGTAAAGGAATTAAAAAGAAGTTTAGAACTTTCAAGCATTCCCTTTAAATTTCGATGATGTATTAAAAATGAAACCACACTTCAATTGCAGCTTTTAAAACAAAACATGTTTTAACTATACATTTTTTTAAATTTGATCACAAAACAGAGTTCTCTAATCATACAAGTTAAAAAATTATTTCACAAGTGAAAATTTTTATTAAATATCCTTACTGGTCTTCCTTCAGATCCAGCATCTCCCTTTGCACCTGGGTATCCAGGAATGCCAGGAGAACCTGGTGGACCAGATGCTCCAACTCTACCTGAATCCCCTTTAGGACCCTTAAAATAACAATAAAATCTTACATGCACATTTCATAAAATGGTATACATCTGTTAAAAGAAAAATGATTTTAAAAATGCATCTGACCTTCTGCCCATGTGCACCAGGTGAGCCAGGAACACCAGGATTGCCTTGCTTTCCCTAAAAAGCAATGTAAAAATTACATTATAAATAATTTGTACATTATTATACAGTATGGAAAAAGTAAACAAATTCACAAGAAAAAATTATTTATATATTGTATCATAAATCTGATTTTAAAAGATTCAAATGTTTTAAATTTATTTTTGAAAATATATAGCTATCATTTGTAGTGTCTAAATAAATAAAAAAAAAATTATTAAAAATAAAACAATTGTTAAGACAAAATATTAACATAATTTTATTGTTTATGACGATAAATTTCAACAATTCATATTTAAAAGTGGTTACATTTAGAAAATGCATAACTGAGTTTTAGAGAAGTATTATATCTTCAATAGAATTCATTACATCTTTTTACCTATAAATCAAAGTAACATCTCTCTAAATATTTTCCAAATAACTAATTCATACTAAAGAGAAAATGATAAATAATATGAACTTTTTTGAAATTCCACATTTCAATCAATCCTTTGTTACAAAAAATATTTTGAGTTATTTTTAGCATTCTAAACAATAATTGAAAAATCTTGATGAGCCTATGAAAATTTTTCTGTTATTTAAAAAAAATGGACAAAATAAAATTATATATTTTAATAAATTTTTAAAAAAATACTATGCTCATTAAAAGAGTACTATTTTTCATTATAAAAAAACTTAAATGCAATATTTTCACAGTAGTTACTATAAAGCAAAATTATGATAAATGTCCAATCATAAAAGGTTTTACTTTCTGGAATCTTAAAATTCTCAAATTTAAAATTGCATACAATTGAGATATTCAAGAAATTTGGGGACAAAAATCTACATTTAAAAAATTTATTTAATCTATGGTCATTTATGATTCTCAATTATCTTTTATAGACATGGAGACAATCTCAAAAAATTACAAAAATTTGTTCTCAACCATAAAAGCTTACAGCTTTAATTTTAAATGCCTTAAGCCTAACAGATTTTCTTTCTATTTTAATGTACAAATATTATAAATTTAAATACTTTTTTAAAGCAAAGGCTAAGAGAGTTCTGAGTGATACAACATGCATTATTTCACAAAAATTTTTTTAATTTTGTATTTGTACTGCTTATATTTTATTTTGTTCTTACAATTTTTTATTACTAGATAACATTCATTTATTCATTTTGCATGGGGAACAACATGAAGAAATATCCAATACACTTTTTTGAAAATTCTTTACATATTTAATCATGTTTTAATAATTCATTAGGTTTAAATACTGTTTCATATGAAGACAAAGAATGTAATAAAACTTAAAAGTATCATAAATTTTATAATAGATTTCTGATGTTAGGGTTCCTCGAGAAAGCCACATAAAAAATTGACTCTAAATTCAATCGTAATTTAGTATGAAAATACCTTTCCTTTCTAGCTATGGCACGAAATTTGATTTTCTATATGCTATTTTTTATCTCATTTTGGAAATCTTTGACTTGATAATATACATAGAGCAATAAATTTATGAAACGTTAACAATTTAATTTTTTATTTCTATAAATACATGTGAAAACTTACAGGTACACCAGCAGTTCCTGGTAATCCTGGTGTTCCAGGAAATCCAGCATGTCCCTAAATATATTAAAAATTAATACAAGAAAATAACTGACATAAAAAATCTTTAGCATCATAAATCAATACTTTTGGATGAGAATGTTAAATTAAAGTAAAATTGGAATGCTTAAAATTAACATGCTAATACTTTGCTAAGAAAAATTTCATTGTTTGGTCAAAATTTATTAATAAATGTATTCTACAAATCATATTTGCAAATTCAAAAACAGGAAGTGAAGAAATTTTTAGATACTTTATCAGTTAGTGACAAACTGAATTAACTTTATATTTTAAATATTAAAGAAACATTGTGTTCATGAGATGCCCACTTTTCTGTATTATAATTGATTTTCTTCTGTTAAGAATTAACAGTTTTTATCTGATATGTATTCATGATTTATATAAGAAATATAATTTTTATTACACAAATTATTAAAAAAAAAATTAAGAAATCTTACCTTTTTGCCTTCATCACCTTTAGCACCGATAGATCCAGCAATTCCTTGTAAGCCCTAAATATATTGATTTATAAATTATATGCAAAATTATTTTCAGAAATATTGTGTATATGTAATACATACATACACACACACATATATATATATATATTTGATAACCAAAGTTTATAAAACATTATAACTATTAAATTATTAATGGAAGACATTCTTCATGCAGAAACACAACTTTGTTCTATTTTTAGGGATTATAAATATTATCATATATAAAGAATTTGTCTTTGCTTTATTAAATTATTAACTTTTACATTTTATCATGTATTAATCAACAATATAACATACTTCTTTAATAGTTAAAGCAAACAATTTTAGTCATTTTTACTAATAAATCTGAATAATTCTAACAACATTTGAGTTAAATATTTGGAAACAGATCTTCCCAAATCCAAGGGAATGTTAAAAAAATAAGTTTGCATTAGTTATTTTCAGAATTTAACTAATAGCAATATTAGAATGCTTCAATTTTTCAATAAGTTTAAAATAAAATAAAGTAAAATGTATTAAAATAGGAGAAGTAATCAGATATTTACAAACAGGCAAACATATACTAATTTTTGCAAATACAAGGGGAGAACCTCAGTCAAGGCAAAGGCGGATTAAGTTAGGGACTTCCGGGGGAGAAGGTTCCCTTTACATCCATCTTTAAAATTTAATAATTAATTTAAATCAGTATTAAGTGAGTTTACAAAAATTTAAAAGAGAGGCTAAATTAGAGAGAGTACAATGATCTGTTAATGAAGAAATTTCTAGTATATTTAAAAATATAGAAAAAATAAATTTAATGAATAAATTAAAAGATAAAAATTTAATATTTGAAATTTAAACCTTTGCACTTTGCGGCGAAAAAAGAAAGGGCAACGGGCGTACCGGTTACGGAGTTCCACGGTGGTTTTAAGAACCACAAAACCTCCACATCTTAAAGTAGTTAAAATATTTGCACAAAATGAAAATGCTTACATTAATGAATAGTAATAAAATAAAATAAAACAATTTAAAATTTAAGAAAAATATATCTTGCTTGAGAACAATTAAAGCAAGAGATCGAAAAAGCTAAAGCTTACGGTACAATTAGGAGTCCGTTGTCGATGCCCAAAAATAAAAAAGTTAAAGTTAAAATACAAAAATTTTAAGCTGATTAAAAACAAAAACGTGAATTAAGATTAAATGAAATTTGAAAAAAATACATGTAAAATAACATACAAAATATTTAAAAATGTAGGTTGAGTGGCTCGACGGCGATGGCGCTATCAGTCACGTTTGTAACAATATTGGAAAAACCCAACCAAATTTAAAGGTGAAAAATTTAAAGATTAAAGTTAACGAAATAAAACAAATTAAGTTCAAAGTTAAGAATTAAGCAATAAAAACATGATAGTTAAAAGATTTAAAATAATATAGCCAGAAAGCTGTTAAATTAAGCTATTACCTTAAGCTTTAAAAGTAAACAAACAATTAGGAAACTAAAAGTTATTAAAAAGTAAATAAACCATTAAAATTAATATTTAAAAGTCAGATAGTCATGCTCTAAATTAAGGTGCACATCGTAGAAAATAATTAAAATTTAAATGCCATAGAAAAGGATAGGAGTACAAGGCCGATAGGATCTCTGAGCAAGCAGACCGGTCGTAAAGGCGTGGTTAAGTAGCGGAGAGTAGCGATTGAATTGAGAGGATATTGAATGTATTGAAAGGACGGAGGTTGAGTTGAGAGAGAAAAACAGACGCGGACCTAGGAGAGCGCTTCGGTACCGTCGCAAAAACGTAAACACTGGGTATAAAATTGTTGATGCGGACATGGAAGAGCGCTAAGCCATCGGCAACCCGTTTTCTTCCCCTCTTTTTCCCCTGTCTGGCATTTGCTCTGCGATTTGTTATGTCTCTCTCCTCGATGACTCCGAGCACTTCAGGGTCACTGCACCCACCCAGTCATTATGGATGTCATTTAATTTAAATTGCTGTTCCCATGTGTCAGCGATTAACTCTGCTTTGCCCGGGGAAATAACATGTACCATAGACACATTTAAAAACAGATATATTTATATTTTACATATATGGAAAGCTGTTGTGATATATAAGGGTAAATTTAGAGACTAAAATTATGCTTATGTAAATAATTATTATGAACAATTGCTAGCATTTATGGTATACTGAACTTAACTGCAATTATATCATTTAGAGATGACAGACTGATGGCAGTAATGAAATAATTGTGAATTAAAAGTTAATCATAAATTATACAAATATAAAAGTAAAAAAAAAAAAAAAAAAGAACAACAAAAACTTACATTTATACATTCCAAAAAATGGAAATATTACAATAAATTGAAGATTTTTCGAAAATTGGTTTAATTAAAGATATGTGGATAAAGTGGTTAACAGACAAGAATTTTATATAATTGAGTTTTTCGAAATTTTAGACCATAATTTTTCAAATGATTAAATATTTAAAATTATTTTAATTTATAAATAAACAGCAGAAGATCAGAAAGTAAATAAGAGCAAGGGCCTCTGAATTGTGACCAGTGGGCTAAATGGACCAGACCAAGCAGCATGGGTATAGTTTTTAATAATACAAAATAATAATCAAATACACAATTTTTATTTACATAAAAAACGATTATTGAGATAAATAATCCTGTATTTATGGAATAAAATTAATACTGAAATAATAATTTATGAGATTTATAAATTATTGTTTTTTGATTAAAAAATATTCTTTATATTGTATTCAAATTTTGATGTTTGCAAATTTAAAAATAAAGTGAGATTTTGAATAGACATTCATTTTAATTCTGATATTTTTTTTAAAATTTTAATAACATTAAATATAAAAACTTTTTAAATTTGGATACAATTTTTTTTAGAAAGGTTATGGTTTATGTCAGGTCATTGCCTATCTAACTCAATAGGAGAATTAACCCAAAAAGTTTGGAGAATTCTGACTAAGAGTACCTTTTTTTTAGCATGACTATTTTTCTATTTCTTTTTTAAAATAGTAGCAAAAGCTATATCATTTTGGCAAACATAAAAATGTTAATACAAATAGATATCTTCACATGTATTTCAATTTAATTTAAGTTGATTATGAATATTGTATTTTTAATATTTGTATCAAACAAAGATTTAGAGTTTCTATTTTTCTCTAATCAAATTAATCTCAATCTATTATTAATAACTTCAGTATAATCTGCAGAAAAATATGTAACTTGAGGAATTCTCATGCTCAATTAGCTGGATATGTAAGAAAGCAGTTTCAGAAGCAGTCAAATGTACAGTTTCCCCTCCCAAATAATAAAGAATTTTAACAAAAGACTTCATTACTTGTGATATGATTTATCATTTGCTTAGTAATTCATTCTTCTACTTAAAACATTTTAATAAAAGCATGGCTTTATAAATAATCATTTAACTGAAAAAATAAAACCCAATATTTTCTTATAAATGCATACCTGCACACCACGCTGCCCAGGAGGTCCAGGATGTCCAACATCGCCAGTTTCACCCTATGTAAGACATATTAATTAAAATCAAACCACATAAAGTCCAATTAAAATACCAATAAGAAAAAAAATCACAAAGAATTTTACTAACTTTAGGTCCAACTAAACCATGCTCTCCTTTACTACCTCTTGGACCAGGATGACCCTGTTAATCAAAAGAATATGAAAATTATACAAATAATTTTTTAATAAAATGATGAGTTTACTACAAAAAAGTTTACTTTTCAGATGAGTTTACTACAAAAATCATATGCAAATATAAGAGTAGATAAATGTAAGAATATTATAAGTAAAAATTTTAATACTTTAAAATCTATGTAAAGGGATTTCCAGAAAACTATTTACTTTTTCTAAAAAAAATATTATTTATAGTAAAAATATTATATTTTTCATAATTTATAATTTATTATTAATTATAATTATGAAAAATTAATTGCAATTTATAATTTATTTAAAAAGTTATTATTTTTTAAAAATTTTCTAATAAAAATATTATTTACCACAGGACCAGGAAAGCCTTGCTGTCCTTGGGCACCCTGCAGTCCCTTTTCTCCAGACAAACCTTGAGGACCTGGATTACCTTGAGGACCAACTTGTCCAATAGCTCCCTTTGATACACAAAAATTTTTTTAATTAAAATTATTGATTCATTGCCTATACTAATAATAAACAATAAAAATAGAAATTTATAACAACAAAAATAAATTTGAATTGCATTTTTAATAATTAAAGGAAATACTACATTCTTGATTTGCACATAAAAGAGTTGGAAATTGATTATAACAAGTAAACTGAATTAGCTAAATATATTTTTAAAAAACTAAATACCTTTTCACCAGTTTCTCCTTGAGGGCCAGACACACCAACTAATCCCATTGGTCCAGGTTCACCAGCTGCTCCTTGTGGACCAGCTGGCCCTGCTGGCCCGGAATCACCACGCTCACCCTTAGGACCTGCAGGTCCGAAGTCTCCCCTTCGACCAGGAAGTCCCTTGAGAAATAAGTAAAATATATTTATAAATGATGTTAAATTTATTTTAATGTTATATTTAAAATGACTCTTAGTCAAATTTCAATACATGAAACATTCAATAAAAGCATATTATTTAAAATTCAAAGATACATTTAAAGAAACTATACATAAAATCTTATATAATTTAAATGTAACAATTCAATAAAATTCTACTAGACTTTTATTTCATATTTAACAAAAGCTCTAGTAATTAACTGATAGGTTAATATTTTAGCCTGCTATTAAAAAATGATTTATGAAAAACGAGAGAACTAACTTGTTTAATTTTCAACGCATAGTTAATTCTCATATACAACATTCATAAGATTGAACAAAAATAGCAAATGATAGACTAATTAAGAACTATGAATTTAAATTTTTATCGTCCAAATCAGAATTTCAGAGTACGTACAAAATTATTACAATCTATTATTAAAATGTACATATTAAAACAAGACTTAGGATATATTAACATAATTTTAATTAAAATAATTAATAACATAAAAATTTCAAAAATACAATGAAAATATACTTATATACCTTTTTTAAATTTAATTCACATAATGTGAAATAGAAATTATCTCTACTTATTCCTACAAATTAGGAATAAGTAGAAGTAATAATTAACATTTTAAATTTATTGTATTATTAATGTAAATGTGTTTATCAGATTAATTACTGCACTGTATATGACTGTATAGAACTTGCAAGTCATTTATTACCCTTACAAAAATTTTGGAGAATGTGTCCGAGAGACAAAATTTGTGGAATTAAAAAAAAATGAAATATGTTTTATTGAAAAATTCATTGCCATATAAATAACAGTAGTTTTAATGAAAAATATATAAAGAAGAATTTGCTATAATATCGAGAAATTTGAAAATTAACTAAGATGAGATGATGCCTAATTAAGATATGACATATCAGTAAGAGAATATTGTGTTTTCAACATTCAAAGCATTAAGCAGCACAGAATAAAGATGTTAAAAATTATTATTCCTCTTGAAGCAAGTAAGTAATTAAAAAATTGCTGTAATTTTTTTTCTGTTTAATTCTCGGCGCCGAATAACACGCATTAATACTTTTGGGGGGATTTTGCATAATCTGTGAGTGATTTATTTTAAGAATAATTTTATTGGGATGCCACATTTTACTAGTATCAATTTATTCAAGTTAAAATAAATATTATAACAATGATTTAAAAACAATTGGTAAAAGAAGTCATATATTAATTCAAATTTACTTTTATACAAATCAGTAAAATTTTACAAAATTAAATAATACAAGATAAATAAAAAATTTTCAAACTATTTGCTTTCATTACAATTAATAATATATACAAATAAATTCATCATTCAGTACAATTCTGAAATATATTAACTTCAAAAGTTATTTAGTTTGCATTCAAAATCACAATTATATTCTATCCACTCAAATCATTTAATAAATTAATGAAAATCCATCAATAAAAAAAAAAAAAAGGTTTTATAGAAACCATAGTTAAAAAAAACTTACCAATAATCCTGATGGTCCAGCAGTTCCCTTAGGTCCTCTGTCACCTTTACCTCCCTAGAATACATCAGATATAATTAATTCCCCAATACAATCTTTAAGGCATACTATAAATAAAAAAAAGGCATCTCATGGAAAATATTCAGAAAATTTAAAAGAGCATATCACATTAGCAATTACACTTAAGAAAAAAAATTTGTTGAGGCTAATAAAATATATCTCGTACAAAATTGTAGATTTGCATGTAATTGTATTTTCATCATTGGAAAATTATAAAATTAAAAGCCAAATTTTAAAAAATCATAATTAATTTTCATGTAAATACATTCTCTAATTTCTTTTGAATTAACATAAAACTATGAATTCTTTTGTAGAAAATAGTAATAAAAATAAAATTAACTGTAAACTGAAGTTAAATTGCATATATATATATATATATATTTATATGCAATTTTCATGGAGAAATCACAATAGTGAGAAAGCTAAAAAAAATAAATAAATTAGATTTTGCTTCAAATGTATTTGGCAAATTTTATTTTGAATAAATTGGATTTTTTACTACAGATTTTAATTAATTGGTTTATTTTATTGACATACTAGTATATATGATTGTTCTTGCCCAACATCATAAAATCACATTTTTTTCCCCCTTTGTTAAATTAAGAACAATATCTGAAATAAAAAATTCAGAGAAAAGTTTCAAGAAATACGTTCAATAAAACAACAGTACAAAAGAAAATTCCATCATTTGCCATGATACAAAACTTAATATGAATCTTTACAAAATGTTATTTTGACTTGGTGAGATTTTAATATTAGCAATAAACTTAGTTTTAATATAGCAACATAAAATAAAAAATATCTGAAAATGCATATAATTAAAGGAAAAGAAACACATGATAAAAAAACTTTTGAAGAAAATACTTGTCCTTCATTAGAGCAACAAGATAAGACATTTCTTTCAACTGCTTTGATACAGTAAAGGGCTTTGCTACCAATTGAATTGATAAATATCATCATTTTGAGAAAAGAAAAGACTATTGTGACTATATAGTTGTTAAATGTCATCACAAACTACTTAAGTTAAATACTAAGTTTTTGGTATGCTTCAATTTTATGTGTTTTCAAGGCAGGAAATAATTTTTCATTTCTGATTAATTGGTGTACTGCAAGATTCATGCTTTTGCGAAAATTTCTTAAATTTCAATGGATAAAAACTTCAAAATTAATATTTTTCTGATTTTTTTTAGAAACCAGTGTATGTAGGCCATATTTCTCTGGTATCGTTTACTCAATAATTATTTTACAACCTTATTTTACATTACAATTTTTCTGTTTAAACATGTTAAAGTAAGATATATCATGTCCTATATTAATAAACTCTTGAATGTATTTTTAAGAACAGAATCAGATTCTAAATAATGAAACTCAGAACTAGAGAAACCTAGAAAAGAACCTCAGATGACAGCTAACTGCAAGGTAGCATATCAGGTTATATGTGTAAGTAGTTACATAAAATAAAACAAGTGATTTACTTTATAAAATTTTTTTATATAAGTATAAATTAAACTAATTTTTAATTTAAAATCATTCCTATCCACTTAATATTATAAAAGCATTTTTTTATTCTAATAAAACAATATTGCAATATTACAAGAGCGCCATCTCTGCCAGGAGGTCCAGTTTCTCCTCTGATTCCTATAGCACCAGGAAGACCTTCAGGTCCTCTCTCACCAGGAAAACCTCTCTCTCCACGTTGTCCTTGGGGTCCAATTTCTCCTGTAACTCCAGGAGTACCTGGTAGCCCATTTTTTCCTGGTTGACCAGCAGCACCAATTAAACCAGGGATACCCTAATTTTTAATTAATAACATACTCAATTACATTTTATTTAGTAAGCAAATATGAAATACATTTGTTTATAAAGTGAAAGAGGAATGTTTGCTAATTTAAAAAATACTTAAATATAATTCACAAAATCTCTGAAAACAAATGTGTGTTCTATTTAAAAATGTGCTATATTAAGTCCCTGTTTAATTGATAAAACACTAAAAAAAGAACTAAAATGAATTTATGCAAAAATTATATGCATTATTAATAAAATGTATTGTTGATCACTATATAACTCCATTAAAAACTTCTCAGAATATCTAAAATGAATTAAGTTGCTTCAGTTATTTTATAATATAAACTTTTTTTTAAATAATTAAAAATTAAAAGTATACATTATTTATTAATGTGTACATAAGACATATTACAAATAAAGACTAGGTTTATTTTAAATACCAGTTACAAAATATTTATTAAAAATGTCATTTGATATTTTAATAGTTATATCAAATAAATATTAATTACTTGAAAGCCACGAGATCCAGGAGGCCCTGGTTCTCCTTTAGAACCTATTTGACCAGGTGGCCCTCGAGCACCTTGTAAACCAGGCAATCCATCTTTGCCAGAATCTCCACGTCTACCTTGTGGCCCTTGGAGTCCAGGTAATCCATCAGAACCCCGATCTCCCTAAAAAAATCAGAACAGAAATAAACAAGTTTTACAGAATCACTTAATATATTTCAAGATAAATGATTTTATTATATTAATTATGCTTTCTTAACAAAAGCGTCTGATGTTGAAGATTTTCAGTAAGTTATAATTTTCTAAAATCAGTCTATAATTAAGTGAATATCTATTAAAATAAAAACAATATTTTTGCAACAAATTAAGAAGAATATATTATTTTCCGTAAGTGATTTATTTACAAAAATATACAAATGCAATATACAAATTTTAAAGAGTAAAACAATAATATATAAATAAAAAAATTAAATTCTAAAAATCAATAAAATACAGCTCCTATTTTTTTAAGTAAGGCATAAGTAGTTATTTTCATGAGAATTTTTTTGTCTTACATAGTAAATGTTTTAAAGTAAATAAATAATGTTCTTAAATAATTGTACAACTATTTAACAATTTTAATTTATAAATAATTAAAAGAAATTACCTTGTCTCCTTTATTTCCTGGTAAACCTACTAATCCTGGTAATCCTTGTGTACCCTAAGAATGTCACAAATTGAATTAATATAATTAAGGATAAGTTAAATATCAAATGCTCAGTATTATTCAATTAAACCAATATTACTTAAATCGATCAAATATGTCTTTGTGTTTTAATGAATAATTTTAAACATACACTAATAAAATCTATTTTTTTAAAATTAGTAATTCATTTAACATTAATATTTTTAAGTGATAGAGCAAAATAAAAAGAATTAAATAATAAATATTTTTCTTCATAATTTAATGAACTTTATATATGAAAAAATGAATAATGAGTAATTTTCAATTATTGAAAATTAAAAAAAATCTTCAGGTCCATATATATGAGTTTTTATAGACTAATAATTATATATTCCAAAACTATCTATAACTTTATAAGAAATAGTGATAACCTTTGAAATTTCTAGACATTTTAATCAATTTTCCGTAGAAATATATAAAAAAAATAAATAAAACACTCCAATAACATTTTGTTTAACTGTTTGTAATATGAAAAAAAAAAAAATTCATTTTGTAATGCATAGTAAGACCAGTACTTTGTTTTAAGTACATTTCTTGGTAAATATCTGAAATATTGGCTTTTTCATTATTTTTATTTGTTTTTTAGTGTCAATTGACTGTAAACAATTTATGGTTCCAAAATATCGTTTGATGTATATTTTAATGGAGAGTTAAAGAACCTTTTAAAATATAGGCAGATCATATTGATGGGAGTGACAAAATATCTGAATATCTGTCTTAAAAAACAATAACAAGATTCTTTAAATATTTCTAGGAAATCTAAGGCAACCCTATGGAGGGATAATGGAACTACTTTCCAAGACTTAACTGTCAGCAATTGCCTAATAATTATATATTCCAAAACTATCTATAACTATATAGGGATAATATACAGGACTGCTAGGAAGTTGAATTTAACTTTAATATTAAGGCAAAAGGAACTTTTTTTCTTAGATTTCTTAGAAACAATTTATTATTTATGATGTAAGTCACCAAATACAAAACTGAAAATTGAATATGTAATTAGAGTCAATTTAATCAATAAAAGTCAGTTTTACAACTGAGATAATGTTTCAATACTATTAATATAATTTGTTTAAATATTATGTGCTTCTATAATTATTTTATAATTTTAGCCCATTTTAGAGCTGATGAGATATATTATGACTACCATTGAATAATTATTTTCATGTAAATATAATATATGCATGTGCATACATATAAATACATATTTGCATAAAATAAGAGACACAATGTGCAATGTATATATGGGCATAAGCTGATATTATTGATAGATGAATGGAGAACTATAATATGTTTTAATTTATAACATGTAAATTAAACTAATGTTATTATGTAAAAAAATACAGCTTTAGAGTAAACTATCTTTTTTTGCATTCCGTAATCAATAACAATAATAAAAAAAAACAATTAATAAAATAACAAACATTTTATAATTTTTTTAATATGCTTAATGGATAAAATATATTAATAAATAAAATAATATTATTCTAAAACTATGACAGGAATAAATGAACATAGAAAGATTAAAACATAGATGAAATAAAAATTATTATACCTGTTGTCCAGGGGGGCCTTGTTTTCCATCTAATCCAGGAGGACCCTATGAAAAAAAAAAAAAGTAAAATGTCGAGAAGCAAAAGAAAAATGCAATAATTTGACATTAAATTAAAATCATTGCATCCTTCTAATTATTTGTTTAAAATGTAATTAAAATACAATAATTTTTTTAAAATATTACATAGTATTAAAAATATTTCTATAAAGTAAAGACCAACTAATTTAAAGAAATGAAAAGAACTTAAAATACAGATTAATTTTATCGCAAATATATTCATTATTGAGTAAATAAGTGAAAAACACTACAAACTATAAATTTTTAAAAACATTTTTCGAAAGAATATAAATAAAGCATAAAAAAAAAGTTACTCTATCTCCAGGAGATCCATCCTTTCCTGATACTCCTGGTGAACCTGGAGATCCCTGGAAAATAAATGTGCAATATATTTTGTATGCATTAAAAAAAAATTTACATTGCTTAATCCAAAACTTATTTAAAAGGAATGAAAAAGTATACCCTTAATCCCTGCATTCCAGGAGGACCTTGGCGACCAGCTCCACCCTATAAGAAACATTATTATACTTTCTGATGAATTACATTTCAGTTTACAGGTATAAAGTAAACCATTTAATAAGATCATGCAGATAAAACATTGTATACCTGTGAGCCCTTTGAGCCAGGTGGACCCTCTAGACCTCTATCACCTGGAATTCCTTTCATGCCAGCTGAACCTTCAGGACCAGGAAGACCTCTTAAACCAGCAGGACCCTAAAAAGCATTACTTTGTCATTTAACATAATAAAATACAAATAATACATTTTAACATAGAATATATAGATAAAAAATATAATATATAAAAATTAAAATTAACATGACTTACTCGTTCCCCAGGAGGGCCTTGAGAACCTATAGGGCCAGGAGGACCAGCTTTACCCTTTAAATGAAATAAATCATAATATTTAAACATTTAATAAGAATAGACTTATTAAAAATGAGATTGAATAATTAAGGAGTTACAACTATAAAAGGGGAAATATAACCATAAGTTTAGATTAATAAAATTTAACTTAAAATTGTTCAAAACTTATGTACCTTGATTAATATATGTGTAAAATATAACAATCCACTAACATTTTATTTATCTGTTTGTAATATGAAAAAAAAAAATGCCATTCTGTAAGACAATGAAATGTTATGCAATTTTATGTTATTAAATATGATATAATATTTATGTATTATATTTACAGATATTCAACAAAGCAGAGTTAAACTTTTGTAAAATATAATAACCTAGATTAAAAATATAAATTTAACGATATTAAATTAAGTATTTAAAATTATAAACTATGTAATGCATCACAAAGTTCTTCCCAATTTAAATAATTTATTGCAAGAATACTATTTTATGTTAAATGAATGCATTTAACTATTATTTTAACAACATTTATAAATGCATTATATAGAATATTTTCATCATGTTTTATTAAAGTATCATAACACAAAAAATAAATATTTGTGTGATGCCGACCAATGACTTGAAAAAATAATTTTAAAAGTAAATTATTTCATGTAAATATTTCAATTTATACTTTAAAAATAATAAATATTTGGATAAATACAATTTTGCTTAAATACAAAATTTTGAATAAATACAAATTGCTTCTAATTTATTACTTTCAATAAAATATACGAATTCATTGAAAGTAATAAATTAGAAGCTTATGATGATTATCAATATTGAATTTTCATCATATAAAATTGATTTAACTACATTAATTCGCTACAATTTTAAACTGTTATTGAAATGTACAATAGACACTTTAATTTTTTATAGTAATATGCATTACTTTTAATGCTTATATAGTAATACACATTTTTTTATTTTATATTATATGCATAAAATTTTAAAATTTAAACATAAGAATATTTAATTTTTTTTAAATGTTACATAAGTATATTTTAATTGAACAAACTTGGTGGCTGTTCTGATTAAAAAAATAATTAAATTGATAGTTAATTTTGACACTTTTCAAATGTGATTGTCATGTAAACGATATTTTTATAATATTAAATTAAAAACTATAATTACTAATACTAATACTAATTTAATTATTAAAAAGTGTTTAGCTACAGTGATAAAATAAGTGATGTAACCTTGTTTTGGAATTTATTCAAAGTTTAGAAAAATTATTACAATAGATGTAATGATATCAAATACCATTATATCTAATACCAAGAAAATTATAAAAAGGCTAAAAGTTATTAACTAACAGAGTTCTATAAGTTGTTGATGAAGACAGTTTTACTACATGTGATTATCTTATCCATTAAGGGTTAATCTTCTTAATTAGCTTTAAATATACAAGGTGAAATCAATCAGTCATTTACAAATTAGATATCAGCAGCCATATATAGCTTGTATAACATTTTAGTTAATTTTTTGCATGACCAGGTTTATTTTTAAACTGCAAAATTTCTTTAAAAAAAATAATAAAAACTTATCCTTTGCAAACAAGACTGGAGGCATTTTGGAATTTTACCAGAATAAATGTCATAAAGATGGGACTAATAAATATTTTTGCCAGTATGTATCTCTAAGGCCTGAAGAATGGATAAAAATTATGTTAGAATTAATTTATTTTTCACATTTTTAATTTTGTTCACGGTTTTCTGATTAATTAATGCTGAATAATCAGCACCTCGCCAGTACTGCTTTCTTTACATTGGTGTACATTGATTACACTCATAAAATAATGAAAATATGATTATTTAAAGATATTTTGTTGTAAAACTCAAAATGTATGAATAAAATTTAAAATGAATTTATAAAAATATAAAATATAAAGCTAAACATGAGTGCCAGAGCAAGCAGGTAGATCCATGTTGGGTTTCTGAACACAGACAGCCGATTTCCAAACTCAACAAAAGATGCCGAATTAAAATCCCATGCGTCTATGTCAGTGATGAGCATGCTAAATCCAAAGATAGGAACATTCTACATTAAGCTCAAGAAGGAGATATAAAAATGTGTTTCCATACATAATCTCTTGTGGTTATTGTTCAAAATTGTAGTGGCAAAGTCAAATTGCAGTGTACAGGTTCCCACAGTGCACCCTGAATAATACTGAATTTGCCATTTCAGTGGAGAAAAACAATGATAATAAATAGCATCAAGAACAACAACATAATTAAAAATAATGAAGAATACTTAAAAAGTCTCTTCAGTTCTGTAGTAAAAAATGTGATATAAATTTGCAAAATAAATGTTTTATGAATTAATAATCATAAAAATTGGTAAATTAATCAAAAATTATTTATCCAGGTAAAACAATTTTAATAGAAGAAAAAATACACTATGCCAACACATTATAATGTGATACTTTATGTAATTTCTTCTATACAAATAACAGTACAAAACACATTTCAGAAAATTAATGCATACACGTTTTCCTCCTGCGCCAGATGGTCCAGGTAGTCCTCTAGGTCCAACAGATCCTTGCTCTCCTTTTCGGCCGCCTTCACCTCTAATTCCAGGTTCACCACGATTTCCCTGAAAATAATCCCATTAAATAATTGAAATGCTTACATGTAAATAAACAAAATATCAATTTAAGAAGAAAGAAATGAATTTAATTATAAGGTATTAACTACATGCAAATCTGACATTAAATGGCAAGTAAAAGTTGTTTAAAAGCACTTTAGTATTTATTATTGTAAACGTAGCAAAAATTTTTTTTATTTATTTTTATCGTCTAACAATAAAGCAATTTCTAGGAATAACTTTTATAAATAGCAAAAACAGAAATTTTACATGCAAATGTCCTATAAAGAAAATCTGAAATATTTCCATAACTTTAAAATTTAATAATTTTTTAAGTATAATAAAAAAGTAAAATACATTAATATATCAAATACTGTAATATGAATTTTGGTTAATTTTTAAATCACAGATTACTAAATAGAAAATAAGATATAAATGTAATAAAAATATGACAAAACAACAAATATATTGATGAATTAACTTTAGTCTTGCAAATTAAATATTAAAAAAAGGCCCAACATTATTTTTAAAATGTTTTATAATAAGTAAAAAGACAGTTTAATAAAATATTTTTCTTTTAATTATTTTTTCTTTGTCTTCAGCTCTTTGACAGCCTTCTTAAAGACACCATTTCATAAATCTTTAATAATGTTATGTAAAAAAATTATTTTAATCTGTTTTTAATTTCGTCTATCAATAAAGCGGTTTCTAGTATAATAACTTTTATAAATGCAAAAACAGTACTCTAATAAACTTTAAGATATTAAAAAAATTGCATTAAATTCATGTAATATGATAAGAGTTTTTACTTCAAATCTTATTATAACGAACTAGTATATAATTTGTAATCTATTATTCTTATGATTAAAGGTAACTGTCCTTTAATTATTACATCGATTTTACAAGTTGTCAAAATAAAATTATATATTACTTAAGATTGAAAGATCAAATAAATATATTTATTTACATTTCAAACTAAATATTTTACTTAGAACACTTAACTTACATTTAACGATGTATCAAATAATGTATAATAACAATGATAAAAAATTACCTGTGAACCTTTAGGTCCTGGTACGCCTTGACTACCAACAAGTCCAGGTTGCCCTACAGCCCCAGGAAATCCAGGTACACCACGAGCTCCTTGATCTCCCTAAAAAAGCACAGAAAAAATTATCATTTTTTTTATTAACATAAATGATAATTTCGGCAAAAAAATATATACATCAATAATTAAATTATATTGACAGAAAATGGATGTTTACTTACTGGACTTCCTCTCTCACCTGGTAATCCATCCTTTCCAGCAGATCCCTATACAAAAAAAATTAAATTACATATAATATAATACAAAGTTCTGATAATGTAACAAAATCGTTCAATAAATTTTATTAAATTTAAAATGTATTTTATTAAATTTATTATGTTATTTATTCAGTAAAAACTAACTTCTATTAGCATTCCAGTTAATTTTGACAAGACAAAAACACAATTAAAAATAAATTATAATGCTTAAAAAATGGAAATAAGGATAAACAAGATCACCAAAATTAAAAGTATTGAGCAAAAAACCTTTTTTGAAATTTGCAAGAATCTTAGAATTTGCCAGATTAATGTAATCCAGAATCATTGAAATATGTACATACATGAATATATTAATTTTAAATCACTTTTGAAATAAATGTACACAACTTAAAATTTTTACATAATATTTTTTATATTTGTCATTGTTTGGATTCATTTGTGAAACAACATAATCATATTTTAAATCATTAAACATATTTATTTTATGGACAATAATAATGTATTATATTCTGAATCACATATAAACAAAAGAATACAAAATAATTTTAACATTGTTCCAAAATGCTTGAAATGGGAAAATACTAAAAAGGGAATTCAGTTGGAGTGATGGAAATTTTTATCTGTCCATAATACATTATTCTTAGATATTTTTAAAATTTTGTTCTTTTTAGATTAAAGTGAAGATTAAGACACTAAACTAAACATTTAATACCTTAATATATGCAATGGCTAGTTAAATAGCTTTGATATATTACATAGTTAGATATTAAAAGACAGAAAAACAAAGATATTGCAGAAGTATCTTATTATGAAAGCCTTTTAGATTTCGCTGAAAATAAACAATTCTTGTTAAATGCACATATGTATGAATGTAATATTGAACGAAACGAAAATAAAGTTTAAAATGTATACATATTTCAGACTCATTTTCAAAAGCATTTAAATATAGCACCTCAATTTTTTTACCTTATGATATTAGCAGATATTTTAAATATCTAAAAATTCTACAAATAACAATTTTTTAACTATCAAAAATTGTATAAATGCATTGAGTATACTTTAACAGTATTACTAACCGGTTGGCCAGCTTCACCAGGGATACCAGCTGTTCCAACTTCTCCCCTTGGTCCTTGTGAGCCTTGACTACCTTTTGGACCAAGAGCACCAGCTTCCCCCTACAAATTTTTAAAAAATATGTAGATTTAAAAATAAAAAAATATTTAAACATTATGGATGATTAAAATGTATAAATAGGAAGCATAAATTTTAGGAAGCACTAGTATTTGAAATAAAATATAGCATTCTCTAGCACTTGCTTCTTTTTTATTACTAAGATTTTGTCATAGCTAATTCTCATACTTACAGCAAAAAAGATTATACTACTTGCTTCTAATATATAAAGGTTTACCAATAAATAAATTACTATAGTTTAAGCAATAACTTATGGCAACAAATATTATAATAAATTATCATTATATAGTTTAAACAAGGCAAGAAAGTTTTAATACTTCCAAAATAGTCACTTAATTGTTCTTGTAACATCCTAAATACATGTTAAAATACATGTAGTACATTAAATTATTTTAACAAATGATGTTTAGTTAAAATATTAATTTATCAATGTTCAAAAAATATTAAATTATCATTATTATTATTATCAATTTGATCAACATTTGATATTCATACTACATATCAATATGCATAAAATTAAAAAAAAAAATACTTTTGGTCCAGGTGAACCAGGAAATCCAGGTGACCCTGACCTTCCAATTGGTCCCTAAAATATAAAATACTGTTTTGATACAATTGCAAAATATGAAGATAATAGTTAATTTTAAGTAATTAACCTAATTTGTGATATTCTTATGACTCGATTGTTACAGCATTTTCATAAAAGAAAAAAAGTACACTCAAATAAAAGAACATTCACAGGATTACACATAGGTGTCATTTTTACAAGAAAATGCTTAAAAATTCAATTATATATATTGTAAAATATTAAATTATACCAGTAAATTATAAGCAAAATCAGTTAGAAAGTTTAGCTTTCTCGATACAAATATGAGTTGAATTTTAATTTTTGAATAATTTTTCCTGATTACTTTGCAATCATATATATTTTTTAATTTAAACATTTATTATTTCTTCTTAAGCTCTACAGCTGGTACAGGCTGTCTGAGTCATCTTCCACTAACTAGACAAATCTGCTGGTCATCTGGATGAGATCTGTCGAGTTTTTTCTGGCTGAGTTTCTTAACATGAGATTTTTTTTCTTTGCAGGGCTGTTAGTCCTACGCCCAACCCCCTAGTTTGTCGCTCTATAATCATTTGTTGTATACGAGGGCTAATAATCGAGATCTATGGTTTAAAGTGGATTGTGAACGACTGCAAGCATCCATGCACCGGCAGGATACGAAACCGCAACTTGTGGTACTGACAGCCAGGGCGCCTAGCCACTAGACCATCGGGACCCTCTATTTATTAATTACAATGTTTTACGGATTTTTATAGGGGGAAAATTGCTTTCAGTATATTACAATTTGCTGCCTATAATCCCCAATCAAAATTTTTGGTGATAAAAATAAAAAATTCTGGTATAAATCCACAGAGATATGTAAATCATGGATAATAAATATTAGTTCACATTTTTTCCAATTCTTGTACTAATAAAATTTTTATGTATCCCAGGTCAATATTTAAAAATATTATAACGTTCTTTAAACGTGAACACTATTTCTCATACTAAAATAATCATCATACAACATTCTGAAACATGGGTAAGTCAAAGACATAAAATATGCATTAAAGAAACACGATAAAATCAAACTGAAGTATTTACTGGACATATTTCATGAAAATATAAACAAGTAAACTTCTAGACAGCATTTTAAATTATGTTTTACTTTTGTTAAATTAAGTCTTTTTCATTACCTCCAACTCATTATATTTTGTAGATAAGATGGAGCTATCGAAAAAGTAACGTTACATTCCAACATCTTTAATTCCTGCAAGTTCCCCACTTAATTTTGCTTGTTATATATTTGCTTCACTTTGAAATGTTTATTTTCCCCTCATATTGAAGATTAATCAAATTTCTTTCCGTAAAAATATTTTTAAACAGCATTTTTCAGAATTAGTTATTAACGATACTTCCATGGGAAAAAAAAGACTGCAGATTGAACATAGTAACCTACAATTTGCAACAAGAAATTATGAAATTTGTTGACATATAATCCATGGATAATAGGCAGAAAATTATGATCAGCTTATAAAAACCATAAATATTAGAAAATTATCAATGCAAATCAGAATAATTACCTATAAAAACAGGCAAGATTTTAAATCAGTTATTTCTGATAATTTATTAAACTTTTTAACCAAAGTAAGTAATAACTTCTAGCCATAAAAATTACATAAAAATAGAAATTTCTATTTTATTTTAATAATTAACTCTTTTTGTGTTAGATAACTTAATGAAGATATTTCACATTATACTTATGTTAATTAAAATTTTACAAATATACATTTTTATTTGATTAAATTTCAATTTTGAATTTTTCCTGTAATAAAATATTTAAAGTGAATTAATAGTAATTACAACTGAATATAAATAATAATGCACAGAAAAAGTTAATATTATACATAAAAATTTAAATTTTCTATATATAGTTAATGATAAATAATTCAATAATTCATGATAATTAATAAAATTCTAAATTACTAAATGCAAAAAATATTACCATGAATGGGATAAAGTTTTTATGATATTCATCAATAATATTTTAATAGATAAACAAGTAAATTAAAAAAAAATTTAATTATAACTTCCATTGAATTACATATCTAGTGTATCTCAAAAACTGGATCAATCAAGCATTTTCAATTGTACTACACAATTGCATCATTTTTTCATTTTGGTATTTCAAAATATGTGTTACAGCTCAAACAAAACATGTATTTATTATGAAACTTCGAAATATCAAGCAAAAAAAACACCATAAACTTTATTCCAATTAATTAAAAAAAATATATAAGAGCATTTTTTGCTGGAAAAATGCAATTCAGAACAATCCTTTTTTACTTATGTTTAAATTAAATGCTAAATAAGATTCAATAGAATAGAATTTTAAAAGCTCGCAAATTCTAATAAAGAAAACAATCAAATTTTGAAAGAAAACTTACAGTTGGCCCTGGCTGTCCTGGAAGCCCATCAACTCCTCTCAGACCCTTAAAAGAATATATATATAAATATTTATATATATAGTTTTATATATCAATCTATCCACATGATTAAAAATTTATGCATTTTACCAGAATCTTCAAAAATGAACAAAATGCAATTAACAAAAATGATACACACTAATATGATTGAGTGAAAAAAATACTATTTAAAAAGAGAGAGAAAATGAGAATTCTATCCTGCATATTATATGACTAAGTTTTTTTATACCATTAAAATTTTCATAATAGCTTTGATATTTTTTAAAGTTTATTATACATTAGCCGCATGTTGATAGGAGAGTTTTCATTTAACTGAGGATTAAAAGCCATGAATCATTTAAGGAATGTGTAGCCTATTTTTTATACATGATATGTTAAGAAGAAGTTCTCTTTATGTTAAGTAGAAATATTTAAGTTTAATTGTGTTCAAATAAATGAAAATAACACTCCTTTATAAATAAATTATTATAAAAATAATTACTGTCTTTAGAATTATTTAAAACTGAACATTCCTCGATTATAAAGAAATAAATAGTCATTTTCAAATTGTTTATTCAGCTTATGCTGATCGAACTCCGCCGCTCCCCCGCATATTTTAGTTAATTTTCACATTTACTTAAAAGGCAAATTTATCTGTATAAAATATATCATGGCTATTTTAACCCATTCCCACTTTTCGTGGTCATGCTCCACAGTTTAAACACCTTTACTGCATTACAAAAAAAAAAAAAAATATGTATCTGAATTAAGTTATATGTCTTTGTAGTTATTAGTTAAATTTGTATTTTCCATCAAATTAAAATGAATCAACTAAATACTCAACTATCAATTAAACAAAATTATTCTTTGTTCATTATTTTTTAGAACTTCATTTCTTAATGAACTTAATTTATAAACTTATAATAAATAATAAAGAATTATTACAACATTTTAAAAACAAAATGAGGAAGTTTTTAATTAAAAGTTAAATGTTTTGTTTTACAAAACAGTCTTAGAAACAGATATAATTACACAAATCACATGAAATTTAAATCTTTTACATAGAAATTTACATGTTATAATAATACTCACTGGAGGTCCAGGTGGTCCTTCCCTCCCCCTTTCTCCTCGAGGTCCAGGGGGACCCTATAAGGGACAAAAAAATTTTAATTAATATTTTATACATAAAATAAAACAGAACATATTAAAAAACATAAATCATGCATAAGAATCTAAGTATTTCTAGTGAAAAAAAATAAGTATGATATATTGTAAATAAATAAACATGAATAAGTATGATGCAAAAATGCATTGTATTCAGAATAAAACTTTTTTTTTTTTTCAGTGAAGGAAAATATTTTAAGTTTAGGCATATCTGACTTTCATAGCTGAGAAACATTCATATATAATTTTTTGTGATCATCATCTTGAAAACTTAAATGACATGAGTTTCTAATACAAACAAGTCAAGCATCATCAAAGAAAAAAATTCTAAAACTTTTTTTAAAAAAAATACACAAATCATAAGAGGCATTACAGTCAGGCATAGGAGGTAAAATTATATAATCAATATAAGAACTAGAAAAAAAATCTTATCATAATTTCATTCCAGATATAGTTACTCCCTTCCCAATTTATCAAAATATCAGATTGGATTTGTTTTACTAGTAATCTTATAATTAATTCTGTAGTGTTTTTACATTAAATTAACTTTGGAAATAAATAGCATTTTCGGAAATTCTACAAAAGAAAAAAATAGTTTGAAGCAACTCACATTCAGTTTTTCTATGACTGACTTATACATAAAAAAAAGCCAAAGATTAACTATTAAAAGTATTAATTTTCGAAGATGCTTGAACAATTTTCTAAAATAATTATCTTTAATGAGCAAAATTTTTATGATACATAATAATAAACTACTGCCCTAGCTCTACACAATGAGAAATCAGATACATAAGTATAAACTAGACTGTTGTCAGTGAATGATGTGAAAGTGGGATTCTTAAAAACCATTTCTTAATATGACTTAATTTAGTTCAAGATTTGAAGGATTCAATCTATACAAACAATACAAAAAATGTGAAGATTTTTCACTTCAAAGCTACATAGAAACTGTTAGTGAGCAGCAAACAGTATCCTTTTCAACCCTTGACCTTACTACAGTTTAAGGATCAAAAGTTTTTAAGTAAATAACATAAGAAACTAATTAAATTTATGTTATAGAAAATTTCCAATTTTTAAATAATCTGTCCAGAAAAGTACCTGATTAAATGTGATTTATACATTGTCAGGAAACTTAAGATATATATAACAATTTAATAAAAATTTTGAGCTTCAAAATTTTTATTATTTTAATAAATGCAACATCAAATAGTAATTAACATCAAAATATATTTTAAAAAGTAAAAAATTAGCTTCTAATAATATATAAAACGTATGTAACTAAAAAAATAAGTCACAAAATATATATATAATTAATAATAATAATAAATTTACCATTGGTCCAGGAATTCCCATTTTTCCAGTAGTACCAGAAGCACCCTGAAATTAAAAAATTATAATAAATTAATATTTTTATAATTCTATCTATTTCCTTTCTTTTTATTCTGAAATATTTATTATCGTTTTTACACTATTTTTAAATCTTAATTATTTGAGCTATTATCATTCACCATACCCAATAACCATTCATCATACCAAATGACCACAACCATTCACCATACTATATCAATAGATTTCATAATATATAGTTTTAAAAGAATAATGTATCATTATATTAGCTTCTTCGTTTATTTGGTATGCCAGCTTAAAACAAAATTGTTTACAAGCACTTATTTTTTTATTCTTGATAGTTTAAAAACATTTGTATTTTGAGTCTGTATCTGTATTTGCCCCTATCATAAAATGCAATTAATTATAATATTAAATTTAAAAATAGTAATTCTAAGGAAATTCTTTATTAGCTAATATATATTTCTGCCAGATATTTTAAATTTGACATTTTAAATATATAGTTTCACATAAATTTTCTAAGGACAGATATTCTGTTCTCACAGAGAAAGATTTTTGAACATAAAATATTTTTAATTACAAATATTACAAATCAGGATTTATCATAATATAAAAGAATGTTTTAGTATAAAATTCAATGAAATATAAGCTAACAATAATTTTAATTAATAAATTTAAAAAACTTTGCTACATCTTTGGTAAATTAACAGAATAATTCACTCTCTTATTAATAAGTAATTCTCAGGAAATTTAAAAATAATTACTAACGATGTAATGATAACTAATTAAAATGTGATGTGAAATGAGAGTCTATTGTATTACCAGTTTTTTCTTTCAATACTTATACATAAAATAAAGATGTGAAAAATTATTAAGATTTCAAGATGCATAAAATAAAGATGTTAAAAATTATTATTTCTAAAAAGTGAAAAAATAAATTGTTGTAATTTCCTGCCTATAATCTACAGCATTGTATAATCAGCAGGCATAATTTTGAGTCCGAAAAATAACATATTTCGTACAGATGATTAGCACATGTTCTTTGGCGTAACAAATAATCAGTTCAGTTTTTGCACCCAAGGCATAAAACTAGCAAAGCACTTTTCAGTTTTAAAGAATGTTTTCAATGCAACAATTAAATAAATAAAATAATTTAATTTTATAGAAGTAAAGCTCTCTTCTATCATCCATAACTGTTATGTTTCTTTCATGTTTAGAAAATAATTTACTTTCTCTTAGACAAAGTTTTGTTATTTTATTTTATTTTTTTCTGCAAAAAGCATTTTTAGATGTTAGTTTCATAGAATTGATTTCTATAAACGTTTTCCAGTTTATAATTCACAAATTATAGGCAGGAAATTACATTTGTTTACTTATTAAAGAGTAAGCTACACAATACATACTTTTTCACCTGAAGTTCCTTGTTCACCTTTTGCCCCATCTAAGCCAGGGAAGCCCTAAAATTAGATATAAAGAAATATGAAATGTATTTTATATAATATTATTAGGAAAAACAAAATTAAAATATAAATTAAATACCCATTGAAAAATTTTAAATCAAATTTATTTCCTATAATAAAAAAATACATCCAAATTACAGAATAAAAAGAATATACATCACTAATATTAAATTTTTCTCTGAATTTTCTTTTGTCATGCTATTTTTACATTAAATATGTTATTTTTTTAAATAAGAATTACTTTTAAATAAATGGTAGTAAGAAATAAAATTCATTTAAAATTTAAAAGTATCAAATGATATACGAGCTTCGATTGAGCAAGAAAAAAATGCTTATATGTTTACTATAAGTTATTTCTATTTGTATAAGTAAAAGTAGTGATTTTTAGTTTTAAAATTAAATCTAAAATTATATGTATCCAATTTTTGAAAAAATACAACACAAAAAAAACCCACTATGTAAAGCATAAGGAGAATGAATAATAATTGCATATAAGTAAATAATGGATAAATGTCATAACTATGTTTTTAAATATTATTTAACAAATCTTATTTTTGAGAATTTTATTATTTCTAGATATAACATAGTGGTAGATTTTCTGTGGGGAAAAAAAGGTTGAGTAATAAATGGGAAATAAAGAATTGCTTTAATCCCTCGAATGACAGATTACAGCTAATTTGTAAATTATTTTAAAATTTGAATATTTAACACGATAATAAATAAAAAAGGACATATAAAGCATTAAGTTCAAAAATTTTAGAAAATAAAAAAAATTATGCATGGTAGTGAATAATTTACAAATGCAAAATATTAATAAAACTTGAAATTAATTTAAATTTTATATATTTATTTGAAATAGTTATTGTAGAAACATTTCGCAGTATATGTTTACAAACAAATTATGTTATTTGTTCCTATAAAGAACAATAGATGGCGCTAGTAAGCCCTACCGCGTCATAAAAGCAGAACTCTTACACCATTGATTAATTATCACCCTCTCTAATAATGAGATAAGCCTGAAGATAGGTTCATTCATATTATTCTGTTTTATCTGGTTAGTAAATCAAAATACAGGAACTATCTCATTTTTGGTACAATTTGGAGTAGAAATGCGAAATCTGCTGTCTTTGTAGCAGAAGGTAGCAAGGGATGAATTTGGTGCAAATTTTCCACCCCTGATGAAGTTGTACTAAAAGTTAATAGAAGTATCATGTAGTTGAAGTATACATATCGATTTCAATTAATTACAAATTGGTACTTACGTATTAACGGTACCTTGGCGACAGTTGCGCCAATAAAGAGCACACGCGCCAACCGCAGCTACAGATTTAGCGGTTTTTAAGTGGCACCAATCTATTCTATTGGTTTGGTAACCTTAGTAGCTGTTAGATTGGCGACACTTAAAAACCGCCAAGTCTGTCGCCAAGGTACCGTTAATACGTAAGTACCTACAAATGTAACATTTTAAAGATGAATTCAGAGTATTTTGAAAATTCTATGTAAAAATGAATTGTGATTTTTAAGCTTTAGAATTAATTTACTAAACTGAACATCAATGAAAATAGATATCTCTTTAGCAACAATACTAAAGGAGTTTTCTGTTACTTCATTTTTAAAGAGATGAAAAGTAATTCTGAGATTAATTTTCAAAGATAAAAAAATTAGAGATTTTATAAAACGAAGATGTATAGTTTCACGATTCTTGTTATGAAACCTTCCATTTATGAATTTTCATATTTGTAAAACTGTTGACACTTTCCTAAGTGACATATAAAAGATCTGCACATTTAGATTAAAACTGGAAGCAAATTGGCATAAAAAATACGCATTTATTGAATTTTTCTCACACTGATCATTTTCCAAAGCCATCAGCATTTTTGTAAGCTCATGCATAAGAGATGGTGGCTGATCTTTTTTTATTCTGACATTCAGTGACAGAATATTATTACAATACAAGTGAAAAAAATTAATTATTATGAAGAATATATGTTTAGATATAGTTGCAAAAGCAAAATTTCTGAATCTAGTATTTTTGACTTCGAGAAAATCTTTATTGTAACATCATTCACATAAACTATTTATTTCAAATATTTCGGATTCTACATTCAGTTATATATATAAAATATATATAGATGTTATTGATGGATGACCCATACAAGCAGTAAAAGTTCTGTATCCAGGTCTATAAACTATTCTGCTTAGTATCCTTAGTTAAATAAGTCGGTTTAAGAACGAACGGTCTTCTGAATGTGGTTGCACAAAAAAGCATATCATTTAATATGAATCATCCAAATATATGAATTCAAACATTTCAAGGTAGCTTTTTTGTTTAAAAACATGTTTATTTAATTAATAAGCGAACACTTAGCTATTTTATTGGTTGCCCCTTCGAATTATAACATTGCTCATAGTTACAGATAGTAATAGAATCAATTTAATAAAATGTTATATTTTGTATACAAGCATACTAGCTTGAGTGATAGTTTTAGGCATATCTGCCCAAAGACTAAGTAATAATAGAAATAAATACTAAAAGTTAGAAATATTGAACTATAATACATTTACATACACGATGTCCTTTAGCTCCAGGTAGTCCAGGTAAACCAGGTGCACCTCGTGGACCCTAATATTACGAAATATATTTGCTTGATTATAAAATCATTTGAATAATATGTGACTTAACTAAAAATAAAGATGATAAATCAAGTATATCTAATTATGTTAATGTTAACTTAAAAATAGCAAAAAGGCAAATAAAAATTTTCTTAAAAAGTTGAATTATACTGTTTTATTTTAATTACACATGTATAAACTAAACAATCACAATTGTATCAGGAAAATTGCACATTTTATATAAATTACTTAAAATGCACGGTAATTAAAAGGATTTTTCACAAAATAAAAATAAACTTTTGCAAAGAAAATTTTAAGAAAAAATTATCTTAAATATGGCAGTAGCACAATGGAACAAAATTTTTGTTAAATGATTACCATTATTGATTTCATGGATATAAAGAAACTCCATGGCCTGAACATTGATTAAAATTTAATAGGTTTTACCTATAGGTCGTCAGAAAATGTATAGTTTAACATCTACAATGGTATAAAAATGTCTAATTTGATTATGAAACTGTTGATATTTACATGGCTTAAGAAAAAAAAAAAAAAAAAAAAAAAAAAAAGGTAACCACTTAATTTTAATTATTTAAAAATCATTTTCCCCATATAAGGGAGTTTTTAAAGTTAATTAAATTAAGTGTATTGAATAAATCAGAACAAATATTAAAAGACAAAATTTTTTCAAAATGTGATAAAATTTTAAAAATTTAAATTTTAAATTTTTGCCTTTAATTTAGTTAAAAAGATAGGATAAAGATTATAATAGATAAAAATTAATAATTATAATATATATATAATTTAGGATAAAGATTAAAAATAAAATAAAAAATAATAAATAACAAATAAAAAATTAATTTAAATTCAAATCAGTGAGAAATCAAAAGAGAATAAATAAAACACTTTAAACACAAAATATTTACAGCAAAACAAAGTTATTAGAGTTTATCATTATCAAATTAAATAATGCAATAAATATTATCTATTTTTACTGAAATATAAGTAGAAGAAAAATATATTAAATACACTTCATTAGAACAGTATATTATTAAAAATAAATAAATAGATTAAAGTTGATTATTTTAAATGGAATATCAACAATAAAAATATAATAACAAGAAATTATAATTATTATTATTAAATTAAGCTTTAGTTTTTCTTGATAAACTTAGATTTGTATTATTTGAAAATATACAAATAATAATATGAAACTTTTAAATAATCATATTTACACCTTTTATTACAGCATGCAATTGTAAAAAAGCAAATTAAAAATTTTGCAAATGAATTTATTACTCCTCCCCTAATTTTGACATTTTTTTTTTCTAATATAGATATTTAAAAATAATTGATAAGTCTATAATAATCTAGTTTAAATTAGAATTTTCAACAAAATCAATATAAACTCTAATATTGAAAGATATATTGTCTAATCTAATATTGTTCAGCATAAAAGAAATTGGATATTTTTATTTACAGGAAGTTTTAACAATTATTGCAAAATCTAATGTTTGGCAAATAAATAAATAAATCTATTATCAATATGTAAAATAATGAACAGTTCCTACTGCTGGACCAGGGGGACCAGGGGGCCCAGGTCGGCCATCCTCACCAGCTTCCCCCTGAAAAAAATAAAAAATAAAAATAAAAACATATATACATATAAATCTTGAAAAATTAAAGAAAATATATCAGTGAATAAAAATGAAAACTTAAAATACAAAAATTAAATATTATTAAAAGAAACTTTAAATTATATAATTGATACTTGCATTCATTAAACAATGATATATCCATTTTTATTTAAAACTTGCTGCCCCAGAAAGGCTACGCGATTGTAAAATTTGAATATACATATGAAATAAATAAATACAATTGAAGTTCTATATAAATTAATCAATTCAATTAAAATTATATCAATTGAATTGGACATAATAATTCATTTTTCTCTGTTTCATTCCTGTTTTGTTTTGATATTTTTTTTCCTTCTTCTTCAGCTTTTTATTATATGGTTGCACATGGGAATCTAATTTTGTAGTATTTCATTCATTACCTTTTGTATTTAATGTCTCAAGACAAAATACTTTTTTTGAACAGACATTGAAATATGAAAACTCCAATCTTCATTTAGCACTGTAAAAACAACATTGCTACCTATCGAATTTCGTTCAATCTACTCTCTAAAGATTCCTGTCACTAATAAAAAAAAAAAAAAGACTGTGATATTTTAAACAAATTTGCTCAAATAGGTGAGTGTATATAGGATACACACATATGAACATTGCATTTTATAAGAGATATAAAATCAACAGCACTACCAATAGGATTTCTTTCAAACACCTTATAAAACACTCCTGGTACAACTAAGAACAAGATGTGAAATTTCCAGTGAAATCAGTGAAATAATTTTTGAGTTTACTAGGCACACGCAAACATTGGCTTTTATTTATAAGGATTAAAACTTTACATTAGAAACTTTATTCATGCTGCAAATGCATTAACAAAGAACAAGAAAGAAAAAATCAATCAAGATTTTGCACAAAATGCAAGATTTACACTAAAACATTTCAATGCAAGGAAATTGGGACTCATATGAATTTACTGACATAATTTCAAAAACTGAAAAAATACAGATATTAATAAAAGCTACGAATAAGATAAATTTAAGTTATTTTAAAAGACTAGATAATCTATAATTTTATTTCAAATTATTATATGTTACAGTTAAAACATGTTTATTCTAATAAGAAGGTTTTATTTTAATCAGTCATTTATTTATTTATTTTGCAGAAAAACAATATTTAGCAAATAAGAACTGCTCAAAAAGAATATTTAGGATAAAAATTTTTAAATGAGTCGTGAAGTTTCCTCAAAACAACATTTCCATACTAAAATTTAAAAAAAAATTAAATAATAATAATAAATAGGAAAAAATATCTTACATCTTTTCCAGGTATTCCAGGTAAACCTCGAGGTCCAGGCACTCCAGGTGGGCCCTAGAATATATTCCATTAATAGATATTCTTGTCTATAAATGTTTGGTATAAATGAGATAAGTTTATATATATAAAGTACAGAAATTAATGCTAATATTATGAATTTTTAATTCAGTATAGAATTTTTAGCAAAGTTATTATCTTATTTATTTGCTATAACATTGAAAAATAAAGAAGATAAACATTTCTATGAGGGCCTGAAACACACTGCACACTTTTATATTCAAAATATAAAAAAGTAATATGTTTCCATTATTTTGTTAATTTGTTATTATTGTTGTGAATATATTTTACTACGTTATTTGAACTTTTAAGACTGTATCTATATTTGAATTTTTATCACAATGTGCTTGTAAAATTATATGTGGTATAAATATACATTTAAAAAAATTAGCAAGTCTGAATCATATAACATGTACCAAAAAGGAAATTTTAAATAATAGGATAAAATGTGAAATGAAAAAAAAAAAATTAACTGTAAGAAAACTTTTAGTTAATTTCTGTAAAAACTTTCTTAAGAAATCAAATATAAAAAAAATATACATATTAAAATTAAAAAGCTTTTAAAGTTTTTCTTCTCTGAGGTAAATATTTGGAAAATATAACAAAAAGAAGTAAAACAGTTCCTATACAAAGAGCAATAACAATTTTATAACATGAAAGTTTCAATAAATAATTCAAATAATACCTACAGATGGTCCAGAGTCTCCTGTTTCACCTCGTATGCCTTGAAATCCCTGAGGTCCCTATAATAGTGTAATTGAATTAATGTAGATTTAATAATTAATGTAGATTTAATAAAAAGCTAACTCAAGTTAATAAATGAAGTTGTAAGACAAAATTTGTGTTATTAAATTTATTTATAAAAAGGATTCACTGTATTTTTATATTTGTTAACTGTTTTCATAAAATGAAAATTAATTTAAGCACACAATATAAAAAAATGCTAAAAATCAGAATAAATTTCAATTTAATGCTGTCTTTTCTGTATACTTTAGTTCAATTTAACATTAAAATGTTATAATGCACCAAAATATTAAATTTGCCTAAATATTTTATGAAAGCACCAATAATTTTATGATATAACATATTTATTTTTAAGAAATATAATACACTGTCATTCTTCGAGCAAAATTGCTATTATTAACAACAAACATTGTACTTCCTAAAAAATACATTCATGATAGAAGTAGAATAAGAAATATAATTAGTAAAATAATAATAGAGGTGTAAATTCGTAACTTCAAGCTTTTATTTTTATTTAATAGCTGATAAAAAATAAGAAAAATACAACATGTATGAATTATTTTATCCAATACTTAGAAGAAAACAAAAATTTATGCAGAACAGAAAAATATCCATTTCTGTATACTTTCTTTTAACCATGGTAAAATTTTTATAACTCACAAATAATTAATTTAACATTACATATTATAATAAACTAGTATATTGTTTGCCAGTCATATGATTTGGTATTGAATCATAATAGAATATACAATTCCAGCTTTTAAAGTATTGAATATATATTCATTGCAGATTATTTGTCTCTTTGTATATACTCAAATTTAAATAATATTCAAATCATTAAGAAACTATACGATCAACTGCTTATTTACTGATTGTTCTTTTATTTACAATGTGTTTTGCATAATTATAGCAATATTTAAAATCTTGAGCTCTTTATGGCCAGCAATGCTTGACTTCAATGAACAATATGAAGGTTTTATTTTTAAAAAAACCAAGTTTTTTATGTAAAAAATATTGTAGAATATAGCTGAATTTGAAATTATGTATATATATAAAGAATTGATGTGTTGTGTTCTTTATATATATATATATATAAAGAACACAATATATATAGATATATATATATATATATAAAACACAACACATCAACAGAAAAAACAAAGAATGAACTAGAAACATGACCATTTTATACGACCAGAGCTATTATCGGCATTCGCAATATAAAAAATTTATAAAACACAATTATAGCATTTGCAATACAAAAACCCTGAAATGCCTCACCTTTACATGTAAAATTGTTTTTTAAAAAAAAAAAAAAAAAAAAAGAAATTGTTCCAGATTAGAAGTGCAAATAAGCTACAACCATAAAAGTGAATATAATTAGACCAATACAAATATGAAAAGATTGCATATTAGTATTGCATTGGCACATACAAAAAGAACATTAACATTTTAAAAAATATATACAAAAACAGGATATGAAATACATTATATAGGAAATCGGTAAAACCTGAAAGTAATTAATTACCTCAAAGATATATATGTACTATTGTTCTTTTAAAAATAATCTATTTATAAAATATCTTTTATTAAATTGTATATAATGATTTATGCTTTAAAAATAAGAGTGCATTATGAAATTTATTTATAAGCCAAAAATTTTTTAATTTGTAAATACTGATTAACAAGAACAATAATTAAATAGGATTCTTGACGAAATATTTTCGTTAGTAAATATGTAATTATTGTAATAGATAAAATAATCAATATGTTGTTAATTATTAATTTATAGTACATTACATCAGGATACTGAAAATCTGTTAATGCAAGCTTTAGTGTAAATGTAATACTTAATCCAATACATGTAAACTGCATAATTCTTTTTAATGATGCATATTAAATATGATATTATTTGCCACTAATATAGCTGATAAGTAGAAGATTGGACATTATCCAAAATTTACTGTACTGGGCCTGCTACTTTATATTCATAAGAAAAGAGGAGGACTTGCCTACACATATGAAATATACCTCATAAAGGTAATGCATATAAACTAACACATATTAGACTAAATAAGTGAAAATAAAGTTAATTAAAACATTTTATCATAGATGTTAAAGGCATTCTGAAAATGTGTTGCATAAAATAATATTTTTGGATAACTAAGATTTATTTCTTAGTAAACAAACATCATTTATTTCAATAACATATATAGAAACTTACAGATGGTCCAGGTGGTCCAGAAGCCCCTCGCTGACCAACAGGTCCCTAAAATAAAAAATTAACATATTTAAAAATTAAATAATAAGTTTAAGTGGGTAAAAAAACAAAGAAAAAAAAATAATAATGACTTAGCCAAATTATTGCAAGTCTGAATTTTCATGAGGCTTTGATATTTCTAATTTTGTTAGAATTATTTACTATAAAAAAATACTTGATTACAGTATCTAAATAACATACCTAAATGCAATAAACCTATACTTTTAAGAAAAATTTATTAGAAAATTCAAGCCAGAATCTAGAGATGTTAATATTGAACAGTGATTTTTCTACTAAATAGGTGATTTTTAAATGGAATAGGTTAAGATGTTACGCATATAACAAAATTTTAAAAAATCATATCAGAACTTATAAGAATAAGTGTTTTTCTTTTGTTATGTGAAGTGAATAAATATAAAAATAATAAATACATATTTTTAAAAATTATTACCAATCATACTAGTTTAAAATGGCTTAATGGTCAGATAGCTCCAATAAAGCCAAAGGCAATTTCAACACCAACAATGAAAAGAACAACAACAATGAAACAAACTAATTAAAACTGTGAATGAGATATTATTTGTCAATAAAAATTTATAAATCAAAATTCCCTCATTTATAATAAATAATTTTTCAATTTCTGTTGATCTAGAAACTTATTTAAAATTAATTAGAAATCAAATCATTAATTTAACACTGAATGAACACAATAAATGGACATTACTTTGAACAGTCTTTCCAACAACCAGAATGACAGAAAATTTGGCACAGAAGTTAATAAAATGTATCCATTAAAAATATATTCCAAATTTTCATGATATAAAGCACCTTATTAAAAGCACAGAATTTATATGATATATAAATAAAAGATCTGAAAGTATATTTTGTAAGCTACAGCATGCAATTAACATTTATTTTAGTATTTCTTACTAAAATACAAGTTAATGACGGCTGATGTCAAATTCTTTGGGGAGATTATGAACCTTTTAAGCAGGATGGAAATGTTAACAATTAAAACTGTCAAATTCGGACATGAAATTGCTTTACATTTTTCAGTCAATAATTCTTTTCAGAGAATGTCAGTCTAATAGGAATCATGACTGTTTTGTTAATGAATAGAAATATTAACAAAGTGATGTATAAATAATTAACTGTATATTAATGTAGTGAAATTCTGGCTAGATTGACATTCCATAACTTCAGCAGACTACGCATAAATAAAATTTATGTAAGAATTATCATTCACATATACAGATAAAAGAACAAAAAAAAGTTGTTTATGAACTGGTTGAAATGGATCTGTGGCAAAGCTTTGCTGCTATTATAGGAAACTTAAGGTGTGTTCGACCCCATTTGGCAATAAATCCTCTGATTGCGTCAGGCATATGTCACATTTCATGAAAGAAGTTCTGACCATCTGCTGTAACATTATGAAGTTTATCAATCAAGTATGTCATTTGTAACAGTTATGTCAATAAATAATTTTACATTAATCAATATCTGGTGTCCTATCAAATCTTGTACCTCTGCTACCACTTTTCCATAATGATTACGATTTTGGATACCTGTGCAATTCTCATTTCATTAGATATTATTTACATTCCTTAAAAGTTCGTATCTATATAAATAAAAATATATACAATAATCAGGAGAAACAACAAACACATATTAATAAATTTAAACTTACAACTTGAGCTTGCATAAAATGAAAAGCATCAGGAGCAGGGCCTTTATCTCCATTGCCACCTTGAAGGGCTAATTGATGGAACCAATTGTGCTGAAACAAGTAATATTTTAGTACCCCATTTAATATTGATATATAACTAGAAAGACTATGAATTAAAATATTAAAGCATCTGATTTCTTTATTACTCACTCCTAAATATCCAGGAGGTCCAGGTGGACCTGGTTCACCAGGTGATCCATGACTTCCAGGTTGTCCAGGAATACCCTATTGAAAAATTAGAAAAGTACATAGTAAATACATTAATAGAGAAAATTAAATATATAAATTCTAACAGGGAAAAAAAAGTAATGCACATAAAGTTAGTTTCACTCATATAAATCAAATAAATAAAATTAATACTTAGAAAAATGAATGCACACTCTTAGTAAAACATTTGTATATATACTGACATATAAGGAATTAACTGTTATTGTCATTCAATAATTGTCTCAACTATTAAGCATAGAGAAAACTTTCAACTATAGAATTATTTCAAATGAAACAGTGAATAATTTTTATTTTTTTATACTATTGTGAAAAAGTTATATAAGGACACAAAAATTTAAGAATTTTTTAAACTTATGAATTTATTACAATAAAATCAATTCTGAAATATAAAATTTTTAATATTACTTTCAAAATCTTTCTCAATAGAGATTTTAAAAATAATTTTTTTTATAAATATATTACCCTATCTCCTGGAGATCCAGGTATTCCAGGTTCACCGCCACTGCCCTGAAAAATAAATTAGATCATGAAAACATAATTAAAATAAGCTTTATTTAAATTATAATGAAAAAATTATTATATTTTTATTTAGAAGAAAAATGGGAGTGGGGAAAAAAGATTCATACTGATACGCAGGAAACAGAATTAGTATTTACTTAAAAAATTTATTTAATTACAATTTTCTGCAATCTTTATGTCATAGTATGATGTTTCTACTTATAAGATATTTTATAAAATTAACAAATCAAAGTAGATATAAGTAATTTGTGAATGAAAGTGAAAAAGTACACACATTTAAATAAGTTTATGCTCATTATTACTATTTATTTTCTCAAAACTACTGGTTTTCAAAAATGTTAATAATGGTGTCAGCAATTATTTTTTGCAGCTTATTACACAGATAACTAATCCTACTTCAATTTATTCAAGGAATGTAAAAATTATAACTTTTAATTGTACACATCAAGGCTATCATTAAGTTAGGCTATTTCAGATAAATTGTAACAACTAAAAAAAAAAAAAAAAACATAAATTCTGTATGACTATCAATAATATTAATTTGTTTACAAATTTGAAAATAAAACAGAGCTTTAAATTTATTTATTTTTTTTAATATTTCAAATTATATGTAATAACTAGTGCTACAATTTTATAAGCACAATGTTCATATGTATATTGTGTTGATGACTGAAACACATCACCAATAAAGAGTCTTTGAGATCATTTCATTAAATTAGAATTATATTTTTTGTTATTTACAAGAGTTACATAATACAAGCGATCGGTTCCCATAATGGCCTTAATGTTTACTAAATCTCTTGTATATAGTCTCATAGTGAGAAGTACAAAGTATTAAGTTGTGTTGCTGGGGCATCTCAAATAAAACTGACTTGACTCGCTGATGCTGCTTTATCTCAATTTATCCAAATGTTTTTGTTCCTAACCAAATTTGCAGAAGTGAAAATAAGATCTTCTTAAAATACACTCCAAAATTAAAAATTTCAGATAATGAAACACAAGCAGTTATAATACTTATTCCGCATAAAAATTTTACTATAGTTAACATTTATTCTCCCAAAGGTATTTTCACTATTGAATGGCTGGATTTAATTTATTAATAACTTCCTTCAACTTGTATTATTCTCGTAGATTTTAATTCTCATCATCCCATTCTGGGATCCACCTCTTCTACTCCTAGTTCCGAAATTCTGTTCAACAGGATTCTAAATAATTCAGGATTCAGAATTAATTTAAACAGGATTCAGAATAATTTAAACATTATTAGTACCAACACTCCCACTCATATTACTCCAACTTCTACATCGCTGATTGATCTCTCTATTGCCAGTGCATATATTTATCCTAATTTATCTTACTATATTCACTCCGATCTTTTTAACAGTGATCACCTTCCGATACAGTTATCTCTTCAACTTTTTTCTCCACATAAAAACTTGCAGATAGATCATTTTATGGTCTAAAGTTCATCTTTTTCTTCATGATCAGCAGAATCTCGATCGCACTTTTTCATCATATTCTGATTTACATTCTTTCTTATCACATGCTTTTCTTAAAAATAAGAAGCCTTATGAAATCTTTCGTCATCAAAATCTCTCTTGGTGGAATAATCAATGCAATAACCTTTTACGACAGGAACGCAAACTTTTACACCAAGCTCGATCTCAACTTTCTCGTGATATCTGGATTTCTTATAAGAAAATATCTGCCAAACTTCGTCTCTACATTTCTGATCATAAGAAACAATACTGAGATTCTGTTTGTTCCTCTACTGGCTATAACGGTAAAATACGCTACTGGCCATTAAAATTGCTACACCAAGAAGGCGACATGCTACAGACGTGAAATTTAAACGACAGGAAGATGGTGCTGTGATATGCAAATGATAGCATTTCAGCGCATTCAGACAAAGGAGGCGCCGGTAGCGACACCGACAATGTGTTTAAATGAGGAAATTGTTCAGCCGGTTTCGCATACACAAATTGCATTTGAACGTTGTTGCCTGGTGAAAAGTTGTTGTGATGGCTCGTGTAAGAAGCAGAAATGCGTACCAGCATGTTTCTGACTTTCATAAAAGTCAAATTGTAGCGTACCGGGATTGCGGTTTATCATATCGAAGATAAAGATATGCTGTTCGCGTCGGTCGAGATCCAATGACTGTTAACAGAATATGGAATCGATGGGTTCAGGACGGTAATAAGGAACGCCGTGCTGGATCTCAACGGCCCCTATCACCAGCAGCCGAGAAGACAGGCATGTTACCCGCATGGCCTTAATGGTTCGTGCAACCACATCACGAGCCCTGAGTCAAGAATTGGGGTCGTTTGCAAGATAACAAGTGTTTGCACGAACAGTTAAACGACGTTTGCAGCAGCCTGGACTGTCAGTTCGGAGACCATGGCTGCGGCTACCCTTGACGCTGCATCACAGACAGGAGCGTCTTCCATGGTGTGATCAACAACGAACCTGGGCACACGAATAGCGAGACGTCATTTTTTCAGATGAATCCAGGTTCTGTTTACAGCATCAAGATGGTCGCATCCGTGTTTGGCGGCATCGTGGTGAACACACATTGGCAGCATGCATTCGTCATTGTCATACTGGCCTATTACCTGGCGTGATGGTATGAGGTTCTATTGGATACACGTCTCGGGCACTTGTTGTTCGCATTGAAGGCACATTAAACAGTGCGCGTTACATTTCTGGTGTGTTACGACCCGTGGCTCTACCCTATATTTGAGCCCTGCTAAACCCTACGTTTCAGCAGGATAATGCACGACCGCATGTTTCCAGTATTGTGCGGACCTTCCTTGATACGGAATAATTTCGGTTTTTGCCTTGGCCTGCACGTTCACCAGATCTCTCGCCAATAGAAAAAGTCTGGTCCATGGTTGCCGAGCGACTGGCTCGTCATCATACGCCAGTCACTACAGTTTATGAGCTGTGGCATCGTGTTGAAGCTGCATGGGCATCTGTACCTGTACATTCCATCCAATCTCTGTTTGACTCAATGCCCAGGCGTATAAGTGCTGTTATTACTGCCAGAGGTGGTTGTTCTGGGTACTGATTTCTCAGGATCTATGCACCCAAATTTCTTGAAAATTTAATCACTGGTTATTTCCAGTATAATATATATGTCCAATAAATATCATTTTGTTATCTGCATTTCTTCTTGATGTGGCAATTTTAATGACCAGCAGTGTATATAAAATTAGTAAAACAATTCCTAATAGAGACAACAATCTTTTCAGCAATAAGATCTTCCATACAAGTAATCTAATTATTACAGATCCAACTTAACAAGCTAATATGTTAGATACTCATTTCAATAAATCCATCGACCACCAGTTTATTCCATTCGATCTTTCAGATGATTTCAACCAGCATTATAATAGACCTATTACTTTTAGCGAGCTGAAAGAAGCTATTCGCGCTACTCCCAATACGTCACCTGGCAGTGATAATATTCCTGCAAAATTGTTTAAATTCTTCCTGATCCCTATCTTCAATAGTTAACAGGTGGGCTGAAAGTTTCGTAGGCTGATAGATAGATGGCGCTACTAATATTAAATCCGTATGATTTTTAGTTAGCCCTAACCTTTAAAAGACACGTGTATAAAGTTGACAGCTGTTGCACTATTAGTATGTGAGTTATAGCATTTTTAGTGAAGTTATAGCATTTTTAGTGTTCCTCACGTGTAATCCACGCGGCTGACTGTCGATTGGATTCCGGGTGTGAAATGATGGAGCCATGTTTCATTCATTGTCACATATCGACGCAAAAATTCGGGTTTATTACGATTGAACAGCTCCAAACACTGCTTCGAATCATCAATTCGTTTTGTTTTGGGTCGATTGTGAGCTCGCTCGACACCCACTTTGAACAGAGCTTTCGCATATCCAAATATTCATTCACGATATGTCCAACACGTTCCTTTGATATCTTTAGGGTCTCAGCTATCTCAATCAACTTCACTTTACGGTTATCAGAAATTATTTTGTGGACTTTTTAGATGTTTTCGTCGGTAACAGCCTCTTTGGGGCGTCCACTGCGTGCATCGTCCTCGGTGCTCATTTCGCCGCGTTTAAATTTAGCAAACCACTTCTCTACGGTTGGTTTTCCTGGTGCAAAGTCCAATGTTTAGCAAGCCAAGCCTTGGCTTCAGTAGTATTTTTTTTCGCCAAAAAGCAAATGCTTTATTAACACACGAAATTCCTTTTTATCCATTTTTTCAAACTAACAAAAGTTGCTTCACTAAAAATGCTATAACTCACATACTAATAGTGCAACAGCTGTTAAATTTATACACGTGTCTTTTGAAGGTTAGGGCTAACTAAAAATTATATGGATTTAATACTAGTAGCGCTATCTATGTGTCAGCCTATGAACTTTTCAGCCCACCTGTTACTTCATATCTTTAATATTATATGATTCCCTGGTATTATTCCTCCGGAATGGTTAACAGCGAAAATCATACCCATACTTAAACACATCCCTTACCTCACATCGCCCAATAGCTTTGACTTCAATACTTAGTAAAATCTTTGAACCTATCGTACTAAAGAGAATAATTCATTTTACAGTTCATGACAAATTCCATCCTAATAATTCTGGATTTATTCCTTTCAGGGATTGCATGTATTCATTATCACTCCTACATCACAAAATAGTTGAGGCAAAAAAAATGTCAAATTTTTTTTTGTTTTTCTTAAATTAGACATTTCATCTGCTTATAACTCAATTTAGAGAGATGGACTTATTTATAAAATCTTACAGATCGGCACAAAGGGCCCTACTGCAAGATGGATTAATAATTTCATTAATAACAGAAATTTTTATGTTAAATGGAGAAACTCTGAATCTATGAAATTATTTTCCACTCGTGGTATACAAAAGGTCAGTGTTCTTAGTACTTTTTTTTAAAATTTATATAAGATATTTTCGAGATCATCCCTGACCATACAAAATGCTTATTATATGTATATGATAATTTTTCTTTTTAGCAGTGATAAAACCTTGGGAAAGGTACTTAATAATCTTCAAGTTACCCTTCATAAAATCACTCAACGGTGCGATACTTGGAAATTCACCCTTCAACCTGAAAAGTGCGAAACTGTGAATTTTTCTAATAGAAAACAACAACCAGCTCAATATCTACAAGTTTACTTATATCCATATCCCTTGGAAACAACATACAAGTATTTTAGGCATCATCTTCTCTCAAAATCTCTCTTTCAAATAACATTTTCTGTATCTTAAAAAGAAAGTACATAATTAAAAAGTTAAATGCTCTTAAAACAATTGCTGCTAATTACTGGGGTTGTCGGTCTTGGCATTTAATTCAAATAACAAACACTACAATTCTTAGTTTATTGGAATATGGATATCCTATCTTTATCTCATCCTGCCATAGTGATTTCCAAACACTAAACACTTTATATCATCTTGCTTTACGTTTTGCAACAGGTCTTCCGAGGTGAACATCGATACCAATTTTACTAAAAGAAGCCGGTTAACTTTCTTTGTTTCAGAGGCTGTATATGCTGGTAGAGCGATTTTTTTTTATATCAAACATATTTTTTTTTATTCCACCTATCCACTCACCCTCTATCATCCCTCGGAAATATAACCCCAAGGTTGAAACGTCCCATTTCCCTTCAATGTTTTTCTGCAAATCTTTTGGACAATTTAAATGTTCAACCTTCCAATTTAATTCCCAGTTATCCTCCTCTTTGTTTGAACTCTAAAGTCACATTTCATCTCAACGATTTACCTTTTCAAACAAAGCAGTTACCTCATCAAATCATCAAATACCTTTTTGAACAATACAAAAGTGAACATTGGAAAGAATAGAACGCATCTAAGACAGAACTTAAACATTCAACATCAGTCATCAATTCCTTTCACTTAAACATTCACATCAGAGTCTTTATTGGGACAGATTTCAAATTACAACAGTATTTTCACGGGAGAACCTCTTGCACTCCTTTTAACCCTTTCAACTTGTGTTCTTTCATCTCATAAATATATTGTCCTCATAGACAGTCTATCAGTCCTACGGGCAATACAGAATTGCAATATCCATTAAAATAGTATCATCCAGTTCCTTGGTAATAAACTTCAAGATCTTTGCAATAGCATTTTATCCATCGAATGCATCTGGTCCCCAGGACATGTTGGTATTACAGAAAATGAACTAACCGATTCCCTCGCAAAATATGCAGCAGATACAATAATGTTTGATTGGATAGGACCAGAAGATCTCATTTTGCGAAAAAAAAAAAAAAAAAAAACCAGCTAAAAGCAACTGATCAGTGGATGGGTGGCGAATTTGGTCAGGAATTCAGTCATTCGAATAGTATTAAACCTTCTCATAAACCTTTGCCTAATCACTGAAAAGAAGGCATTCTTATATTCAGATTTCGCACAAAGACACATCCTAGCAATTTTAAACTCCATAGGTTTGGCCTGACTTCCTCTCCATTATGCCCCACGGCCTGATGGCCAATTGGCTAGCCCTCTGGCCTTTGGTACCACAGGCTTCAGGTTCGAATCCTGACGGGGGCATGGATGTTTGTTAGTGGTTCGGAATCCCCGTCAAACTGTAGATCCCGGTCTATTTAGCCTAAAGCGTGCTCAAAATGACCGTAGAGCGGCAAACCAAACCATTATACTCGATCTGCAAAACTCCGGAAACAGTTGAACACATTTTGTTTCAATGCATAAAATATGTAGAATCAAGAAACAAACTACAAATCGCTTTCGGATATAAAGTTCTTTCTTATTCTTGGATATTTCATATGTCGGGGGATGCTTATTATAAGACAACAAAGATACTTCAATTTCTACGAAAAGTCTCGTAACCCTGTAAGCTATGGGGTACCTCACATTTTCTGTCTGAGGTTAATATTTCTTTTTCACTTCTCATTTCAAGTATTTAATATATTCTATGATCGTTTAACAGTTAAAATGCTGTAATCTATTTGATCAGTATTTTTTTTTTTCTATTTCTTTCTTTTTCAAATTTATATTCTTTTGGTTACCAGAAAGTACAAGCAACGTTTCCTTGTGTTTTAAAAGGAATTCGTAAGCTATCATATGCAATGATTTAAGGAATTTCGAGTGTTAGAGTAGTTCCTTTTCATTTTTATTTTTGTCAAATTCTTTTATCTGTTGTATTTTTAAAAAAAAGCATTTGGATAAATTGAGATAAAGCAGCTTCAGCTAGCGAACATTTCAAACTCTTTAACTCCAGTCGAGTCAAGTCAAATTAAATAAGTGCACTAATTATGGAACTGAACTAATAATAATTAATTACGCATGTTTCATATGCGTAATTATTTATGTTTCAGATGGTTTGAAAAGAATTACAAACAAAATAAAATAAAAAATAAAACTTACAGGAGGTCCAACGACAGGAACGACCACATGATCAGGTAAGCCAAGTGCAGGAACAGTTCGATCAGGATAACTTGGTCTAGGTCTCTACAAATTATAAAAAAAAACTAATCACTTTACTTGATCTCCAATTCATTACATGTTTTCACAAATTTTCACATCTAAAAATCAAAAAATTAATTTCCTATATTTCCTGTTCTTTATGTATGCATGTATAAAAGTTAAATATTGAAATAAAAGTAAAGGCAAAGGTTATAGACAATGGCGGAAACGCTAGCTCTACGATCCAATTAGACCGGGACCTATGGTTTAAAGTGGATTCCGAACCACTACAAACATCCATGGCACCGCCGGAACTCGAACCCGAAACCTGTGGTACCGAGCGCTAGCCACTCGGCCATTCAGGCCCATTGAACTTAAGATGAATAATTTAAAAATATTTTAACGTTTGAAATAATTTATAAACCACCAATCTGAAAATTGAGTATAGGGAATTCTTACAAATTATATTAAGACATTTATTTTACATACATTGGTTTTTAATATTTATGTCTAACTAAAAATCAAAATGGAAAAAACATTACTCTGATCTTGCCATTGTGATTCAATAATAGAAATTTGGTAAAAATTGGTGGTATGAATAGTAAACAAAGAAATGTAGGTAAAACTACTCTGAAATAAGTAGAAAAATATTGGTATATTAATAAAAAAATATTTAGTTCATTTAATTTCAAATAGGATAATAAAGGTCTGAATAAGGAAAAAACGCATATTAAGTTACATAAACATATATAAACTTATTGAAAGTCTTAACTAAAACAAGTTCAATAATATTAATATAAAAGTTGTCAAAAAAGCAATGTATAAAGTTATAAAGCATTTATCATTGTATAGCAATCGACAAATCTTATATTTGCTGATATCACAACTGGAAAAAAGTTTCTGTACCAGGGTTGCCAGATGAGTTGCACCATTTTAAGCCATTGATTAGCTAAAATTAGCCAAATATTAAAGTAGACCTATATTGTAAATTTATGCAATGACCTTTATTTAATTACTTTTAATTTTAATAGTACATATATTTATTTCAATATTATATTAATATTTCATTTAACTTCATTGCCCTATATTAATTATTCATTAAGCTTCATTTGGCCTTATACATTTGTAATTGAAAACTATTTCAAAAATAGGTTTTATTATATATTAAGAAAAAAAAATTATGCATTATTTTCATATTTAATTTTCCAACTTTGCTTTTTACATGTCTTCAAATAAATGCAAAATAAAAACCAATGCAGGGTGTGAAAATAAATTTTATTTACTTCTTTTTTCTATAACAATGCTTATTCAACTAATGTTTCAAAGCAATTCTTTTTAAGGCAGTGAAAATATAAAATGAAAGTATTTTAGACAATCCTGATTTTTTTAATGTATTACAAAGAATACAGAAGATTAAAAAATATATTTATTATATATTTAACTCTCCATTAGAAAATGTAATTAACTAAAATGTAATATATGCGATAAAAATATCTATTAATTAATTCTACTTGTGTTGCGTTCTTTATACCTACACCCACTTGTATATCTATATATCCCATATAATTTCTCTTTCAAGAGTTTGTAAATTACTGCAACAATTTCAGTAAGGTCATACCATTTTACCACACAATTAATTAAAGGAAATCCCATTATAGACTACAAATCTTCTCAATCAGATAATATACAAATATGTTAATAACGGACAATAATCCTACTCAATAAGACGAATTTTTAGCCAATCAATCATTCACTTAATAACCATATTATTTCTAAAAGTTGTGATCATATATTGTCTTATAAAATGGCCATCACCATCTTGCCACTGCCATCTTGTTCTTCAGCACAGACTCGTAGAAGAAGTATTGAATTTTATCAAGCTATTGGAAAGCAGGATTTCAATATTACGAAGTAGCTGAAGTACAACTCGGCGAATACTGAAGATATTGATTATTTAATATATTGTAGTTGGATTGTTCGTTCCCGGTAGAGTATAAGGATGCTGAAACGTGCCTTAAAATACATTGAATCTTATACAGTAGCTGATTGCAAAATCCATTCAGTTTTATATTTCAATGCGATAGATTTTTCCTCCCTCTCAAGAAAGCACGTTTCAAAACGCCCTAAAACAATGTCTCCTATCAGACTTCTGAGCCTATTCTTATGGAAAACACTCTTAATCAACTCAGTGAACATAAGATGTCAACGGCCGAGGAACCTTCTCCAGCACCTACCGTCAGATTGCCTCAATTAATGAGGCATTCTGGTGACAACTTAAAATCCATTATTCAACTCATTTAAAAGCCGAGTTTCCCTAAAGCTTTCTGGAAATTACCTTAAATGCTTCATGGGCACCGATGACTGTCACCAAGTTCTGATTTTCTTCCTTAGAGAGGAGGAAATTAACCATTTCCAAATAAATCCAAAATTAAGTAGATCAATTAAAGCTGCAATGAAAGGTCTACTGCTGACATCGAAGATGCCTTCAAACAGATCAACTTCACCAACATAACTCAGGTAAAGAACAGATACAAGAAATCATTACGGCAAATCACCCTAGAGAGGAATTAAATCAACCTCATGATTTTTTTATGTAAAGAAACTATTTTATCTAACTGCTTAGGAGGAGAGGTATAACCGAATCCTTTTCGTGTTACTACTTCCATCACTGAAGTAGTAATTGTGGATTGAAAAAAAAAAGATGTAAGTACGGGGGACTGCATTTTTTCGTCCAAGTACTTCCAATGGTTGCTTTGACTGAGAATTTAACTTGTACCAACTGCGGACAGCTCAAGAATCAAGTTCCTCGCGAGCCTCTACTACCCTCACCCAGATTGGCATCTCAATCTGTTGAAGACGACAACTTGTTAGGAAAAACTTTCGTCGTAATGAAGGAGTTTACCAAATATTTTCAACTCTGTTGGAGGGTTTGAAAACGTTTTATTTTATCTAACTGCTAACTGTAATGTGGTTGAAAAACTTCAAGATGTCTCAAGACTTTTCAAAAAGAAATTGAGCTAAATATGCTGGCTCTACTCATCTATCGATAACTTGACGGCTCCACCTGTGCCTCCCATACTAGTTCTCCTCTCCTGACTTAGATTACCCCTTGGCTTTTTTAATTTCCCTTGTTTCTGGTTTTAATTCTTTCATTCATTTAAATTTTCTTAATTTTTGTAATAAATTCAATGGGCTTCAAGTCTCTGCTACTTTCTTGGTATCTTGCAATTACAGAAGGTGCAAGTCCCTTCGCGGTCAAGATACTTCCAACTATCATTTTTCATCCTTATATATCTTTGAAGTATTGCTATCGTCCCTATAGCTAGTCGGCTCAAAATAGAAGGTTATTTTGTCTACTTCATATTATAGGAATATGTCATTTGATATGTCTTTGACTTGGATCCAGTCATCTAGCGAGCAGAAATAACATAGTTCATAACATCTTTAAGGTACGTATTTCTTTATAAAGCTATCCTCAGAATGTTACAATTTATTTCCTTCGAGTTCACTAATTTACATCAGGTTTTACGGATTTCCTGGTCGACATCTTTTAATACTCTTTCATTGTACAATTTTTTTTTCTTTTTAGATCTGCCTTTGCAGTTTTGCCGCCCAACATTTTTTTCTTTATGTTTATTAACATTTTTCAGTTTCGTTGGCTGCAGCTTATGCACTTTTCGGATGTTGAACCTTTTTTTTTATAGGTTTGAATGTGAGGCATCCCAGAATTTTTGTTTTGGAAATATTTTGATGGATTTTTTTATACAATTTACATGTAGCGAATACCAGTAGAAGATTTTAGCATGCAAAATGATGGTGTTTTTAATTCACTTCTTGTTTGTTCTCCTTTGGTTTTTGTGTTGCTGTGTTGTATTCTTTATATCTATATCTATCTATATATACATATATAATTATATAGAGGAAGAGAGAATCCCTTTAATGACACGCAAATTGATTGCCAAATCTTTGATTACTTCATCCAAAGTTTATTGTTGATATTTATATTATGTTTTTCTGGCTAGTAAGGCAACAAAGTATCTCTACTGTATCATTTCAGACGTTGTAGTGACAGTAGTCATTTTTTTTTTCCTTCTGAGATATTCTAGTGTTTTATTGTTTCCTACCATTTATAATGATATACATAGAGCAGGTAGGTTAAGCTTAGGTAGACTAATCGTTTCTTCTGACCAAATACTGACTTAGAAAAACAATATTATTGTTTATTACGTGCTAAAAGACCCAGTTAATAAAATCGTTTCTTTTTGTTAGTTATTTCCACATGAAATTTTTATAATTGTACTTAGAAAGGACGCAGTTATCATAGGGCCGTCTTTACATTCAACATAAAAACCTCTCAACTTCATAACACAAGACTACAGCAAATTTTTTAAATAAAAGGAGGCCTTAATGCGTAAGATGGTAGTCGAATGGCTTAGTTTTTTTATGTGAGCAGCATTGCTGGAAAAAAAAAATAGTTCTTTCCGGATTTATCTCCAATCTGCAGTGTGAATCCAGTTTTACGCATTGTTCCCCATGCTGGGATTTCGTATTGTCCCAAATTTAAATAGCAGTAAAGTTTATTTTGAGCAGTAGAGTATTTTGACTTAAAATGAAGGGATTTCTTTCGCTATTTAATTTTCTATTGTTAAATTCCCTTTTTACTAGATTATTCGGAGAAATAAAAAAGATTCATTTAGAGTTTTGTAAAATTTCTAGAAACTGGATCAAAAAGAAAAAAGTCAAAAAATGTCAAATCTCCTCATGTATGTGTTTTATTATTTCAGAAACTCGATTAAGAGTCAATGCATAACAAATCTATTTGAGTATCACTATCTTCATTAGTTCATCATGTTGTGTAACGCATTGTCAATTACTATCCTGAACAACATAAATATAGGGATAAATGCTCTGACATTTCCATTTTAATCTAAATTTTGACTATTTCGAAAATCTTATAAATTTCATCTTTTTTTTATATACCGAGAATAAATATAAAAATTTGGAGGTATTAAAAAAAATTTTTTTTCCCATAATTGATCGTAAAGGTCATTTTACAGTTTTAATGTAATAGCGCATATTTAAAATTAAAGCAAAAAAAAAACAAAAAAAAACAATGCGCAATAAATAACAAATCTTCTCAAAAGTATTTCATAATTCATTTTTTAAAGATAACGTGAGTTTAAATTTTATGATTATTCACTTTGATATTTGAAAAAAAAATATTCAAAGGAAAAAATTATGAATTGATTCTCCAGGAAAAATAAACGACTAAAACAAATATCTTAACTTGTTAATCATTTTAAATCTGCCATTTTTAATTTTAAAAGACAAGAGTTGTTCAGAATTACATGATCACGAAGGACCCCGGGTGAATGCATTGTGCGAAGTGCCTATATAAATACAAAAAGGCTATTAAAGTTTTTAAAAATGAAAGCGATAACAAGTGCTCTAAAAGTTATGTCCAAAGAGGGCAATATAACTAATTTATGAATACCTTAGAGAACATAGTTTTAATTCGTACTTCGAGAAGAGATAATAGTTTCGATAGAGTTCGAGGCTAAGCTTAAGAGATAATATCTGCGATCTGTATTTCATAGTGATTATGAGAATTGGTTTATAAAATCTAAAAGTTGATTAACATTCTGATACAATTTCATAAAAAATGTTTCTGTGAATTCAAAATAATAAACTGACAAGTTGAGAAACAAAATTTTGTAAACAGAACTAGGGAAAAATTTAGATAGTTTAAATTAAATATGGAAGAAGTTTAGATAAATCAGATGATTTTAAAACTTTATGTCGCAATTGGTATTATTATTCAACTTTAAAAGGTAAAACTCTAAAACAAGTGATGAAGGAGAAAAAAAATAAACGAGTTATCAAGAACTATTTATATAAAATTTATAAATAAAAAAAAGGTTAATTTCTGAGAAAAAATGATTTTTTTAAAAAAGGTAGTTTTATATGAATTCTAAAAGTCGAACGTGAAAAAGTGATATTTTTCTATGGTTGTGTTAGGCTTGGCCTTCTGGTATCTCTGAATTTGGGTGCTTGTAATAATAGTAATATATTTGTGTGTATGCAGCTCAATGCTTGCTCTTGTATTTGATCTGCTATTGCAATGTTTTTCAAGTTAATTTTAATATTATATATATATGTTATATACACATTTATATATATATATATATAAGTTATATACACATTTATATAATATATATATATATACATAAAACATATATAATATTGATATATAACGTATATATTATTCGTCAATGGGCCTCCAGTGAGTGCGCAGTGGTTAAGATAGCACTGTATAGTCACCCCCAAGAAATTCTAAACCAAATGTAATAAATCAAATATACCAGGTAAGAAAATTATACAAAGAAAAATGTTGAAATAATGAGAAAGAATTAGAATTTGACAAATCATATAATTATAACTAACATTTTAACTTAGAATTATATGCGGAAATAAAAATTACACTGGTGTTCAAAAATAAGAAATTCTTCCTTTTTGGTCTCGACAGACTGTAATAAAATTAGAAATGTACATAGATTGATATAAAAAAAATAACTATGCAGCAATTAAAATACACGCGCATGATCGCGCGTGAAACTAACCAGTTCCAGAAGTTATGAGACAGAGCTGGAAACTTTGAACCAAAAAAATTAGTTGATAGGAAGTAGCGTCTCATCTTACAATTATCCAGCTCTCACAACTTGAATTCATTCACGGAATCAAGCAGTTTATGAGTCCGCGATTCTCTCCAGATAAGCGTATGTCGAGAATCAGTGGTTCAGATAAAGCGATACTTATCAGTGAATAGAACTGTTCTCTGCACCATTCTAAACGGGCTCTCCTGTACACAGGAAAGAGATGAACGCAAACACCATGCATTCTTGGAAACCAACCTTTCTCATGTAGCATTCTGGTAAACATAACCTTTGAAATCTGTCTACCTGTGGCTGCATTAAAATCATAAGAGAGCTGAGAAACTTGCATTTCTGCTGCACTTCACTGTAATGAACTCAAGTCTTTATAAAACTGCGCTTGAGACTATTCGCCCCTTCATTCCATCATTCAAATATTGATGGATTCTCATTTTAACTGTTTGCTTTTGAATTTCATAGAATGTTGCAAAAAGCAACACGAAATTCGGCAGGATGTGTAAGCGAATAAAACGCGATAATCGCCACGCGCTCTTTTAAAAGCCTGCTTCTCTATATGTACGCTTACATATTTGACACTAGAGATTTTCATCTATGTTTGGAAGCATTAATTTTACGCTTTCGCTCAGTGATTTCAGAGAAATTTGACAAAATATACAAATTCGCTTTCGACAGTGTATTTTTTACAAGTTTTTTTGCATACTGATAAAACCATTAACAAACAGTAACTGATATCCATTCATCGGCTTATAATTTTATATTTCAAAAACACTCACATGTCGGACCATCTGTATCGAATCGAATCTATAGTATCTTAAGCAACTAAAACAAAAATTTTAAGAAACATCGAAAATTCCAGATTACATTTTGAAGGAGATTTCAAGAAGGACAAGTTAAAACGAAGAAAATATTGCCGCATCTCACAAATGTTTAGTCTAGTTTTATTAGTGATCTGAGAATAGTGGTTGTTTACGCATATTCAGAATTTTTAAATATTATTTTTATTTACGCTTTTTTATTTTTAATTAGCAAAAATGTATATTAAAATCATTAAAAAACCAATAATGATTGTATAATCTCTTTCACAATAACAGAAAATGCCATTGTTCATCATTCTAATATGAGGCACTTTGTGCAATAAATTTTGATTTAAAAATATAACATAAAAGTCTAAATTTTCTCGAACTCTATTTTGAACTCTGCCTTCCTAGAGTGAGAAAAAAGCTCGTAATATATAACTACTTCGAAGAAAGAAGTCAGCCAGTAGGGAATTTTTTATTACTCGTGAAGAGAATTATTTTAATTGAAACTTCGGTTATCAAAAACGTTTTTCTATAAATTAAAATTTTTTTGAGTAGTTTACTTTTAACGATTTCATCACGTCCTTTTAGAAGCGTCTTCACGCCTTCTTCAACTGTGCATAAATACAGAAACTCAATGGCAGTTTCTCAAGATAAAGTGAACTTTTTTGTTTCATTTTTCATTAAAAGCTTTAATATCGTAAATGAATTTAATATTGAAAATTATTGAATTTCTAAAAAGTTTTTAAATCCTCTAGAAGATGTTACTATGTATTCATATCGTAAATTTAGAATAGTAAGATTACTTTCTTTTTTAATAAAAATTGTGAAAAAAATTTAAGCAGTCCATTTTATCTGATTGAGATATTCTAAATTAGGTATAAAATTATCCAGTTAAACTGAACAATTCAACAAATAGTAAATGTGAGTTAAATTTGTGAATAATGGATGATTGTTCAAAGAATAGTATTATATGAAAACGTTTTTGTTCATCAAGTCTTTAGAATTATATAAATAAAATAAGTTAGTTTTATAACATAATTTATTCAAACTTTAAATTCAAATAACTTTATTGCATATATAATCAGAAAAAAATTATTAAAATTAGTGAAAGCTTTAATTAGTATAAATGTAGTAAAATGCATTATATTTTGATTTAACGAAGTTAAACCTGACAAACTAAACAAAATTTTATGTATGTGATGCATAAAATAGATTTTTATTCCCCCCACTCCCCTGCCAAATATTAAAATCACGTCAGATGATTTCGTACAATTTCTTGAATCAAACATAACATAAAATGATATGATGGTAAAAACATTGAGTTTGAAAATTGTACAGTAATTTTTGATTTACAATAGATTTAAATTTCTGTTCAAGAATTCCAAGATTTTTTTTTAAATGTTTGCATCATTAATATTGATATGAAATGAAATATAGATTCAAAAACATTCACAAACGTGTAATATAAATTTGAGGAGTGAATTCAATGACCTTTTCGAGAAATTAGGGATTTACTTTATTTAAAACATTATACAAAAATTTATTTATTTAAAACATTACTATTATAAAAGTTTTCAAAAAAGTAAAAGTACATTCATATAAGAAATACATGTACTTTTAGAAATGCATGCACCAAAAGGATTATTTTTATTTTTTCCTTAATCATTGGGAAAAAAATTTAAAAACTTGAAGTGAGGGAATTGTATATACCGAGATGGATATTTACATTTACATTTCACACAAATCAAATGTACTAACTTCATATATATTGAACCGGCAATAAGTATAAATTGATGATAAAAGCTGGTGAAAATATCTTTTTGTACTCCATTCGTACAGGCAAACTTTAATAAAAGGTGTTTTGTTGAAATCGTTTCGTTTCATTGTGTACAACACACACACATAAATACACGCATATGCGCATAAATTGAATGAAAAATGTTGTACATTAAGAAACGAAAGATAAATTACTTGTCTCAGAAAATCTTATGTAGTGCCTGTATAATCCGCCTCAGCTGCAATTTTCAAGGTCGTTCCATGTCAAATCAACACACTTTTCATAAAAATTTAACCTCACCATATCAAATTTTAATTTTATTTGTCAAAGATGTTGTCTACGCATAGAATAAGAAAAACATTAAATTTTATTTAAAAGTATGTTTATATTTTTTTATACTTATGTTATACTTTCTTCCCAGGATTTTTAAAAAGACAAGTTTACATCCGTTTACGCCTGTTATATAAGGCTCCTAAAACACCTCAAAATCACGTAACTGGAATGCATTCAACTCTCATAACAAAGCTATAGTGTTGGAACAGGACTGGTTATTTAGGATTTTGTATGACATTTCTTTAGGTATTTAACAAGACGGGTAACCTAATTGAATTTCCATAAAAAAAATTTCTAAGTTTAAAAAGGTTTTAAAAAGTCACCTTCAAATCGCTAAAAAACTATTAGAAATCAGTTTACACTGAAGTTGAATGTTTTCACAATTTTAGAGTGGGATAGTAACGGATTCATATTTTAAAAAAATTGAAAAGAAGTTGCTATTTTTCAAACAGCAACTTCTGTTTAAAAATTAAAAACAAAAACAGCATCAGCAAACTTTTTAAAAAATTCTAGAAATTAGTTAGTTTAATATTATATAATTCATAGAGTGGGATGATAGTAGTTTTTAGTTAAAATAATTGAAAAAAAATAGGTTTAAAAAATAGTAAATCAATAGTAGGATATTTAACATAATGAAACAATTTTATTTTGCAAGCCTTTACTAATATTAACGTTCATACGTATTTAGATAATATTAAGTGTCAATTTCAATTCAACGATTTTGACGCTTTAATTTACACATTATTAAATTTACAGATTTTTTAAAATTAATGTAACTAAAATAAGAAAAAAATCATGTTTATTAACATAATAAACGATTTGTCACTTATCAGAAGACAAATGATAATGATAAGCAATGACTTTTTATCTTTTTAGCTAATTAGAAAAGTTGCTACGACAAATAAATGAATGTCGGATATGCGATTTTGAGTATTTTTAAACACTTTACGTAAGCTGAATTTTAATATTAGTTATTAAAAATAACGCGATATTTCTTTCTTCTACACGTAGGAAAACTTTGTGCTAAATTTGATCTGTTTAAATGTGCGAGTTGATTTTACGTGGAATGACCCTTCAACAGTCTGCACTTATTATATCCTCCCCTCCCCCTGTGTGAATATTTTCTATATTATAGGTTCATCAGAAACAATTAGCCACGGTATATGGTATAATAGTATGGAGGAATTTGAAAGTTAAAAATTAAACTAAGGCGCTAATAAGGTCTTTGCTACCCTGCAGATTTCCCTTTTTAAATAATATTGTATTTATGATGTCGAAAAGTGATTCAGTAAATGATTTTTATGAATTAATCCTGCTAATAAGCTTTACAATTATGTTACATACTCCCAAATCGTTCTGCATCAATTTTAATATATATAAAGCAACATATGTTTCTTTGAATCCTTTTATATCTAATAAGAAATGCTTTGTTTTCTTCTATTGAAATGGTTAATTTTGTGTGCATAAAAGGTATTTGAGACTTATTTTAAATTGACACAAAAATAATTATATTGCTTATTAAGTCTACGATAAAGAGATTGTAAATAATAAAAAATAATAAATAAAATAATAAAAAATGGAATCAACTAAAAATATAGAAGCAGAAAAATAGAAACTGAAAAGGAAAATATCCATACACTTAGATCAAATAATATTTACAATAAATTAGAAGTACGCTTTCTATTCATATGAAAAAGAATGCATGCAGTTTTATAGAAAAACTAGCAAATAATGATAAATGTATTATTTTTCTTATTATTAGGAAAAAACTTACTGGACTAACTGTTTCCTCAGGTCCAAATACAGCTTCATCTTCTGTAAAATAAAAATTACATTGTTTGAAAAATATTTTTATTCTTACCTCAGTTTATTTTAGAGCTAATGCTTAAAAACAGCCTTCAATATGTTTATCTGTTTTAAAATATAAAAGACAAGTTTTTAACATACTCTTGTATTAAATTCTAAAATAACCAAATGCGAAGTTCTCAGATAAGGCTTTAGAGACTTACCATTCGAAGCTATTTTATTAAATAAAATTTTTTTTTAAGTTGTAGAAATTAAAAATTATAGATACACTGAAGTTTCTCTGATAGATATGTTTCGACTTTACATTACGCATCTTATGTAAGAATTAAACTATTTAAACATAATTTAAAATTTAATAAGGCTAATAAAAATGTACCTTATTAACTGAAACTATGCAAGAGTTCAGAAATCATTTTTATTGCAAAATCTTAACACATTAAAACTAATTAAAAAACAAGTCTCTTCCAAGTTTTGCAACACAAATTATTGTAAGAGTTCTAGTGGTTCTGACACACTTACCTGCACAGACAGGACAGCATTTTCCAAGGGGTATATATTTTTGAGATCGACATTCCAAATCAGGGCATTCTTCTGTATCGCAAACAGTATTTCCCAAATAACACCTACATGATGTACAAGAATCTGGTTTCCATTCTTCTTGATCTAAATATTTTACACCATCGAAGACGCATACAGTGGCATCATCTACGGAAAGAAAAATATCAGATAATTAAATATCTGTTCAAGAAACTCGAGTTCAAAATATTACTACAGTGCACTCATGGTTTCAGCTGTAAATGAACCCAAGTTAGTATATAGTATGAATGAACGAGGGTTCAATTCTCAGTTGAATGTGTCATAAAGTCACATATTTCAGGAGACTCGATTGTGATTGTGACAAAAGGGCTACCTAAGGGGAAGTTTCAGGTTTCTATACGACTCGCACGTCAAAGGCAGCTACTATATTAAGACAATAACTCTTTTATCACCATTTGGAAATGCTTGTTGTTATAATTTTGCTATATTGTTTTTAATCTTTGCCTCTTAAATGCAGGTGCTTTCGTGCAATGATTGATTTTTATAATATTATAAATTCAAAATATTAAAAGTTTGATATTTTTAAATAATTTTATTTCAGAATTAAAATTTAGCATATTATTTTATAGCTCTCTAATTAGACTAATTGGTTTATAAGACTATTATGAAATTTACTGTATTATATTATTAACAATGGGTTTAAGAAATAAAATCTGGAACTGGATTGTCCACATAGTTTAATATGATTGACTAGACACTGAAGAACAAAAAATAAGAATTTGAATGAATTTTTGTGATTTAATTTATAGAAATAAAATTTTTTAATTTTAACAAGCATTAATGTTTAATACTCTTTGTAAGAATTTTTTAAAGAATTATAGCTAAGAATTATAACTATTAATAAAGAATTAAGAATTTTTTTATGTTAATTTTCATTGTATATTTTAAAAGCATAATTTTTATATTAATTAATCAATGTTATTAGTTCAATCGTATTTCAATTTTACTTATTGCATCAAAATAACCTTCGATAATGTAAATTTATTTTGTAAATTACAAACAAAATTTACTCTTTTAAATATATAGGCCTGTTATAGTCTCTAAATAGTTTTAATAGGTAATTTCATATAGGAAGAAAAGTGACCGTTTACTGATTTTTTTTTTTAAATAAAAAAGATAAGCCTACAACATGTAGTGTCACTTCTTAGTTTGATTCATTTGTTAGTTAAAAAATGATGGTATTATAACGAAATCAGAGTGAATAAATGAAAAAAGAAAATAAATTAATGAATTAACACAGTCAAGTACGTTTTGACACTTCAATTAGAGTAATTATTAGAATAATTTAAGAAAATAGTAGTGTGCGTAGGACTGAATTTGACTTAGTGTGACATGAGACTCTCTCTTTCCCCAGGGACAATTTTTTTTTTTTTTTTTAAATTCATCTCATTTTGATCCGCCTTTTCAGTGAAGGCCGTCGTCGTTTTGATATCTAACACATGCCCTGACTTCCTCTTAAGACAGTCCAAATGATTCATATTTTTTCTTTCGTTATAAATTAAGGAGGGTCACTATACTTGAAAAATATTTTTTTATATTTTTGTAGAAAAAGCACTTAAGTATGCTTGCAGATTAGTTCACAATTGCATTTGGAAAATGATTCTTTCATTACAACTAAAGTACTTTGCAAATGTATAGTATTTCGATCAATACAAAATTAATTTGTCTAATAAATAAGCTGAAGATTAAAAAAAGGCTAGATTTATGGGTTTTTTTTTTTTTTTAAGAATGGCTCGTAAATTTCAACATGCATTTTTCACACCTAATATATTCTTATACAAGTTTTGAAATTGGAAATTTTGGTAATATTGAAATCATTACATCGTAGTATTAATAGACTATATGCTTTAATGGATTTATATCGGTTTTTTAAGTGTTTCTACGATATTTTTTAAATAAACCACAGTATTTTATCAATAAATAAAACAAAATATATCATTGTTAATAGTAATAAGCGAAGAAAGCTAACGAGTTAAGTTTTGAAAGAGCTGTATATTTTTATATATCTGAAATTAATTGTAATAATTAATATTAATATTAATTACAATTTAATATTAATAAAATAAATTAATTACAATAATTAAATTACTATAATTTATCTTAAATTAATTGAAAATAGCATTTAAATACTTTTGAGCATTAAAAATTTTAAAAAATTATATTTAAAAGAAACGATAAAAATAAATTAAAAGGCTAACTTTAAAATTAATAATGTTTAAAAATTACATTTCATTCATGTTTTTTAAAGCCCAAATGCTTAAAATTTTAGAAGTGAACATTTTTTTTTAAACTCTTCATGTTTGACTTCCATGAGTAACTGATTATTGTTACTAAACGTTAAATCTTCAATTAAAATATATTATGATATATTTTTCTTATAGTAACACTTGAAAATGCATTCAAAGGAAAATTAAGAGCAATAGGCAGTCAATTGAAAGCAACGAATCGGATAAGAATTTTAGAATAAATGCTAAAGTCGGCGATCCCTACTCTAAAACCAATCCATTTTTTTTTTTCAAAATTCTGATGTATTTAAGTTTAGAAACATAAAGAGTCAATGATATTGTTGTAGTGTTTTAAAAAAAGAAGGTTTTTATTTATTTAAAATAAGTATTTATTCATCGGTTAAAAAAAAGTAAGTTGCATCTCTTATGTATTGTAAATGTTATATAGTTTTAATAACGATGATAAATTAAGCTATATGGAAAAAGACAGCCACAGCCAATTATGAAGATTGATTTGATCAGCGTAGTGGCAAACACAAAATAATAATATTTTGATTTACATTGACAACAAAAATTTGGAATGTTGCATATAGCTTGAATATACTATATATATATTATGATATTATACTTAATATATAATTAAATTGAAATTTTAATTTTAATCACACCCAATGTTGCATAATTATTTATTGAAAAAATACGTTTGAGTAAATGAATGGCATACAAAATACTTTGATAATTTATCATTTTTTAATTTTATATTAGACAATTTCTTAGATATTGAATGGTTTAATGTATATTGGAAGCTAATTTCATGGAAAATTATGTCTCAAAACATACATTTCACTACTTCTTAATTAGTTCTTATGTAATAAAAGTTTTATTCTTGTTTGCGTCATGAAAAAACTACATAGATTTCATTTAAACCTCAATACCAATATAAATTAACATTTATAGTAACTGATCATTCTTTTCTACATTTTATGAAACAATTAATAAAATTAGGTCTGGAAAAGTTTTCCGTTTAACATTATATAAAACATTATAATAATATTAATAGGTCTTAACATTATAATGTTAATATAATATTATAATTAACTTTATAATGCTAAGACCTATTCTCCAATATGATTAATTACCAGATAACAAAATATACAAATATAACACGTTTTAAAATTATTAATTAGAATTATACTATTTTCAAAATGTATAGTACAATATAGTTATCAATGATATAATACTTGCATAGCAATTATTACATCCAAAAATTGAAAAATATGGTGAAAACCAATAATTTAAAGTTTAATTTCTAAATAATTATCACTTAAATTTATAACTTAAATTTTAAAAAATTTTATTGAGTTTTGAAAATGTAAATTAAATATAAATAAATTTGAAATCCTTTTCTTTGTATTGCAATAAAATTATTTAATTGCTACGATATCGTGCTGTATATGACTGATAATCAGTCATCATTACATTTATTATGCAATGCTGATAACAATCAATGATATTTGAGAAAAAAATGTGCAACCAATAAGCATAGTGGGATAATGCGAGAATTGTTAAAATGGAAATATTTTTTTAAGCATATTTATTTTTTCTTTAGTTTTATATACCTAATAGTTTTTGTAGTTTTTATGCTAAAAAAAATTTAAATATTACATTAGGAAATAATCTTTGGTTATAGTTATGGATTAATTTTTTGAATACATTAATGTATTTTTTTGTGTGTATGAATTAATTATCTTAGGTACAATTCAAATAAAAATATACTTATTAAATGAGATATTTTCAATAATTGCCTTTATTATATCATTAAGCACAACCTAAAGTGAAAGATATTTCAAAACTTATTTAATAAATGAAATTCGACGAACAAATACAGATTATATATATAAATACTGCATTACATATAAATATGAAGAGATATTAATCGCATCAGTTCAGATAAATCTTCTAAGAAGTTAAATTTTTAACACAAAACGATTGACACAGTTATTAAAATTTAACATTAAAATCATTGGAATTTGGAAATAAAAATTTAATTATTTAATTAGTAATAAATAAAAATAGGAATGGTGAAAAATGATAATTTCAAATGTATCAGAGAATAAATATTATAACTTTACTCCCTTCCCAGTGTAAATGTAGTAAGCTTAATAGTATTTCAAATCAATTATTAGTAGTAAAATAATAATCATAGAAACATCCTCCTTTTTGTTACAGATTTTCAAAATAATTAATGAAAATTTTTTTTTCTCTTGGAATTTAAAAATATTCGGAAAAATAAAAAAATAAAAATGTTTGTCAAAATATAGATAATTGTAATATCTATTTACTTTAATATACATTAATCATTCACTTTTTCTAAATTTCACTCTCAGACACTTTATATTAAGGACACACTTGTCAAATTAATTGTGTGCTGTCAAAAAGATTTTTATCAATTTGAATTTAATATAAGATAATTTTAGTCCACATTTTCAATTTACCTTTATTCTATTTTCTGAGCTATTACTGAAAGATAAGTTTTCATTTTTAAATGAAAGATATACTTCCGTGAACAAATTGAAATTAAGGTATTTCCATTGTTTAGCGGCGAATTAACAGAGTATGCATGTAAGTTGGCTAATAAGCATTAGCTAGTGTTTTACTTTATCTAAAATTTTAATTGAATATATTTGAATAAACTAAATTGACCAAGAAATATCGTTAGAAATTTTAGAAGATTTAGAAAATTGAATGCGTATTGATAATAAATTTATTTGAATTTATGCATGCAATTTTTTTTGGCTACAAATACATAAAAAATTAGCATAGAAAAAAAAAATAATGATTTGATTTTTAGAAAGAACTGGTTAAATCTTTCTGGTAAAGAAGAAATGAAAATTAATTTTGTTTCACATTACGGATTTATATCAAGGACTTAGAAATTTATATTTCAAAAACACATTTTTATAATGTTTTTAGCTCTATTAAGTTGATACTACTCTTGCAATTAAACCTCTACAAATGAATTTTAAGACATAAATTTCATTTAATTTTGACAATGACAATTATAAACCTACAAAACAAACATCTCTTAAGGAAAAATCATTTTATTATCCGTTACAGCAACTCACCTATGTCGTCTATTCCATCATAGTACTGGGCTGAAACAGAATTTGAAAATAAAATCCACAACACGCACGTCAAAAGCAAAGTAAACCTCATGGTATATACTGGGAATGGTAACAGTTCCCTTTTTAAGAGGTGCCGCAACTTATCCTCGAGAACTACCCGAGGATGACACCATGAATCTTCGAGTATACTTGAAGACGATGCTTTTATGTACCCTGCTAGCTAAGGCTGCTAGAAATCTGTGAGCGTGTGTGTTATAAAAGTGTTTTGGAAGAGAGCAGAGGGGCAGAGGCACCCACGCAAAGTGTCTCACTCTTTTACAGATGAAACTTGATGCGTCCAAAGGCAGGAGGGAGGTCATCCGCCGCTTTGAATGACGATTTCTGTCGTCGACAGATATAATCAAGCCTCAGTTGTAATGTTTTTCACCCTGCCCCCCTCTTTTATCAACTGCTTCAAGATGTTGTAGATGGGGAAGGAGTTAGTTTTGTTTTCTCTCGGGCATCGGCCTGCAGAATGATGACATTGCCATGGAGAGATGGCAGATTCAGTTTTTGTAAATAGTGCTTTTATGGCGATTATTGATCGTTGACTGTTTATTTTGTTAATGGAATTTTTTTATATGACATTTACAGAAGGAACGCTCATTCATAGTTTTAAAATTTATTGTAAAAAGAAAAATTTATTCAAACAATAAAATTATTTATATTTATTTTTTTATAATGGCAGTTCCAACACCTATCGACAAAGAAAACATCACCCATCAAATAACATGTAGTTAAACGAATAAAATTTATCAGTTATCCGTTTTTTATCTACATAATACTGATAATATGAAAAAAAAATCTTAAAATGGCTTTTGATATTTCATTAAAGTTTCTTTTCAATGCATACTTAAATTGCTCTTAATATATTTATAAAAAAGGAAACTCACAAAGATTTTGTTCTGTAAAGATCAATTTCTCTTTCAAGATGTTCCTAAGAGCCTTAATAAATATCATAGATTGCAATTACATTAAAGGTTAACTAATATTTGTCAAAAATTCCACTTCTCGTTGCTCTTGAGAATACAATGAATAAAAAAAAGATAAAAATAATTTTAAATATCCAATAGAAAATATTTCCAACAGAAAAATTCTTCAGCTAATATAAATTTTAATAAATTTAACAAAGAAATAATCTTAAATGAGAAAACCTTCTTAAAAATTGTAGTGAATTTTCAAAATATCTTAGAAAATTAGGCAGAGAATAAATCAAAGAAGTTTATTAAATATAAAATAAAACTTATAAAAAATTAACTTTAAACTAAATTTTAAAATTCAGGTATTAAAAATCGGTATTTAGCCTTTTCACTTTTGAAATGCATCTAAAGCAAGCAACTTTTATATTTATTTAATGGATTTTATACAATTCATAACCTTAATAAGAATCACTTCTTTTTTTAGAAATAACATACATAGTATACATGTTGCCTTAAAGCTATTAAGGCAAGAAAGAGAAAATCCTTGAATTTAGTTTAAGATAAATTAAATCTAAGTTAATCCTTGAATTCTGCTTCAGCCAAGTTAAATGAAAGTTTTCTCAAGTTTTTTTATTGAATATTTCAAGGAATTACATTCTATTAAACATAATACGACTAAAATGTTTTATTGAAATTGCAAAGGCAACATTTCATTAAAAAAATCTGTTTTTGTTCAATGAAAACTGCAATTTTGTATAGCAAACTGACAGTTTTGAAACGATAAGCTCCAGAATATGGTTTTATTCATATTTCCATAATGAACACATATAATTTAGATGACTTTGTTGGGGAATAAATTATTTTTTGTGTTGTAATAACTTAAGAAAATATCTGTAATTGGTGTGGCAGTTGCCAGTTGTCAGAAAAGAAAATTTGAATTCATAGAATTTTTATTTGGTGAATAAGTAAAGTTTGTCTTAACTGTGAGAGTTATGAAATGGTCATTTGGTATGAGATTGTAACACTTATCGAATCTTTTTCTCGTAAAAGCTTTTCTAAATTCTAATTTTGTAATCTTAATTAATAATTTTTTTTTGAATAACACTTACTGAAGTTAAATATATTATGTTATTCATTAAAGCTTTCCTTTTGATTTTCTTGTATTGTTCAATATAAATATATAAAAAAATTTTCGTGATAAATTTATCAGGAAATGTAAATTTATAACAAAATATAGGGTTAATTACTTTTGATTCAATCATTTTATAAGTAACCATAAAATAATATTTTATACTCTTAGTAACTATTCTGAGTGGTAGGTTTTCTTTTCTTTTTTTTTATTATAAATGTTTGTTTCTTAAATATAAAATGCTTGTACATAATGAAAATTTAAAATAAAAAATATATATGCAAACCTTGGACAGATCTAAATAAACTGCTTCAAACAAATGGCCTTAACATATTTTGCGTGAAAAAATTATAATGGATAATTTTTATTTTAGAAATATTTAACTTATTTCAGTTTCCCGAAATCTTAGCCACATTCATCATAGGGTTTTTTTTTATTATTTTTATGGCGAACTGCTTTTAAATGGCAATGTAAAAAGAAATGGCTTAGATTCCATGGTAAATTAAGAAATTAATAACATAGACATCATTGATTAAATTTAAATTACAAATCATTTTGAATGTCTTTTACTTTGTATGCGTGGTATTTTTAATTTATTTCAGTATGGTATTGTACTGTGAGATTTTATACTCTATCGAACCACATGTGTATTAAACACATATTTCTGAAAATATAAAAAAAAATCTACTTATTTATAAAGAGAAGAAGTATCTTGTAATATTTGCTTATTTTTAATTTTCTGTAGAATTCTTCTTCTGTATATAAATTTTTATAATTATTACTGAGTTTTTACTTTCTTTTGTCTTTCCGCTTAAAATATTTATCACACAAATAAAATCTATAAAAAGTATATTTTATTATATTTTCAAAATTTGAATTAGGAATTTAAATACTCATTAATTTTTTTCTAAATATAAAAAATGAGTTTTATTCTCGCAAAAGTGACTCTTTTTTTATAAAAAAATTAGAATAATTGCAGTCACCATATGTTTATTGCCGTTTGTCAATTTTCAAGTCTTCTCTGTTTCCGCGTGTTGAATATTTCCAGCGAAGGTCCTTCAGAGTTCACTCGTACGGCATATGGAACACATTGAGATCATGATGATGTTTCTTTGCCTTTTTTTCCATCCGAGACTAGCCCTGGCATCCTGTTTCTATTTGCACTCTGTCACTTCTTTCACAAATACGTGTAATTATGCATGAAAATTGTTACTTTTGGCCATATTATCTTCAAGGTTGGGATGGTTTGTTTTAATATGAGACCAAGACTTAAGTGTTCGCGTTTTTTAAAAAAAACGTTTTTGGTGAGAGGTTACTAGTTGAAAAGTTAATTAAAACAGCTGGAATTTTTCAAAACACTTGAAATAATAATGCTAACGGATGTGAAGAATTAATTTCAAGCACAACTTAAGATACTTTTTTATTGCTTGTTAATGTAGTTTTGTAATGTAATAATTATCTTTTTTTATTTATGATTTGAAATATATCTGCAATACGATTAAACTTCCAGTATGAATTTTTAAATTGTGTCCGTATAATTCATTAAGAATTTTAAGTTGGAGATTTTGATTGAAGATAATTCTGGTTTTGAATTTTATCCCTGTGAAGAGAACATAATTAATTTCGTTTGTGTTAGTAAGTCACATTATGGAAATAAAATGCCTTCTGTATGTGGAGAATTCTGTAATTTGGATATTCTGTAATTGCGATTATGGAGGAAATACGCATTTTATTTCATAACGAATAATATTTTTTAAAACGTTATGGAAAGTGAAAATATGAAAATGTTTTGTAAAATAAAGTTTAGTAGGTGAATTATTCGGAATAATATTTTTTTTTTTAGATTAAAACAGTTGAATTCTTTTCAAATTTTATTTTATCAATTGAAAACAATAAGAAATAGCTGAGTTTTATTTCATAACATTTTTCAAAACGAAAATGCAAAAACAAATAAAGAATTATATTTTTCTTCATCATTCTAGCTCTTATAATTATTATGGTTTTGTTCCTGATAAAAAATAATCACAAATAAAAGTAATAATAAATAATAATGAAAATTAGATTAAATAATCCCTGATATCTAATAAAAAATTATTATATGGGAGAAAGCGAATATAATAAAGAAATTTGCATTTAAAATAGAACATTTTAAGTAGAAATATTCGTTAAACTTATGAACATAATTTGTATTTTTAGCAGTTAAAAGTTACCAATTGTTGTGTTTATACTGAGTAAACGCTTTTAAATATATATAATAAACTGAAAATAGTTTAAAATATCAAAAATTAAATACAATAATAATAAAAAATGTTATAAAGTAGAACATGCGTTTATATATTATATATTACAACATTGCGGGGATCCATAGACTAATAATTTAGGAGCTAATGTGACAGATAAATGTTATAAAAATTTTTCATACTAATGATTTTAAAGCTGTTAGAGAAGTTTAAGCCTAATAACTTTAGTTTAAAATGAACATATATTTTTACCTTATCAATAAATTTATATTTTAAGTCTTAATTCAGAGATAAACAGAAGTTCAACTACAATAAAAATAATCAGAAAAGGTTTAGATAATTCTAAAGATTGCCCAGTTTCACTGCAGAATTTAATGATGTAGATCGAAATACGTTAAAAATCTAACTATAATAAAATTTGTTTAAGAGAAAAATTATTTTAATATAATTATCAACAGAATTCTCACAACTATCTAAAAAAAGTGACTGCTTTAAATTCAGAAATCGAAAGAGAAGATGAACATTGTATAGATTATATGATTATTGACAGAGGTTAAAAAAATTATCAATGCCAAATATTAACACACACACACAAACAAACAAACAAAAAATTACGCAAGAACTTTATATTTCGAGCTAACAATGTATTATTGTTTAATCATTAATGATTTTGTCAAAATCGTTAATAAAAAAGTAAAAGCTGTTAAAAATGAATTTAAGATAGTATTATTTAATTTTGAGATATTTTTCTGTATATTGTTTTGTTTTTATCATTTATATTTATTCTAGAGCTTACTACAGCTCATGTGCTTTTACTATTTCCATATAAGGGCTAATGGGACTAAATATTACCGTAAAAAGTCGAAATATTTTAATCTCCCTTTATATATATTTAATAGTTAATTATAATTTTAAAAAATTAAAAAATTTCCTCTTTTTTCTGAGGAAAATGTAGTTACATTAAAAAAAACCCATCCCATTAGCCTATTATTTCCTCAACTATTCAAGTTGGTAACCACATTAATAAGATTATGAAAAATAAACATCTATATTTTAATTCTTAAATATTTATTGCAAATTTGTCAGAAAATCAATCAAAAAATTAAAATCGAATCGAAATTAATTAATCGAAAATTAATATCGAAGTTTAAATCGAAATTTTAAAGCAAATTTTAAAAATATTTCACAGTACGAAGTCGATGTTGAATAATATATTGCTAACTACATAATAATTGAAATCTATATTTTACCATCCTTAAATATTTATTGTAGGGATTTGCTTTCATTTATTGAGAGACAAATTTGCAACAAATATTTAACACTTAAATATTTATTGCAAATTTGTAAGAAAACCAACCAGAATTTTAGTTTAATCAATCAATTTTAATCAAAAATGTAAAGCAAACTTTTCAAAATATTTCAAAGTGCGAAGTCTATGTGGAATAATATAATGCTAACAACATAATAATGGGAATTTATATTTTTCTTTATCTGCTTATTAAAAAATATATGAAATATTTAATTTTAATATATACTTTTAAAAATGTTATTTTTTTCAGGTGTATTATTTACAAAAAAAATTACCATATCACAAAGATTCATGTAAATCTTTGTCTATTCAACACTAATGCGTTTACACACATTAATTTACCGGTTATTTCTCTGTAATATTAAATGATTCTAATTTTTTAAAATATTTTGGAGATGTCAAAAAATGATCATATAATAATTTAATTTAACATAACATTACTTAAATTTTGTTAAGCTATAAAGATAGTTAAAAACATAAAATAAACAGATTTAAAAAATAATATTTTGTATTGAAATTTTGTATTTATTTTTTCGTTTTTTATTTATTTTTAAACTACTTATCTATTGAATAAAAATTTGAAGAATTAATCATAAAATATCTAGAAGTTTAATATTAAAACTTAAAAAAATATATAATTATTTTTTTATAAAATCATTGATAATTTTTTATATTAAAACAAGTTTCAAAACATTAAAATAAATCTGAGAGAAATAATCATTTTAATATGTTATCATCTTTATCCAATAACTTTTACTTCAAATAAATTCATAAAAATTCAAGTCCTACAGTTTATTCAAAATAAATTATTAATATCATGTTTTTTGTGCAATTTATTTTAGCCATAACCATGTAGTAGCCTACAAGGTTATGGTTAAAATAAATTGACTATAAGTAGCCTTGTAGAATTAAGTCCTTATAAAAGTTTCTCGCTTAGTTCTATTCAAGACAGAGAAGTTCTCGACAGATTTACGGGTGAGGGTAATAGTAGTATATTTAAACAGTACATAAATATGGAGACGAGATTCGGTTTGCTACATATAGAGCATTAAGAGATGTTTTACTTGGATGTTTATGATCGTCTTATTTACGATTTTACAGAAATAAAATTTGATAATGGCTTATGTTTAGTAGAGCTCTTTTTGCCCCAAACTTATTTGTATATATAATATATTTAAATAATATATGTAAATAGAGGATTATAAATATAAAGAATATAATAAACAATGAATAACATTTATATGTTTTAATAACGTTGTTTCATCATTATTTATGGTTTCAACCTCTCTAGTGATTTTCAAATAAGAAAACTTATCGGTGGTGTAGGAAAAAAAACCAAGATATTTGATACGCAATAGTAAAATTTTTTAATTTGTTGTAAAGTTATAAAACTAATATATATATATATATATATATATATATATATATATATATGTATGTATATATAGTGTGCTAATAAAATATGAATATTAATTGATTAATATTCATCTAATTTCTGTAATACGTAAGTTCTATATTTTGTAAAAGAATGCTTACGGATTTTTTACTTTAAAATATTTTTAATGAAGTAAATGTTTGTGGTATAAATTTTGTTATCAAGCTCTACAGAGTACTTTGCATAACAAAAGCTTACCATATTTCTCTAACATTTATCCAGAAAAAGAAATTATAATCAATATATTATATCGATAGGTAAGCAAAGTAATTTTCGTTGTCATATCGATATTTTTGATAAATCCGTGAAAAATACTTCATAAATGTAGATAACTCTCTAGAAATTTAGATTAGAATTTTTATATCCTCAGTAGCAGACTATTTAAAGTTTAATTTTCCAGCACGTTAATAACGTGAATTTCTCGAATTATTTTCATATATGTAAACAGGGAAGTCAGTTAGTTGTATTGCGCTTAAGCAACTGACTTGCCTGCTTTGGAAATTTAAAAAGGTTCTCCTCCTGTCTGATTCACATGCCATTCAGGTTATCAGTTCGTTTCAGACTCTTTTGTCAGACAAAAATTTCAATGCCAAGAAATGTTGAAATTTTTGAGATCTCAACATAAGCGTGTTGTACTTCAGTGGATTCCCGGGCATTGCGATATATGTGGCAATGATCAGGCAGACTTTTTCGCCAAAAAGGGGACTACACTACCTTGTAAAATTCAAAAGACCTCCTTCCACACTGCAAAACAGTTCATAAAACTGTTTATGAGGTTAACACACCAGCAAGAACTTCTTAGTAAGATTGACCGCAAATGCGGAAGAGACTGGTTCCAGAGTATTGCCGATAAACCTAGACGGCAGGCAGTGGCTTTGTTCCGTCTATCAACAGGACATGATTTCCTTGCCGTCCATCTTAACTGTATTGACATTCTTGCAGTGGCTACGTATCCATTGTGTAACACAAATGTGAATTTAGATAGAGACCACCTGCGTTCCTGCGGTGCCCTCCATGGAGAAGCTGAGGTATCAAGATATTGGGAGGCAAGGAGCTTTATGGGGCGATAACCTCAGGTTATCATCTGAACTTTTGACGATTCTGTTCTTGTTGTTAATTCTGTTCTTACTTTTTCTTCTTATTGTGATATGTTATTCTGTTTGATGTATTCCAGCAATTGGAAATTAAAAAAAAATTTTTTTTCATATATGTTTTATCACCTTTGTTCCATTTTCATGTTTTACTAAATTGTCATTTAAACACTAGTACAAAGAAGGCTGTTTAAAATTATTTTGTTAAAAAAACTTATAGATCTTCATCAAATAGGTAAATGAACGAAATTACATAATGAAATGAACCAAGTGAAACCAAAATGATTTAAAAATGTTAATATCTGAAACAAATATCGATCTTTCCAGTGAGCTTGAAAAATAGTCCATATTTTACATTAGATATACATTTTAGATTTAAAAAATATGTGTTTATTTGAAAATTACTATTAATTACGTACTTTCAGTACTATTGTGTATTTCCTTCATCTACAATAACAAGTTCTTTCGAAATGGGTTTAAAACCATTTAAGACTAGCTGTGCTAGAAAATTCAAGGAACTATGAAATAACGTAATGTCTGAAAATAATGAAGGAAAGGATTAACTAGCATGCTTTATAAAGTTATGGACTAAATTATTATTACTGTTGAAGAACTGATTTTCTTACTACTGAGGAAAAGTTTCTTTAATATTTGAGTTAAAAGAAAAAAAGACGTCTGATATTAAACATTTGTAATAAAAAGTTGATTCTAATGAACATAACACAAAATGTTTTTTTCCATAATTTCAATGCTTTGCTAAGCTATTTATCAGAATCTAAACGAATAAATGACTTAAGCTTATGTAATTTACTTACAACGAAAAAAAGTCTTAGATTTTCTTTTCTTCTCCCGAAACAAGGTACTTTAGCGAATGAAATCCTTTAAATTGTCAACAATTTCATCATTCCAATGTGTCATCTTTGCTTTCATGCGGTGATTTTCTAGCTGTCTGTTTTAGGAGAAGTAAACCAGACATACTCTGTAGTGTGTCTGGTTTACTCCAGACAGACTATATGAATATGCTTCTGTTGATGCACGTGAGAAACAACAGAAACATACTCATATGATCCATTCCATTCCAAAAATTCAGAGAAGAATTTTATTCACAAGGAAATTCAAATAATAGATTTCGCGTAGGATTTACGCAGAGGAAATTTGTTTTCAACATCTATCCCTAGGAATAGGAATTACATGGTTGTATGTTTTCATTTAAAAACAACAACAACGAAATATACAAATTTAAATAACATTTTTAAGTTTATACACCAATTAAGTAATTTTATATATTAATTAAGAAAACTCCATCATATTCAAGGAATTTTTGTCAAAACACATTTGAAGTTCTAGAGCTATTAACTACAATATAAAACCCCATGAAAGTTCAAACAACGGGAAATAATAACTGAATTATTATATATATTATTTATTATTATTATTTGTACATTATAATATTTACATATTTCTTTATATATATTTTTAATTGTAATTGAAGTAAAAAGTTTTGATAACTTAAAAGAATTTCTAAACATAGACTTTAGAACATTTAATGATATTTAGCGTATTTTTTTATTTTTTTTTTGTCTCCAGGAAGGGTTTAATTTTAGCAAATTAAGTCATATACAAATCTAACTATTGTACTATTGTATTCAAATAGAAAACAAGAATATATATTTATAAATTTATAAAGAGTCTTTCGAGAAAATTCTGCATAGATGTTTTCTTGTTCATCTTGAATGAGAATTTCGTTTGCTAGATGTCGACACTATACAATTTGAATAGTTCTAATATTTAAGAAGCAAAAAGTGAATAATTTAAAATTTTTTGTTATTTTTTAGATTTATTTTTGAAAAATTAAAAGGGATTTAAAATCTGTATTTAATGAATTTCCGAGTCTTATTAAAGAAATTGTACAACACAAATAAAATTTTACACAACATCAAACAGAATAATTATTTTATAATTTGGAAAACGCTTTATCCCTATTTGTAATAGAATTGCTCCCATAAATATATCCCACAAAATCATACATGTTTGTTATAGACCCAAAAATGGAAGTCTTATTATATATCGGTAAACAAGCTTGGGAGGTTCAGTAGATCGATATTGTATAAGAATAACTAAACACACGTAAGAAAAAAGCATGTATTCATATTTATAATAAAATATCATGAATATCGTGAATTGCAGTTTTTGCTTCTTTCAAAGGGGAAAATTTGTTTTTCCCTATTACAGGATTCTTTAAACAAATTGTTCGTTCAAATGTAATGAATCACTTGTTGTTTTCAGAGTTTTGAGTATAACTTTCGCAATGTTTGACAATTTTACTAACGAAATTCTAAAGAAAATTTCATTTGTATAGGAACCAATAGTAATACCAATCTAAAAATTAGATATATTTAACAATTTATAAAAGTAATAAACTTCGTATTCGAAATTAATTTGATTTGTTATATGCAATATCTTTAATTAGACGTGGAAAGTCAGATATTCATATTTAAATCTCTTTATCTAGCACAAGTTTTCTAATAATTAACTTATTATTTCTCTCCCCCTCTTTTTGGAGGTTATTGATTGTTGAAATTTAAATAATGTGACATTTTGGTTTAGTGTCGCCATCTAGTAACAAAAATTTGAATTTCAAAAACTTTATGTTGCATTATCCCGAAGAATACTTAGAATATTGTTGTATATATTTTAGTTTTCTATTTATATACAAAATAAAGTTTTAGTTAGATTTGTATATGACTTAAACTTGATTAGATTAAATTCCATTTAGATTAAACTATTAGACTTGATTGGATTAAACTATTTAAACATACTCTCTATCGGAAATCAAAAAATAATATATTAAATATCATTCAAAGTCCTAATATTCCTTTCGGAAATTCTTTACGATATCACACATTTTTATTTGATTTACAAAGAAGAAAAATTGACTATATAAAAAAAATTAATAATTTAGATCTTTTCACCATGCTGAGGGAAATTCAATGAGGTTTTATGATGTAGGTGTTTCTCTAGTACCTTTATTATGTATAATTGATAGAAATTTTTTGAATTGAATGGAATTTTTTTAATTGAAACATAAAATAACTTAATTTGAGCAAAAACAAAAAAATTCTTTTAAACGTGGAAATTTTTCGATTTTTTTGTTATGCTTCCACGTATCGGTCACGGAACTCTCTTAGACTTGTTTACCATTTTTTGGATCAATAATAAACGTGCAATATGAATATTTTTAATGTATTTATGGATACAATCTTATTTAAATAATAAATAAAATGAATTTGATATCGTAAAATTAATATTGTACTAGAAGTACAATTATTAATTATGTATATGTAATAGAGGTTAAGTATTTAGTGCGATTTTTTTAATTCTATCTCAGGAATATATAAAAGAATTTTAATCTTTTACTATGATAGAACTTGTTTGCCAGCTGCATTAGAAAGAAGAAAAAAAAAAAAAACTATGATAGAACTTCAAAAATTTTCACTCTTACATAAATATTTAAAAAATTCTTAAATTTCAAATTTAACTTATTTAGAGACAAAATACTGTTACAGAAATGATGTGTCTGCCTGGAAGTAAAATATATATTAGAAAATGCCAAATGATATTTGTTGTCACTTAGCATTCATTAAGTCTTCAGACGGAACAGAATGACATTCTTTATTTTGGGCATTATTTATTTTTTCTTTTTTACTAATTTATATGAATTCCGTACACCTTCCCTGATGAATAGGATTAAGAAGATAATAAGGTGCTCTTAATCTTTCACTGGTATTCAAAATTAAGAGAATTTCCATAATTTGCCGATTTCCACTAAAATTATTGAATGAACGGTGACTTCTAAACAAAGATGCAAATATCTAGTGTCGTATACGTACATGTGATTCATACAGAAGAACATGGTATAGAAACTCACGTGACAAGTTCTCTTTATCTTTCTCTCCTCACTTCGACGAAATTCGTGGCGTTTTCCTTTTCAACACCTGGTGGAATTCAAAAGCAACCAGATAATTAAGCAATCACCAAAGTTTTAATGATTGAAAGAGTTGGCGGATGCAGGGTAGTCATAGAACCAGAATGCTAGAGACTGAAATTTGACTATCAGCGTTGAGGTTATACTTCTGGAAGCAGTTTTAAGATACTGATCCGTAAAAGAGAATGCTAGATGACCTCGCTGTCCACAGTTGATACATGTGGTGGATTCGATAAGTCCAATGATGTGGCAGTTCTTTATGAAGTGAGGACCTCCGCACTTGAGGCATCTTGGCTTGGATCCGCAATTTCAACTCCCATGATGAAATTTATTACAATTATAGCACGGGGTTGCGCCAGGCTTCCTATGAAAGGGCTGTACTGTTACTTTGAGGTAAAGAAGGCAGTTTAGTTAAAAAATTTTAACGTTTTCTTTATGTCTGGGCAAAGTATTTTGCCAGACAGGGATGGCGGTTTTGGCATGTGACTTAAACTGCGTGATTTTCATATTAGGAAAGACTTCCTTTAGTTCATCTTCAATCTCCTGGGAAGAGGTACCAACTCTTTGAGTACCGCCTTGATTGGCCTCAGAGACTTGGAAGTAGTTTTGAAGAAATTTAATTCTTTAGTCTTGAGGAATAGGATAAAATCTTGGTAGGTCTGATTATCTTCCGTTCTTAAGGTATTGTAGATTGCGTTGCATAGAGTAATGACTTGTTTAAGTTAAGTGACATATGCTCCCTTACCCGGTTGGCTCTGAAAAGAGCTGTTTTCCGTGTTACCGTCCTGGAGGGGGTACCCGATAGCTTGTTTTTCTTTCTCCTCTGTCTTTGAATCGCTTAGCGAGGAGAGTTTTCTTTTTCTTCTTTCCCTGACGTGAGTGTCCGATGACATACGCTGGGGAACCAGAATCGGCCATACTGTGTCGCGAGTGACGCTAGTCTGACCGACAGGCAAAAATCAAATACTATATCAAATACTGGCAAAATCCTCATCTGCGAGTCCTGATGATGATGCTGAAGATTATTGGAGCTCATTGGCCCCGTCAGGGACCTCATCTCCGGTGGTGTCAAACATAAAAGAATGAAAACATTGGCAATGCCCAGAGGTTAAAGCAAAGCATTGAGTGAGCATTAAAAAAGTCTAAAAATTCAAAATTCAATTTAGATAGGTTACAGCAGAATATTCCTAGGTCTTTTAAAATTAGAGTGCGATTCATATTGTTCGATCTCTTGAATGGCCAGATGTTGGTGGTTATCAATATTATTGAAGAATATTTCTGAAAGTCATTTTCAGTACTTTTTGAGAGTTAGCAGGGAGATGGATCTTTGAATATCATCGTTTCTCATGAACCAGTTGGCATTCGTTATTTGTCTAATGGTCATATTTTGTTGAGCTTCCAAGATTTTAGTATTATAATTAGAAGCATAGGCCCATAGCGGGCGAGCATAGGTGAGGAGAGGACGAAGTATAGAGGTGAAAATCAGAAGTTTATGTCTACTCGTGCTCGAGTTTCTTGTTATAAGGGGATAGAATCTTCTAATGTTTCTTCTGTATTTTTGTTTGACAGAGTTAAAATAAAAATTCTAGTTTAGATGTTAGTGAAGATAAATTCCAAGATATTTTCTTTCTGATTTCCAAAAGATAAGCTGATTTTTGAGGTAGATGGCTGGTTTTTTATATTTTTTATTCTTGCTGAAGAAGACTGCTTTGGTTTTGTTAATGGTAAGAGCAATTTTCCACTTGTCACAACTTTAGAGTTTTTGTTTCTACAAAGAATGGCATTATCATTTGCATAAATTGCTGTAATGGTATTGAATCTAATAGGCATATCAGAAATGAAGATGGAGAAGAGCAGTGGTGAAATTTTGGTCCTTGAGGTGTGCCAGCTTGGATGTTTTTGATTGTGGAATGGTTTCTATTGATTTTGACTGAAAAAGTTGAATTAGAAAGGTAGCAGTGGTTGAGTTTGATAATCGACAGTGGAAGATTCAGGTTAATAAGTTTAAAAATGAGTCCTTCAGCCCACATCCTGTCAAATGTCTTTTGAATATCTAGAATCCCCCCCCCCAGTGTATTCACCATTGTGAAAACCAGAAATGTATTCCACAACTCTAAGAAGTTGATGGGTGGTTGAGATGTTCCTTCTGAATCAGAATTGTTGGGTTCAACAAATTTGTTAAGCCTATTTAGGATTATAGATTCTGTAATTTTGCTTAGAGTTGAAAGAAGAGATATTGGACGATAACTTTCTGGGTTCGTAGGATCTTTTCCAGGTTTTAGTATGGGCATGATAGTTGCAGTCTTCCAGGAGTCGGGAAAGTATTTGAGTTCTAGAACCTTATTGATGAAATAGCAGAGTTTGATGATATTGATATTGGGAAGCTTTTTCAAAATTTTGTTGGAGATGGAATTAAGTCTGCGAGTCCTGGAGGAAAACCGGTTTTTATAACACTAGCAGCGCCAGCGTCGCTTGTAAAGCCTACAAATTTCAACAACCTCTGCTAAAATTTGTGTTTGTTTAGAACTTCATGTCATCGCAAACGAAACATGCATTTGTATCATAATTGTTACGTTCTTGTTTTTTATTTGTACACAACTTTCGTTTCTATCTAATTTCATTAAACATTGTTTAATAGTTCAGCAGATAAACGTCCAAAAGGAAAATTCTCATAATTTTGAACACCAATGTACGTATAAAATTTTAATATGTTTTCTCAAAGGAATAAATATTTTAATTTCTTTCATTCTTGTAATTTTTTTGTTGCACAAATGTAATAAAAAAATTCACTCAAGGCTTAATTAAGAATAATATAATTTTTTAACCATTGTTTAAAAAATTTCTTTGCAATAAATATCAGAGTTGGTATTAAATGTTCTTAGAACGCGAACAGCGGTACAGTAACATCCACTGCAAAATCTTAACAATTATATCTATACTAGATGGCAGCACGGATGTAAGTTTTGCCTTTTAGAGAACTTAATAGTATAAATAAATTCTTAGAAAATTAAAAACAACCTATACAATGTTATATATTAATAATGCATGTTTGCTAATTATTATAATTTTTATGTCTTCAATTCTATAGCAGTTTTCTTTGAGAACGATTTTAGATATACTTATACACAGATGGTTGACAAAATAATGGAAACATTTACTGAATAAGAAGAGCAAAAAGAGTCCTACAATTTTATAGTGTGATGTAGATGTTATAATTTGCTGTAAAAATGAATAGGATTATAATATATACATGATTTAATATGTAGCCATTGCTAGTATTAAATAATATAGTATGTAAGGACCAAGTGAAAAGTACCACATAATAACAGACATACTCGTGGAGAAACACTGTTACCTTGCATAGGGACGTCTAATCCTCGGGTTGTAATGGTCCACACATTTATGTTGTGGATATTCAAAATACTATCTCTTAAAAAGTCTATCCATTGATAAACATAATACACGCTGGAAATTCGGGCTGTGCTGCGCGTCCTTTCAAATACAAACTTACGAATGCAGCATCGCCTGTAGCAGTTTCTGGTCGCATGATACGGCTATAGTAGACTAGTTCTAACTCAATAGAACCTCCGCATTTAATTCATAGTTGTTCATTGTATAATCTAAAAGTACGTGGTATTTCTTGACATCATTCGACAGGTAGAAATACCATGTTTTAGTTTTAATATCTTGGGACCTATCTGATTCCTGATAATGATAGGTTTCTTTACTCATATTTCCATCGAATGGTAGTAGCCCTTTGGTGCTCTCAATTTCAGAATTTTTATAATATAAGTGAATTTAAAATGGTCATGAAAGAAACATGATAAACAATTATCGTGGAAACAAATATCAAATTTTCAAAAACTATTTGTACTCGGTACTTTAAAGTAATTCTCAAAATATATTATTTAAAAATTAAGAAAAGGCTAAGACGAATGTAATTTGAAGACGTTAAAAGTATTCGAACACTAAAAAAATTGCTAATTTATTGTCGCGATCAACGATTATTTTAAAAATGAAAGTTTGTAAATTGTTTTAGATGTCTTCCAGTATACTCGTATATGCAGAAGAAGAAAATTCAGTTTGAATTTTTTTTATTTTTCAAGTGTATAATCCTTGATATGAGGAGGAAACGTTCGGATAATGCTACTTCCTAAAAGGAAAGGATTTTACAACTGCTTAAAGATGTAAAACATTAAACCATATTTCAATTTTAATTGGCTGACCTCGTTATGGCATACAGTTAATAACTAAACATTTGGCTCTTTTTCAATGTTACTTAATCAAGCACGTCGCAATTAATCACCACTTCTAAGTTCTTATGATCGCCCATTCAGTATTCTTTAATTGGATAAAATGTTTGACGATTAATGCTCCTAAAATCGCAGTTTAGCTTCAAAATGTTGAAGTACACGTATCAATAAGTACAGTAGTAAATACATACAGAAAAGCTGATTTCTACGGCTCAGTTGCTAGAAGAAAATATTTCGTAACAAAGAAAAATATTAAAATACGTTTAGATTTTGCAAGGAAAAAATTCACATCATTGTTCTGAATTTTGAAAAAAACTTATATACTCAGATTCAATATTTTTATATCTGGCAGAGAGAGAAAGGTGTGGAGAAAATCCTAACACAGAAGTGCACCTAAAGAATCTTTTTCCAAAAGCAAACTATGTCTCACATGTGGCAACGTGCGCAGCTAGCGTGCAAGGAGGACTGAGGTTCGAATTCCCAATCGGCATTGTTGTAGCCACTGCTTTTAGAAACGAGGAGAATCGATTGCCAATGTGAAAATATGATAGATTACGCATCGATAGTTAGGCTTCTTGGCAGGATATCCCCCACATGACACACAAATAGAAGGCAATTATCCTAATAGTCCTCCCGAAAGAAATGATCATTACTCGTCGGTGGGCTATTCGTGATATACTTAAGTGGCACATAAGACCAACCGATTTAAAAAAATAATAATAATAACTGTAAATTATGGAAGAAGTTTGGAGTTGTATGAGTATCTCTGGTATAGGGAATTTGGTCGTAATTTATTATTTTCCGAATCCATATTATATACATTGATATATTAAAGAATAATTTGCAATTAAGTACTGCAATGGGACTAAATCGTAATTGCATTTTTAGAACCTAGATATATAGAGTTAAAATCTAGGCTTTGGATGTTATATAACGCTGCAAAAGTTTTCAAATTTTCTCTACAATGGCCGGATATCAACCCCATCGAACATTTGTGGAATGTTTTAGATAAGAAAGTATGATAAATGGAAAAATTGTGCCTATGTCTAGCAAAGATGATCTAAAAATAGCTCTCAAGAAGAAATGCTATTCGAATTCAATTATTTCAAAATTGATCGAATTCATACCATAAAAACTACCAGCTATTGTAAAAGACCAAAGATATTCAACTAAGTATTATTTGTACATTATTTTAATTGTACGAATATTTTTTACACTGTTAGATAAAAAGCTAGTTTTATTTTTTGTTGTTCTAAATATGTGAGCGATTCACCAGCTTTTAATTAAAATAAAATGTAAAATACCCCCCCCTGCCCCAAAAAATAATCTTCTGCATATTTTTTAATTTTGTTAAAAAAATGTTACTTCTAGGATTAAAATTTCAGATATTTTTTAAATACAAATAACGTGGGGCGAACAGTTTCTACACTCGCTGTATTTTAAATCACTTAACTTGACGCCTTTTCCTAAAGATAAACTAAACATTGAAACCGCTATATTTTACAAAGTTGTTCATTATTATGAATTGTAGATGTGCATAATTTTTTAAAGCCTGGTTAATCCATGTTTTTTAGAAAATACTGGTATATTTATTTAAGGTAATTTAAATTTATCTTTAAAAAGGTTAACTTGTACAAAAGTGTAAATAATTTTCCAAAGCATTTAAATATAATGAAATAATTAAAATATTATAAATATATTATCTTAATATAATTTAAATATAATAATATTTAATTTAATTATAAAAAAAGTTTCCTCACAAATGTCAATTTTTCGATTGCTCTATAGTCAAAGCTACATCAACTAATTCGAATTCACGTATCATTTTAAATGCTCCAACCTAATATTTAGTACAATTTTGGTAAAATTCGGACTGAAATCATAAGTTAATCTAGGAAGAGTCACTTTTGCTCTTTCGCGTTTACTTATTTCTGTTTCCATATTTCATAAACAAAAGAGAAGTTGAAACTGAAATTACAACTTATGTTAAATCACAAATCACCTGGTCAAGTCAAGTTCTACTTATGTTAAATCACTAAGCACCTGGTCAAGTCAAGTACTACTTGTGCTAAATCACAAAGCACCTGGTCAAGTCAAGTACTACTTATGTTAAATCACAAAGCACCTGGTCAAGTCAAGTACTACTTATGTTAAATCACAAAGCATCTGGTCAAGTCAAGTACTACTTATGTTAAATCACAAAGCACCTGGTCAAGTCAAGTACTATTTATGTTAAATCACAAAGCACCTGGTCAAGTCAAGTACTACTTATGTTAAATCACAAAGCACCTGGTCAAGTCAAATACTACTTATGTTAAATCACAAAGCACCTGGTCAAGTCAAGTACTACTTATGTTAAATCACAAAGCACCTGGTCAAGTCAAGTATTACTTACGTCCACTCGATCATAACAAAAAAAAAGTAAAAGATTAAAAAATTTCATATACAATTTCATTTCATGAATGAAAAGGTAATCTAGTAAATTATAAGACATTTATGAAATATTAAATAATTTTGGTTGCGTTTTACTAAAATGATGAATTATTAAATATATGGATTGGTATTTGATTTATTGGATTCATGATATTATTGTCCTACGATTATTTCCATAGCCATTTTTTTCACCATTTCTTGTAATGAAACTTTCATGCAAATGTTACATTAAATTAGTTCAAGATTTTTTTTAAAAGCCACTCTCTTAATAGCGTATCGAAACAGAATGATTGTTCTTCTACAAAGCGTTTTTCTTGTCGAGGAGCATTTCTTCTATCTTTTAGCCGAATTACTCATGAATATTTACTCCGAAATACATTTATACTCTTTTTATGTCTCTCAGACAATATATGCTTTTTTTACTTTTATCCCTCTCAGACGACGGCAAGTGGGATTTATCGTTGTCTCGAATATAAGGTTTAGTGGCTTGCAGAATAGGAATGCCGGCTTTTAAGTAGAAAATTAATTCATTTTTGCTGTAAATTAGCATATCTCAGAAAGCAGAAATCGAGATCTTTGCTTCCTCTTAACAGTGTCTCCGAATTGAGAAGTGATGGAAGCATTCAACAGTTATGAGTTTCTAACAGAATACAAACAAACATTTACATATTTCCATTGCATTCTCATAAAGTTTCTTCCACTTATGTACACAAAAAATCAGTTTACTGGAAGGTTTATGGATATTTTATGTTAAATAGTTTGTTGGCTTCAACTTCTCTCATTATTTGCATTTCGCTGCATAATGTGCACATAAAACTCTTTTTAGCGCCTCAAAGTCCTCATCTCTTGCTCTTAATTTACAAATTATTTCCGGATAGGTTTTGAACTTTGAAGAAAAAACTCTGCTGCTACTCGATACCCGATTCGCGTTTTTTGCTAAACCACTTAAGCGTTTTTTATTTTGTCTGTTCTTATATATATATTTATAAAAAAGAAAAGATGTCTCTCTCTTTCTCTCGCTCACAGAAGATAAACAGCAAAATTAAAATGTTTTATGAGATATATATTTAAAAAAGTCAAGGGCAGTGTCGGGTGGGGGAAGTAGTATGCACTTTTTTCTTTTTACTTCATTCCTTTTAACTTATTTCTCTTTTGGGAGATGACGATTATTTTACAAGTAGAAGATATAATAACGAAACCGACAAAAAATTTAAGATTTATTAATTCTGAACAAAAAATGTCTTATGCACCAAAAGCATTTATAGTGGGAGCACCTTTCACTAATAGAAAGTAGTTCACGTAAATCAGTTTTTAAATTTAACAAACAATTAAATACAAATGGATTGAAATTTCACATGCAATGCATCAATTTTACCCTGTTTTTTAAGAATAGCATAAAACGAAAAGGTAAAATAATAGTTTTTGGATTATAAATATAAGATAAAATATCATTTTGTTAATATTTCAACACAACCCTGTTATGTTCGCAATATTCAATAGATACACCTGCGGAAAACAGGATTCTTGTTTTCAGCAAATCGCATTCTAATTTAAGCGGGCCATTTCATATATTTCATTTTCTACATCACTTCCCTGGATGGTTCAGTGCTGTGTTAATCAGTTATTCGTGCATAAACGCGCAATTTTACCTTCTGAGAATCACTCGTTAAACATATTACACCTTGGTAAAGAGTCATCTTTCAGAAATCCGTAATTATTTAATATTGAAGTATTTATATATATTTAGGTAAATGTCGGTTTATCTATTTCTTTTATTGTTATATGTTCATTTAAACACTTGAAAAACAAAGAAAACGAAGAAGAAAGAAAGAAAAAAAGAATTATTTTTGAATTATATTACATATTTGCAACATTACATCAAATTACTTTTATTATTTTAATATAGTATACGGCTTTATATAGCAATTATTCTATTTACGAGGATTCACTTTAACTCGTGTGAACTATCAGAATACAGGTGCCTCCCTGATGTAAACTCACAAATTTGGATATTTTCTAAAGTTATTTTTTTCCTAATTGGACAAACGTATATGCAATTGTGCAGTGGGCAGTTGTAGTGCATTAAAAAATTGTTGAAATCAGTAAATGTCATCAATAAGCGGTACTATTGATAAAGTGTTTAAGAAAACGGAAAGAAGCAAGGTAAGTTCAAATGTTTTCAAAGCGGTCTAATACAAAGTTATCCAGACAGTAGAGCAATCTGAGAAAATTGATAAGGCAGCTAATAAAGCTAAGACTTTGGATATATTCTTTAAGCCATTAATAGCTAAAGCAGCAACTATCGTATAAATATCAGTGTTACTATAGAATTATCTTGTATAACATTATTATCTTGTATAAGTGACATTAAAGTATGAAAATTATAATTACATCAAAAATGGTGTTTTCCGTAGACAGAATTTTTTTTTCAGAAGTCTCTATAGCAGCAAAAAGGCAAATACCCATTTGAGAATGTGGTACGGATCCTTATTTGAAATTAACATTTTATAGTCCTATTTACGGGCTACTTTCGTGGAACCAGTTAATCACGCTATTGACAGTTTAGTAATGTGCTTAACTTATTATTGACATAATAATGCTTATATTGTGTCATTATTATGCTCCGTTACTTCATTATGTAAATTATTGTTATTTTTCTTACTGAGCAAGCATGGGCAACCTCTTTAAAGTTATTGTATATGATCTTAAAAAAAAAGAAAAACATTAATGCCAATTCATAAATAACGAAACGTTTTTGCATCTATGAGATACAATGTGTTTGAAAATGATTTCGACTAACTTAGGGTTAAATTACAAATTTAAGGAAAAACACTAACTTGTTAAAATTTTTTTGTAAATTAAAATTAACGTTAATTTGTTTTAAAATACTCTGAAGATTGTTTGAAGTTTGCTTATTTACAACTCAATAATGATTTGTAAACATAATAAGGTTACGACAGAAACATTAAGCAGTTCAAATTTGCATAATTAGTTATACTTTGAAGCTGTACACTTTTAATATTCGGTTACAATTTTTAAAAGTTCGTATGGAGAATCTGAGGACAAAATAATCGCTTTTGAAAATTCATTCTAGTTAATTGACAGTTTAGTAGTGCTTTTAATTGAAAACTAATTTTTTTTTCTGAGTACTTAAAAGATCATAATAAAATGAATAATAATTAGTAGCTATAAAATCAAATTTTCACTAAATGAAAATTCCTTTAATATTTTTGTTGAAATATGAAATAAAAGTAATTAACTTTGGATGCATAATATATTTTTATTTTTGAATTATAAACACAAAGTTTTTGCAAACCATTTAGGTCTCTCTTATCCAATCCATTATTTTTCTCCCTATCGCACATGTACATCGTATTAATTATACCTACTGGATACGAGTTTATATAACGGAGCTATAATGGGTCATCCGTTATGTATAAAACAAAAATGGTGGCAAAATGATGAGAAGGTTTTCCAGTCTACTTTTATTGATATAGTTTAATTCCTTGACATGAATGCACTCAATGCTAATAAATTAATTTAAATATTTCCATAATGAATTATTTAAGCTAGTAAATATAAATTCATGTAATATAATAATTTTTGTTTATAATGATAGTAACTATTTACAAAATAGTTACTATCATTATATAAGTACACTTTAGTTATTATCAAACTAATTATTGTATCCCAATTGAATAATTCTGAATTTGATATTGTATATTGACGCAAAAATACTAAGCTTTAATTTACTTTATAGAATATTTTTCTCTTTAGTAATGTTATAGTAGGAGAACAAAGAAAAAATTCTAAACTGGTTTATGCACAAGGTAATGGGTCATGTAAGTTAGTAAGATTTATGTAAGTTTTAAACTGTATAAAAAAAAAAAAGATTTGTTGAATTTAGATGTGTATGACATTTTTTTTTCTATTGGTAGAGAATTAGAAACACTAAGTCATACTCCGTTGATAGGTCTTCTAAATATTAATACTTATACATTTTAGATACTCTATACAAAATTGCCCATTATAGATGTGATTAATGTTTATATTATCATTTTGATAATATAGAAGGCAAATCAAGCTATTTAATATGCTAATATGATGCAGGTGGTCATGAATTAATTTTACCATATATATGAAAAAAGGAACTTTATTTTCTTAACGACCAGATTATTTAACAAAAACATGATTACAAAAAAGGACAATTATTTATAAAAAGATCGGTTGTACGTATTTTAGGGAATTATTTCTGTGTAACTACTTAAAATATAATTACATTACTTATTATTTACATATAATTTCATGTTGCTTTTCCTTAAAAATTTTTCAGGTTATAAGAAGCAATATTTTGAACATTCTTCATTTTAATTTAAATGATATCAAGCGACTTTAAAGTATGAGATTAAACTGTGAGTACAGCACTTACTGTCTCGTATTTTTCTCAAAGAATTATAATTTAAATTATTTAATAAAATATTACTTTGTAACCGTGCTACCTGGCTGATTGGCTACCTGGCAAGTACGCCCCTTGTGGCGTTCATAAGAAATGATCTGTTGGACTCAAGACTCTCCCTAGAGAGGAAGTACAGCGTAACCATGCGCTTCTGTTGAGAAACGTTTAATTTACAGTCTCTCATCACGAGAGGAAATATATTTAACGCAACCCTGCGTATTTATTGGCCTACAGACTCTGACCAGGAGAGGAAATATTTTTCTCGCATCCTGTGCGTAGCTAAGTATCGGGTTTGGCTTAGAAGTAGAATTCTTCAACGAATATATAATTATATGTGTTAAATATTGTATGTCTCTAATTGAATGTGTGGGATATTTGTGCGTGTACAAATAAAGCTGAGTTCTTCAACCTGTGCCTCAAGTATCTCAACCCAATCACGCCCAGTTACAATCTGGTTCCCCAACCTGCATACTGCAACTTTTGAATTATTAATTATAATTTACTACAACTTAGAATTTTATTTTATTAAAAATTTAATTATAATAATTATAAAAAATAATCAATTTATTATATATTTTTAAAGTTTACATCAAAGAAAAAGATGAAAAATTAAAACTATTACCATGAAATATCTGCTTTTAAAAGAATTTTTAATGTTTGTTTGGACAAGAACTTATTTGTAATGAAAATGCTTCAATTGATGAATTAAAAAGAATTTATAAAAAAATAACTAGTTTTTTAAATAAAGGACAATTTCTGATTGAAATCATATGATTTTTATTAAATAATTATGTAGAATTAAATTGAATAAATCTATGGAAAATTTCATTTTATTGCAAAACTGTTCAAAGAATAATAATTAAATATTTAACAGCACGCTAATACAACTCACATAAATTTTAATAGAAAAATTTTTCAATTATTTATGTATGTTTACGTATATATTACTGCATTACTTTTAATTTACATCAATGCGCATTACAGAAAGATCTTAGCAAAAAAGTATTAATTTATGCATGATAAAAAGAAATATTAATAGGAATACAAAAACTCAATCTAGAAAAGAAAAATCTACCATTGAAAGATAATTTATTCTCGAAAAAATGAAAGAGAAAACTGAAATGCAAACAAAAGGGAAAATAAATAGATTAATAGGTATTAGTTATCTAAGATTTAACTAAAGATGAAAACGTTAAGAAAGTTTAAAAAATAATTCCATGCAATTTGCTGTTGTCTTAAAAAAAAAAAAAAAAAAAAAAAAAAAAAAGAACAATGTTCTAAATAAACAAACAATTTTTTTTGTAGCACAGTAATAGTGAGTTTAGTAAATCCATCTGTACTTTCGATTTCTTATAACGCTGTTCAAAAAATAGTTAAATGTAATCCACATAAAGAAAGTGTCAGGATAAAAGAACAGCAGGGATTGTTTGATTTTTTTTTATATATTATTACTTTACTTTTAATTTCCGCCATTGTATATAATAGAAAGATTTTATTTAATAAATCTCTTAACTTTTACGTCATAATAAAACCCGACTCGTGGCTCAGTAGCAACGGGCGCAGCTGGTGAGCATTAGGGCTGAAGTACAATTCGCAGGAAGTTTTGTTCTAGACACCGTTTCAAAAAACGAGGAGACACGATGGTGTTTGTGATGTTCAACATCTTGCCTCGTTAGTCGGACGACTACTACTACACCACATACCTACATACACCATATACCTAGAGTTGAGTTATCCCTTTACAGTTTGAGAATGATGTGAGTGAGAAGTCTGATTAGGTTCTGTGACGTTCTATGGTCATGGGGACCTACGGCTTAAAGTGGATTCCGAATCACCCCTAAAAGTATTCCTCATGGGACTCGAACCCGAAACCTGCGATACTGAGCACCAGTCACTCGGCCATCAGGCCCCTCGTTAGGCGATAGTACCAGTAGTTAAACATAGCTTTTAGACGTAGTGTTTTATGATGCCTTATTCGTCGCTCAGTGACAACTTGCGCCGCTGGTATGCATTAGAGTTGAAGTTGATCAACTGGCGGCTGTGTTGTAGGCACTGTTTCAAAAAACGAGGAGAATCAATGGCATTTGTGATGTTAAACATGTCGTTTCGTTAATCGAACTACCTGGTGGGAGTTTTCTGGGTTTTCTCCCATCCGTTACATAAATGCAGGGTAGTTCCCCCCTAAAATGTCTTCCCGGAAGGCACTGCCCTCCTTCAGTGATACGGTGAAGTCAGACTTCTATCTACGGGTACCTACCGTTCAATCGCAACAGAAGCTGCCCCTTCAATTCCATCCATGAGTATTCTACACACGGGACGTCCCACCCGCACTGCAGGACACCGAAGATTAGACATAATAAAAATCTTTTTAGGAAGAGAAAAATAATTGTTGAATGAGAATGAATAATCTACAAGGAATAAAACGGAAGGTTTAAATGTAACTGAAAGAAAAACAATAAAGAAATGAGTCCCATCATTAAAAACCATCAAGTATTAAAGCTGAAAATGATTCCTTGCAATATGTTTGATATGTTGTTTCTCTTATGTAAGCAGTTATCTAGTAATAAGTTTATGTATACTTTCAATTTATTATAAAACATAATGCTTAATACGTTGTTGTTGTTTTTATCCCACTTGGTAGACTGCAACATCTAGACCTAGCCCATGAACTTGTGTGGTCTCATGGTTAAAAGGGACAGGGCGCAGCTTCCGTTGTGACGGAGCACTTATACGTAGAAATCTGACTTGACTCAGTGATGTCGAGTTTTTTTACGGGGTAGGGTTGTCAACCCAACGTTCTACAGTCATATTAGACCGATACCTACGGCTTAAAGGGGATTCCGAACCATTACAAACATACATCGTACCGCTGGGACTCGAGCCCGAAACCTGTGGCACCAAGTGCCAGAGGCCTAGTTACTCGGCCATTGAGGCCCTAATGCATAATATAAAGAAGTACTGCTTGAATAAAATGTTTATTAATATAACCTTTCTAAAGCATGACGGTAAAAAAAAAAAAAATTAAAAAAATATCAATTGGGTTATTATTTATCAATGTTGTCATTTAAAAATATTTCAGTATTAAAAAAAATGCTAATTTAATACTAAATAATAAGAAGTGCAATTTACAGGTTAATAATTTTAAATATTTCTATGAATTACAAAATAGGAATGAAGAACTAAAGTATCAACAGCATTAGATTAATAAATTAATAATATTTATATAGCATTTTTTTTTATCAGCTTAAAAGAGAATATTTACAGAATCAAAAATAGTTAATCATTAGAAATCTAACAATTAAAATACACATCTGACATTGCAATAAATATATTACATCCAAAACAAAAGCCACGCAACTTTTTTTCGGAATAATTTTAATCAAGCTTTTATTTCCACACTATCTAGGATGCAAGTGAATAGATTGTTTTAAATATGGTAAAAAGCAGCTGGCGATAATATCATAACTTTGATCGTAGTCATAACAAACGACGAAACTAACACTACAAGAAACTTTTAAACAATATATATATTTTTTTTTGCATAATTTGGATATTGTTTTTTTATATTTTATTTCTTTTAACATTTCATTTTTATTCTTTAAAGAATAGAAATGAGATGTGTAGATTATTAATTAGATTAATTTAGATTTGTTTTTAAATAAACATTTATTATGATAAGAAGAAGAATTCTTATAAGAATCTTAAAAATTGATAAAAATGACATAGGGAAAAATTACGAAAACTCGGCAATTAACGCACTGTTATTTTTATGGTTAAAATGTAGAAAATTTGGACTACCTGCTGTTACTACGACTAACTTCGTTTCTTTCGTTCTGTGGTTCAATTTGTTTTATTAATCACAGCTTTCTGGTCCGAGAAGTCTTGATCAATCAATTCGGACATTTATTGAAGTTTCATTTATTTGCATGCAGTTAGTATTCACAAATAATATATACAAAGGTAGTGAGTTGATCTTGCTCATAATGAGTAACAGCTCATTTGCGAGACCAGGAGGAAAATCGGCTTTTACAATACTAGCAGCGCCATCTAGCGTCACGTTTTAAAATTCACATCTGCCTATAGGGTGTTAAATTAAGTCTATCCATCTTTTGGTTTCTGGTCACTATTAGAACATTTTCAAACTTTGGAGGAATCGACGATAGCGGCCCTTCGGTTTTTAAGGTATGCCTCTTTTTATAAGCATTAATGAAATTTTCCATCTATGAATGTTGTTCAGACCCTGTGTTTTTCATTAGAAAAAGTCTGAAAATTCATCAGTTTTGTCCGTCAGTTTAGTCATTTTCAATTGAAACAAGATCTGATGGATGAATAAGTTCTGTTTAGGGTAATTATGCGTACTGGTATGCGGTATTACTTGGCAACTGGTGGACGGGTATTATCTCATACCAAATATTGTTATGCGATATTATCGCGTACCAAAACTCCTTTACGAGGTATGCTTCTTTTTGTAGGCATTAATACAATTTTCCATATCCATAAATATGGTCAGAGCCTCTGCTTTTCATGAAAAGGCCAATTTTGTGCGTCAGTTTAGCCATTTTCAATCGAAATAAGATCTGATGGATGAATAAGTTTTGTTTGGGGTAATCACGTGCACCTTGGCAACTGGTGGGCAGTATTATCAAATACCAAACATTTTTATGCTGTATTGTTGCTTACCAAAAATCCTTTACCTATGAATAGTTTGTATATTTATAAGAGATCTTGAAAGTTCACGAGATCGAACAATATGGACCGCACTCTAATTTTAAAAGACCTAAGAATATTCTGCTGTAACCTACCTAAATTCAATTTTGAATTTTTGGAGTTTCTCAGTTCTCACAATTTTCTTTAATCTCTGAGCATTAATTGCCAATGTTTTCATTCTTTATGTTTGTCACCACCAGAGACGGTGCCAGTGAACTCCAATAATCTTCAACAACATAATAAGAGATCTTGAAGCTTAGCTCAGTTGGGTAAAGGTATTAAATAATTTTACAGGGAAGTAAGATCCAAAAAATTGGCAAAATTAAACAATTCAACCTATCGAAAAATGACTTTGGAAGCAAACCAGTTTTCTCATTTCTCGCTCTCTCCCACTCACACCCACACAGAAAGAGCTCGCTGAACCCGTTCTGAAGCTAGCCAGGCTATTTTATTGAATAGGCACGTTAGACATCCGGAAGTTAGCGTTGTAATTTTCCTGAAGCCAATTAAATGAAAAATGAGTTAAGTTTATCCACAAAAATAGCTGTAAAGATTTGTGCGCGATATTTCTCAAATGAAATCATTACAAATAATTAAAAAAAAAAAAAAAAAAAAAAAAAACCCGAACTGAACACATAAGCCCTGTCGCTGCATTTTACAATCAAAGGAGGAAGTCAAAAATTACTCAAACTTACAAGCAGTAGTTGAAAAGTATAAATTCAGAGAAAAACGAATCTATAATGTAAAAGAAACCAGAATAACAACCATGCAAAAGTCTTCAAAGCTATTGGGTCCAAGACAGACAAACAATTAGATGCCTTAGTAGCCTGGGAAAATAAATTCATAAATAAATAAACGTTACAGAAGTTTGTGCTTTCAATGCAGAACCCGAGTTTATGTTCTATAAACGTTATCCTACACCTTAAATATTACCACATTATAGTCCTATCTAAGGGTCATTTTTACTAAGTTTAATATCTAAGGGAATTTCTACAAAACTAAAAATAATTAATTATTAAAATTTTAATAATTAAAAGAAGCATTTGACATTACAATAAATTTATTACATCCAAAACTAAAGCCATGTAACATTCTTTGGGAATAATGCAATTTAATGTCTAATAATGTAATTTAATATCTATTACTTTACTGTCCTTTTCATTATTTTGATAAAATGATTTTTAAATTTTTTATCTGAATTTAAATATTATAAAAGCATTTTTGTTTATAAATATAAAGTTTTTATGAAAAACAATAGCGTTCAGAAGATTTCAATCCAAAATTAATTCAGAAAATTTCAGTTTAAACCCAATTCAAAAAATTTTAGACAAAACTACATGCTCGATATTTGCTCCATTTGATGCACGCAATTACCCGACATAAGGGTAATTTTGGGCATTAAGGGCCGCGGGGTACTGAGCACATAAAATTTTTAGAAAATGAATTAATTAAAAAAAAAATTGGTTAGACAGAAAAGAACAGCACTTACTTCACACTTAATGGTTGCACTCAATGAATAATAAATTTGACCCTTGTAAAGTCAAAATAACAATTTTACTTTTGCAAAACTCTCTCAGGTGCATAGAATTCCCTCACTATCTCCTATTTACAACATATATTGTATGAACAGAATTATGAAGTACATAGCATTAAAAACTAATTGCAAATGTATAACTATTTTACTTAAGAAATGACTAAAAATTATGAAAATAATTACTATTCTCTAAAACTACTATTATTGTTTTCTAAATCTTTTGCGATTATTAGAGAGATAACTGAAAAATAAATATTTAACTGCTTGATTCACATACAAAGATGATTGCAATTAGCAAGAAATAGAGCAGAAGTATAAGTGAAACACACCTGGCAGTTGTTATGTTTATATACATATAATTAAGAAGATAAATTCATCTGATCAGCTATTAAAATCCAATATTCATATCTATGAGATCTCAAATATCCTCCCTTTCGAGGATTAAATATTTGCATTACTGAAACAACATCTAGTTCGTTGCTAGCAAGATTCAATATTAGAGCTGCTTCGAAAATATCGTTCTTAATATTGGACACAGTATGCAAAAACCCCATTTTGAGGAGCAGAGCTAAATCGATGACTTATGATAAAAGCAAATGTGGTGACATCAATACGAAGAATAACAGGAAAGTGATAGCAAGCGGATTCCGCTATGCAAAAACTCTAATAATTTCACTTTAAAAATCATTAAATATTTCATATTCACACGTTACCACTTTAATACAATCTTACTTTAATATTTTCTCAAGAGATGGCAGCACAAACACCAAACTATCTAAATAATTGACACGTCGACAGCATTTTTTTTTTTTCCATCGCGATCCACTGATTTATAACATAAAAAAGCCCACTGACGAACGATGAAAGGAGGACTTTTACACGTGATCGCTCTAATTTGCGTATAATATGAAAGAAAACATCAACCAACATGTAACACTTGTTATCGAATTCCAGCGTTTTTGAAATCAATAATTCCAACACAGTCCACTAGCAGCTTCAGCATTTAAAAAAAATACTGAATAATATGTATTGAAATAAAAGCTTCTATCATTTACTTTGTCAGTAACGAAAATTATCATTTGGATTAAAATATAGTAAATGAATATGTTCTCTGGCGCTTGGTGTCACAGGTTTCGGGTTCGAAGGCGTTGGGCTGACAACCCTACCTCGCAAAAAGAAAGCATCTTCTGTCTCGAAATCTGCCAGTAGGCAGATGGCCTTGGCCCACCATGGGACTGTACGCAAATGAAGAAGAGAAGAAGATGAATACGTTAAAAATATTATTTTGTCTTATTTAGAATCCAATACAATTATTAATTCTACATTAATATTTTAAGTCAACATTTTCAAATAAGTCATTCATTCTTATTAGGCTTTGAGTAAAAAAATTTCGTGTTTAAGATAGCCACAGTAATACATAAAATGAAATTTCAGATATCGACATGACAGTTAGATCAAATCTTTGTTATTTTCATTTTAAGTTTCCAGTTCAGTTAATTAAAAGTAGCAAGTAGGTATTGGTATAATTGAACTGATATTGAAATAATTGATAAACGCCTGACATGTGTAATCAGTCAATAAATCAATGAATCCCAATTTATTAATTAAAAAATACCATCTAAAACTTTATCTGGTTTTTTAATAACTAAATTAAGTCTCCTATACTACCATAAATAATCCTACAATTCATAAATTCATTTCTCCTTTCTACACAGATCTTATTGCTGGCGTGGGCTAAAGGTTGGGTTCTTGGTGGAGCCCAAATGGGCTTAGGTGAAATCCTGTTTAAGCGAGAAATTTAATTTAGAAATCGTTTCCAAAAGTTGAGAATTATTAGTTTCGAAATTCGACTGAGTCACCTATTAAGATAGGCACATTAATTCATCAAACGAAATTTCAGATATCTACATGACAGTTAGATAAAATCTTTGTTGTTATTTTCATTTTAAGTTTCCAGTATGGTTAATTTCTTTCAAGAAACAATAGTAGGTAAGTATTGGTATAATTGAACTCATATTGAAATAATTGTAATCAGTCCTTACATTTGTAATCAGTCAATAATTCAACGAATCACAATTTATTAATTAAAGAATACCAACTAAAAATGTATCTTGTTTTTTATTAACTAAATTAAATCTCCTATACTACCATCCATTCATAAATTCATTTCTCCTTCCTACATAGATCTTATTGCTGGCGTAGGCTAAAATCTGTCTTGGTGGAGCCCAAATAGGCTTAGGTGCAATCTTGTTTAGGCGAGAAATTTAATTTAGAAATCGTTTCCAGAAGTTGCGAATTATTTGTTTCGAATCGGTAGTTTCGAAATTCGACCGAGTCACCCATTTTATAAGATTGACATGAACATTCTCGACAATACTTGGTAAATTCAGCCATACATGCACAGTCATTCGATAAGCCTTTACTGCCAATGAGAGTCTGACAAACGAACCGTAAAAAGGGTTTCTCGGCCAATAAACTGAGAGGAATATTTTAAAATTTGACTGAAGATTATCATTCTAATCAACAGTTGCATATTTCAAAAAATGATACCACTTAAAGACATCTTTTGAATCACATATTAGTAAATCAAACTTTAAATTTTTTTTTTTATCTATTTACATATTTAATAATGAAACTGACGTGAATAATTCAGTATTAATGAAACTGACGTGAATAATTCAGTATTAATGAAACTGACGTGAATAATTCAGTATTAATGAAACTGGAGTGAATAAGTTAAAATTCAGTTGAATACTTAAAGTCAAAGTAGAGAGTTAATTTATACAATAGCTCGTAAAAGTTTATATGTATTGGGTTGGTGCATAATTATCAGGCGTTTTTAAATGATATTATTAGGCGTTTTTGAACACTATTTATTATGAAAAAGGAAACGACGAATGATGAATATGAGTATTATCGACAAGCATTTTTATAATCTAAAAATAGAAGGATATTTCTTTAGATTTTTATTAAAATATAGCACGTCAAAGAAACGCCTGATAACTATGCACCAACCCAATATTTAGAGATTTACATAAATCTAAATGATCAAAATAACAAATAAGCATTTCGATTTTTAGGGACGTCAGTAAATGATTATACATTAATTCAAAAATGTTAACAAGTTAAAAATATAGTAAGATTGTCTGATATAAAAAATATACCGAAATAACACAAAAATATCTTCGAAGATCTTTTATTATTATTAATTTATTTAATGTACCGTGTTATTATTTTAAATGGTCATATTTGGATATTTCCAATACTTTCTGAAACGAAGATTGCAAATTTATTATTAAAAAAAAATCCTTCAAATAAAGTAAGACGGTAAAATAATTGTTCAAAAATAACAAACGCTAGAAATTGCTGTAATAGAATAAGAAGTATATAGATTTTAAAAGGCAAAATAATTAAGATTTGAAAATAAAATGTTTTAAACTAATGAAATTATATAATTCTTACTGATTTCACTATAAAATATCGAAATAATATTCATAAAAATTCTGACAAATTTCTTCAACTTGATCTAGTAATAAGTTAAATACTGTAATATTAAATGTCATAAGTACTTACTATATCGTTTGTCATAAGTTCTAAAATCATGGAATGCCTGTTTAAAAAGAAAAAGAACAATCCTAAAAGCAAAACATAAAAGTTCTTAAAGAAATACTCTCATTTTAAGTTATTGAATAATATTAATACAATGTCATACACACACAATAAAAAAAGCTATTCTTAATCTTCTTTAAAGTTCTCAGAATAACATGATATGCTATTCTGAGATTCTCATCTATAATGCATTAAGAAAGATATGTATAAAAGGATAATTTCGATTTTTAGGGATGTCAGTAAATGATTATACATTCATTCGAAAATGTTAACAAGTTTTAAGAAACCAGAAAATATTGTAAGATTGACTGTTGCATAAAAGAAAAAAAATTCTTAGAAATGTAGATGCAAAATAATTTTAATCTTCGGTATGAGACACATGAAATTCAAGTTACAAATTCAAAAATTTATTTTAACCAGACTGTAATTAATGTCACAATATTTTTTTAATAAAATTCTTGCTTTATTCCTATTACGTTCGGCGAATTTGAAAAAAAAAAGCATTATAGTATTTTATATTTTTAGCTCCTAAATATTAGGTTGAATGGAAAGTAATGCGGGATTTAGATAGACCATGACCTGCTCCATTAGTCAGCATTTCTAGCAGCGGTTACCCTATCCTCCTGTGGAATCTTTTTATTTTGCTTTTTACTATTTTATATTATACTAATTTTACTATTTTATATTTTTTTCTTTAATTACTTAAGTAAAATTAAATTCAATAATTAACTTTTTTTTAATTTTTTATTATTTTTTTATTTCAATTTTCATCTTAAATTTCTTAATTTGGGGGCATTTTCCTTAACCACTTATTTCCTGTTTTTTAATAACCATCTTTTTCCTACTTATCGCCATGTACTCAATTTATCCAGATTGGAGTTTAAGGACCCATGGGGCTCCAAACAAAGGCCAAGGTACTCCGATAAATTGTAAAGACTGACTGACTTGCAGATGAACTGTTACTACGGGAATGTTAAGATCAACTCACTACTCTGTATATATTATTTGTAAATATTAACTGTATGAAAATAAAGGAAACTTTAACAAATATCTGAATTGATTATTAAAGACTTTTCGCACCAGAAAGCTGAGACTAACAAAACAAATTGAACCACCGAAAGAAACCAAAGTAGTAGCACAAGCTGCATGGGTCGAACACTTCTCTGTTCATCTTCAAGATTAAAATTCCCTTCCTGTAACTTTTTAAACTAATTTTGAACTTGGCTTTCACTTATCCTGGATACACAGAAAGAATCTTTCGAGTTGCTTCTGCAGCATTTTCATGGAACCTTATCTCAAAACATGATATGGCAAACATAACTTATCATATTCCACCATTTCTCTGGAAAGTTTTTTTTTTCTTTCTAATGCAGCTGGAAAACACTTAGACAGCTTGGTCTTGGATGCCTTAAGGCAAGCGCTGCACAGACGTACTCACTTTGCATTACCCAGGAGGCGCGTGTAACTTGAGGATAAGCCACGGACGCGGAGTAACAATGCCCCCGCAACGCTCTACGATCCTATTAGACCGGGACCTACAGTTTAAAGTGGATTCCGAACCACTACAAATATCCATGGCACCGCCGGGACTCGTACCCGAAACCTGTGGTACCGAGCGCCAGACACTCGACCATTCAGGCCCCTTTCTCTGGAAAGTAGAAATTAAAATATAAGTTTAATGGAAGTTAGAATATAGGACACGATATTAAGTTTAAAATAATAAAAAAAAAGGGTTTAAAAATCGAAGGTAAAATCCTGCTTTACTTTCCTTTCAACCTAATATAATTTCTTTAATTTATATTTCAAGTAATTTTAATTAATTACTTTAATTGAAGAAATTAGAAGAGTAAACAGTTTTGCAATTCGTCTTGAGAAGTAATAGTAATTACTATTTCATTTTATGAAAAATTCTATTTTTTCAATGTCTAATAGATTTGGAAATTTAATCCTATGACGCAATTCAAATTTTTATAATAGTATTTTATATTTGATCGCTAACTTAATTTTACATGAAACGCATTTTAATTAATAAATGAATTTATGGGATTAGCAACGTTTGTTTTTCCCAATGGGAAAAAAAAAAGGAATTTTTCAGTCAAAGATTCTTTTTCTTTAAAGGAATTTTTTCTGTATTGAGTATACCGAAGAGCCCCCCGGTTCTGGTTTAAGATAGAATTGGATTAAAGGATTAAAGAAATAACTGTCATAAATTTGCATACCGTATAATTTTTAAATCTCTATCAATTAACCGTATTTATGTGAGATGTTTATACGTTTTGTAAAAACCATTCAAGTTTTCTTTGTTTAGAAAGCAGTTAAAGTATGTATAACTAATGTAACACATGTAACGTACGTATGTATAACGTATTAAAGTATGCCTTTAGCGTGAAATTAAACTTAACATACAAAAAAACTTACCTTGGTACGTTATTTTAAAAGCATTACTACTGCGTCCCGAGCGAGACAGAAAGAAGGACGTCTGTCTGTCTGCAAAAGTAATTGGAATGTTTTTATCTATTATTCAGAAGTTGTTTAGTAAAAATTTCTTCGAAAAAAAAGCGTTGCAAAATTAGAAAAAAAAAATGCTATTATTGCATATTGAGATTTCTCAGAGAATGAATTTATGCGGTTTTATTTCTAACTTTGGTGATATTTAAAATACTACAAAACTAACTTACGACAGAATATCGTAATATCTAGTTCGAATAGTTCGTAATATCCATACAGAATTATTATGAGGTATTAGTATTTAGCTCTGACAGTTATGAGGAACAATTTAATTAAAAATATATATTAAAATTATTACCACTATTTACATTCATTAGTAAAAAAGATATTAATGGAGTAATAAATTATACTTTAAACTCGTTTTTGATGTGTTGATTAAAGTTTAGGTGAAATTTTAAAATAGAGATTCAAAATAACTAATTTTTCATATCAGTAAAACAATGCTAAGAATTCTTTCAAACTGCACATTATTATTTATTGCTATTTAAACAAATAATTAGAATATTGTTTTCCATTGAATTAGTTAAAAGTTTGCTATGTTGTAATAACACTGGATAGTCAGAACTATTAAATGATGACGAAACAAAAATCCAATCAATTCTAATGTAATTAGTGGATATTTTAGCTAGCTATAATATAGTCTGATTGTTATATTACATAACACTGAGATAATTAATAATGTCCTAGTATAACCATTTTACTATTTCCTTTTTATTTTTTATTAAATGACTCAGGGATTGGATAGGATCTTTGAATAATTACACTAAAAGATAATGATGAAATGTTGAAAATTGTCCAGGATCATTCAAGTCTCATTACAGTCTAGTTAACACATCATTGATATTCACAAAGGGCCTGATTTGGGAGAGAAGGTAATTCATATTCGACTTCTTTTAATTGTAGCAGTACCACTTAAGATGACAGACTGGCATGCTTTTAGGGGAATACATGAACCTTCATCATGTGGTCTAAGAGGGGCTTCATTGTTGGTGAATGTTCAAACCTCGCTTCCGTGGGCGTGTGTCACATCGAGTTGACATCGATATTCCCATTCCTTTTAACTACAATCATAGCATCACCAAAGAATCAGATTTAGGAATAATGAACAAGTACCAAAAGGGTCCATGGTCCAGCTCTAGTTTTATATAAAATATTCAACTGGATTAAACTAAATGAATGAAAATAAACTTTAACGCTATAACAGTAATTAAAGCTTAATTTAGAAACAATAATGAAGCGTTTAAAATATAATGCTATTTTAGCAATTTAAATTTATGATTAATTATTAATAACTTACTTGTTATTTCAGTTGATTGATTTTGCGCTAAACAAGTTAATAGTGGCGTATATCTCTAGATTAATGCCGAAGGAATTCTAAAAAGATATGATAACACAAATATTAATTCCACTTAGAAATTTGAATTCACTTCTTGAGAAATCTTCTAATTAGTTAAGTCCTTTAATTGCAACTACTTTGAAATTGCATTACGGGCTATTAGTTACGTTGAAGATTATTTTTGAAAGAATAAATAGATTAAATGGCAGCGCAAATATTCCTGATATATTTGGGATTTGAATCTAGGTAATGTTGGGATTCATGAAGGTATTTGCAAAGTGAAGATCAATCTTTATTTGCAGAATATCGAAAATTCTTATCAAATGTGTAACTAAGAAAGTATTGATTGGGTAACTTTGTTTTCATTGCTTCATAAATAAGACAAGTCAGCTTATTAATAAGCGATTATAAAAATTATTTACATTGAATCGATATTGCCAAAAACAAAGGTGATTGATTTGTTTATATTTGATATAAACTTTTTAAATGGAAAATGTTTTCACAAGTTTCTTGTCAGACTTGAGATATTTAAACTAATGACACATCAAGACGAGATAGAGTTGTAATTTAACAAAATTCTATTAATGTTCATTAATTAAAAGAAAGTCACAGAAAGCCTTTTAACGGAAAGAAAATGCTTATTGATGAGAAAGTGAATTTTTAAAAATTTCCTAATTTTCAAATTAACCCGAGAAATACTAATAGATAAATTTATAATTACAAGACCATGTTTTCAACGTAATAATCATTTAGTAAGGAATGAATGATGTTTTGTTTTCGTTATCAAAATGAAAGCATATTAACATAAATATATAGATCGGAAAAGTATAAAAATTCTTCAAGCTCCCATAGTCTTTTATATTAGATCAGAATGTAGATTTACAATTTCGTTTTCTAACATATTTTTCTACATCAAAAATATAAACTTTGGTTAGAATAAATTTTATGTTTATCTTTTTTTCAACGAATAAGATAATAAACAATATCTTTTAATTTGTCTGTAAAACATTTTCTTAACTTTAACTGTTAAAATTTGCAATTTCAATCAAATAAGGAATACTATTTGAAGGTCGCGAAAATATTATTGACAAATTCGCGAAAATATTATTGACTATTATTTAACGAAAGAAGTTCACGAACGAGGTTTAACAGAAAGAATTAATTTATTAACTCGGCTAAAGAATGTTGAAAAACAAAAGTCTGTATCATAAATGAAGCAAATTGTATTATATTGTTATGATTACTTAGATATATCTATATTTTATTATTTCTATTCATTTAAATTTGAATGAAAGTTTCAGTATTTTTCAAAAACACTAATTTATAAAAAAATTGTCATTTTTATTATTTGTATTTGTATTTACCAGCTGCATTAGGAAAAAAAAAATTATTTGTATTTTGACATTTGAATTCTTAAATTCTTTATTTTTTGTATTAAAATATTTTTATCATTATTATAATGTTTTAATAGGCTATGTACTGCTCAGAAAACTTTTAGTATTAAAAAGAATCTTATTTAATTCATAGATTATACGAAAGTTATATTTATAGAAATTTTATAGAATTTAATGTGTTAGTAGTGATATTTTAGCTGCAATGCTCTTGCGTGATTTTTTAATATTAATTTTCGATTATTACTAATTATACAGAAGATGTTTCAAGATTTCAAAAGATGTTTGTTGTATATAAAATAAACTTTTATCTTTTAACGAAATAAGATATAATATTTGCTAGACAAATCATTACACATATAAGCAATATATTATTTTTAATAAGATAACTTTAATAAGTAACAAAAACAAAGATACAAAATAGATAAGATTTTAATTTTGTATGAATTATTGCAATTTTAATTTAAACATGATTGGAAAAATGTAACTTTTTTTAGATCTTTTTCTTAGTCTGTCAAATTATTATTTTTTATTAAATTTTAGACAACCAGGTTTTATCATTTTATTTATCTGTAATAAGTTATTCATTATAATTTTTCCATTATATGAAAAATGGTTGACGCATTGCTGAGATCATGAAAATTATTCATTTTTTCAATCAATATTTTCGATATTATGGAGAAACGCATTGATGGATAATAGACATTAATGTGAAATAGATATTAATAATAAATAGACATTAATGTTAAGAATTCTGAAATATTTATATCTTAATGAAAATTAACCAAATTGCAGGATTTTGGCCATTGTAAAAAGTAATATGTATAAAAGGATGCAATAATGGGACTACGTAGTATAAAGGATGCAATAATGGGACTACGTAGTATAAAAGGATGCATTAATGTAACTATGTATAAAAGGATTGAAATTTATTCAAGGAATTATACCAGAATCGGTTATTAAAACTATATGGTAATTTTTAGAAAAGTTATATGTAATATGGATTTAGTTTTGCAAATAAAAAGAGGTTTGTAATATATTTCTTATAGTACAAATAATAAATTTTAAAAGAAATTCAATACCTTATATGTCGTTGTGTTATACTTCATGCTCTATGTGCAACATAGTCAACGTTGGGTTTTGCTCCAATAAATTTCAATAATTTCCTACCACGTTCAATTTATGCATTAAATGTTTTGAACTTTATATAATTTTCATTTAGTATTTCGTTATACTAATAAAATTATGTTGAGTTGAACAAATATGATTCAGTAATAAAACAATTCACCTTCTATCCATCTATCCAAAAATTTGTTGAAAATATCATGCTTTCATATCCGAGCAACTACCAAACTAAATTTCACATGCGATCCTAAGTGATAGAGAAGGGCTCTGTCTGAACTTAATCTTAAATGATCGAGAGCTCTGACTTAATGACTGAATTTTGACAGATCATGCAATTTACTCGAGGGAAATTAATTCATTAAGTAGACAATCAGTTTAGGACGATGAAGGTCTATTCCCTTGTCGAGGGAGGATATAATAGTAGTGGTATAGCGAGTTTCCCTGAAGAAAAAGATCAAGTAAACATGAGATGAGGTCAACGTCACCTGTTTCAATAATGAGTGCTCGATATTAAATTCATGTCATCACCCTCAGCTGTTAAATCCCATGGTGTAAACACTATGGCTCTTGCTCTAATTTCCTTGTGGATGAGAAATCTGTTATTTTTCCCAATTTAGTTCATTTATCCCTTTATTCATGCACGCAGATAAATATGGATTTAAGCATGACCAGTAATGTGTTTAGTTGCTGGTTCATAAAGCAGAGTAAATCTTGAATTTATGTTCACGTGCTGTACATTTTAAGTGTCTCATATTGTGTGACATTTTCATTGTTTCTCTTTCATTTTCTCGGTAATTTTAAAAGTCCAAATTAGTTATCTCTTATTTTCAATACTTTTATTCGATTGGACAAAGGGTTTGCGAAATGGTTTGAGTTTCTAGATTGTTCTCAGATTCATGTATAATATTTTATAGAATTTTAGCTTTGTGGCTCTTTTTATTCCTTTATTGATTTTCAAATAGTCACCCGCATTCAGCTGCCATTCATCAGCCCAATGACTTTAAAGCTGATGTGCAACAATACGAATGATTTTTCCAATACTGAATTTGTGGAATGAATTAGAATATTTCATTACCTTTATTGAACATTGCTTAAAATATAACATTTTGACAACTAAGCATTTCATATAGAATATGAATTTCTTTTCCCAATGATAGAAATTCAACTTTTGAACTTGATTATGTTAAACTGGAATTATTCCTTCCTAATTTGCACATTTTAATGTTTAAATGTGATCATTAAAGAGGTTGCTATAAAAATAAAACATAAAAGCGTTTTCAAAATTGTTTTTATACATGCAAAATATCTATAATTTTGATTATTTTCTTTAGTGTAAACAAAAATTATCTAAAATTTAAAAGAAATTTAATTAGCACTTATCACATAATGAGACTCGTATATGTTTTGATGGGCAAATGAAAAACTCAAAAACTTAATATTAAGATAAATATCAAACGCAATAATGTAGATAGGTATCTAAGAGTGAACGCTTTTAAGCTTTCGCCAACTGTTAAAAACGGAAATAATTCATGGTGTTGTTTTTAATATCGGATGGTAGGTAATCTAGGTTTCAAATTTCTAAAAGGAGTTGCATGCACTCATGCTAAAATCAAACATATATGATATCATTATATTGAATTAAAGTGTCACAACAAAATATTTACTTAATGCAACTTCTATTAAAACAATTTCTAAAATTAAACAGATATAATAAAGGGATATTTAAAATCTTACTTCAAATCCAAAATGTGTTTAAACATTTGCATTGTATATTATAATTCGTAATATATTTGACTATATTACATTAACTTCAAAAGTAAAAAGCAATTGGAGAAATTAAACTAAAATTTCAACAAAGTATAGGGTTATGGGTATGTTAGAAATTATACAAAAATAACGAAAATTAAGACAGTTAGCCAATGCTCCAAGAAAAAGACACGTGAATTTTACATAATATTACAGAAAGAAGCAGAAAATTCACCTCTAACAAAAATTTGAAAGGCTAGTGCTTCAAAACTTTCTGTACATTTTTTTGCAACATCGAAAATAAATACTTTTATTAAAACTATTCCCAAATTTTTATGAAAAATAAGCTATTAAGACTATGTGATACATAGTTTTAATAGTTTTAAAAGTCTATTATAGCCTTAATATCTTCATAAGCTATTCCTTCTACTCATAGGTGTAAGTTACTCATTTAAAAAGTCAATTAAGAAACTAATTTGCTAAAAATTATCTATTCAAGCCCTGAGGTTAATGGAATTCAACTATATTTTTACAAATCGGGGAAAATTTAAATTTAGGAAATAATGGAGGTAGTCCAATTTGTGAAGAAAGCTAGTAGTGATCTAGATCCTAAGTAATGATTTTGATGGGCAAACATGGTATTATTGTGTTCTTGTACAAGGTTGTATGTAAATTCAGAGGAATCTTTACAGCTATTATGAACTAGATAATATAATTAACGACTTAAACTTTAATATTTAAATGTTATGTCTTGAAAAACCACTAACAAACCGGGCTTATTATTTAGATTTATCATACATTTAAGATAAAAATTTTAGGACAAACATACAGCTAAAATCGGGTAAATAATCGCATTTAGTAAAGGGATATGTGTATTGTTGTCATAAACTCTTAAATATGCTTATAATATTTCTAGAAGTAAATGCAGAACAGCTTTTACTGTCTCACTTAGAGAAGGGGTTGTTTAAGAATGGTTTATTTCAAACAACGAGCTTAGGCTTGTTTTTAAAAAAGCTTGTTTTTAATAAATGGCTTAAACTATTTGGAAGTTATCAAGTCATACGTAGCTCATGTGTTTTACTTTACAAGGTGTACTTGCTGTAAAGGAGTATACCACAAAATATTTAACTCGCCGTATTTTGTGTAAATGTAGACCCAGTTGTGTGATTTTTGGGGTTTTTCTTTTAACATAAAAGTAAATTTCTGAAAAGAATTTATTAAAATATAGTGTGAGATCATTTCTAATGGATTGATGCTTAGGTATGATTGTAAAAATCCCAACTCTAAAAGATTAAACATAAAATGAACTAAAAATTTTATAGCAATCTAAGCAGTACTTCAATTTATGGCTGATGTTTCCTTAAAAGGCTCAGTATGAAATTCCCAGTTTTTTTAATAGGAGCAGAAAAAAAGGTTGCATTTATAAACTTTGGATTGAAGGCATACAATGAAGCATAAAACTGAATAGTCACTAAAAATTCTTTATTCCAAAAACCTAATTCTCTAAGTTATGTCCAATATTCTGATAAATTTGAAGAGGACGAATTCTCCTTTTTTGTCTAAAGCAAAAAATGTGGATTTTAGATAGCAAACTATGAAGTGGCAATAAACTTCGCAGAGATTCAGTCACTTTTATTTAATATATATATATTGACATTTTATATTCGTTTGAAATGAAAATTCAAAAAGAAAAGATATTTAATAAAGTTATGCACTGGATTTTTGTCTTAAGGGAGAACAAATGTTTTCATTGATATAAAAATAAACCTTGAAACACTTTAAATCTATAAATATAATCTAGACTGGTTTGTAAAACATTTGTGAATGAGAGAAAAACTTTTTGTTGAGAGAAAAAACATTTACTTTTTGTTCTAAAAGTACTAACGTGGTTTTCAGAGCAAAATTCTTTTTTCCTTGATTTTCTTTTGACACATTTATAAAGATTTTCCCTAAGTAGTTTACCAAAATAAGGGGTAATATTTGGAAATTCTGCACTAATCTTTAGAAGTTTTTTTTTTGTAAAATACTTTAAAACTAATGTAACGCGTTCCAAAAAGTCTGTTTGAATTTTGGTAAATATTACAGGAGGCCTACAAAGATCTAAATATGAATTTGCAATTTTAAAATTTCCTAATGCCTGTAATAACAGTCAATGATAATTATTTATTTGATTAAAAGTTTGGGCAAATAGGCTTATTAAAGAAGTGAGTTTTAATATAATATCGATAACTTTAAATATCACGCTATATGGCCTACTTTTTGCTTAGTTTTTGTCATTGCAGCAAATTATGGACATGCTTTATAACTATAACCAAAAAAATTTTTAATTCTTCGCTGTCATAGTTTAAAATTTTACGGATATAAATAGTCACTCTTAGTCGCCCCATTACTTAAAAAAAAACTGTTTTGGATTTGGTAAGGGAAACTTCACGATTAATAAAGGTGTGCATTTTTCCGTTAATAGATACATGTATCCGCGTATGTGACGCTCATAAATTTTTCAAAGTCCCAGCATCACCTTCACTGTCCTTTTCAACAAGCTGAACCCAGTGCCTCCAGGGAGGCAGTGAACAGAGCCAAAACCTCGGACTGAAAGCATTTTCTAATCACGATGAATGTGGCTAATCGAGGGGGTGTGGTCGGAAGTTAATCCTGGGAAAAAAAGCACACTTCGATAGCCTGACTTAATATGCCAAAAGAGCGAACACCTCGCTTCAAAAAGAAAGCATCAAAAATACCGACAAAGCAACATATTTTAACCATTAACCTCTTTTCCCTATATATTTTTGAGAAACAAAAGATTTTTTTCTTTTGCCAGAGACACCGTTAATGGAGGTAATATAGAATTTTTGCTCCCATAGGTATTCTGCAGATTTTTTTTTTTTACAAGAGGGCTACATGATGATGTAATATTCATTTTGGTTGTCATCTTAACATAAGAGCGCTCTCTATTTCTATCCCTATGGGTTGGGCTGGATTTCTTTTTAAAAAGTTTTTTTAATGGTAAGCCATATACTGAATGTATCGATCCCATGTTTCAATTACTTAGTATCTGACGTATAATAAAGGGCCTGTGCCCATGGTGACATTGTCTAAACCGGGTTAGATTTTCGTAAAATGATAATTGATTTGGAGAATTTTGTATAAAAGGAAAAAAAAAAAAAAGTTAATTAAAAAATGTCTCAAAATTAAATCATTGTCAGTTTCAAACAATTTCTTAAATAATTATTAATTTCAAATTTTCTCATTTTAATATCATTATGAAAATATTAATTCTGTAAAAAATTAATTTTTGCAGTACTGTCTTATAGTTGTATAATCATGATATGGAATTTGTTTTATTTAGACTTCCTGAAATCTTAAAGAATTAACGCATAATTGATTATCACATTTAAAAAAAAATCTATTTAATGCTCTCAATGATATTCTAATTTTAAAGAATTATTTTAAATATGCTACTAAATATATTAATGTTATGGACATAAAATAATAAGACAGAAAAAACTTGTTTTGCTTCTTTATATTGGAAATGAAGCTTTGCGCGCTTAAAACAATATGTTTGTAACATGCTTTAAAGAAATACGAACTACACGGTCGTTTACATTGTTAGTGGAAAATGTTATTTAAAAGTATTTTAAGGCTCTTTGTTTTTATAAATTTTTTTTTCATTTTTTAAAATACAGGGAGCTTCAGATTTCATAGGCACAACTTTAAGTAGTGATAGAACAGATCTAAACAAGCAATTTTTTGTCAAACAATGCGTGGATTTATTGCAAGCGATAAATTGCGAGGAGGTAGCAATTACTGTCTCATAAAATGGGGAAACAAAATAGTGACAGAGGTGGTGTGAAATAAATATATTATATTGACAGAAATGTATGGATAAAATTACAAAAATTGAATAAAAATGTGACTGTTAAAAGTGATGCAGACCTTACATCTTTGATGCAGCGAGTTATATTACGTACTGTCTTTAATCCTACGCAGAAAATCCTTGTAATATGTGAAGTCCTCATAATCCATGCAAGTCCTGTATTCTGCATACTTCTGACGAAGGAGCCTGTTTCAATCAGATACTGGTGTAATAGTTTGAAGGTTTTTCAATCTAACGAACATCTTGGGGAAAGCGTTTCCGATACAGTTTTAGGGTTTCCACCGAATTTCCGTCTGCAGCATATTACATAAAATACACATCCGTTTTTTCATGACTCGTGTAATCATTTATTCTTTCTGAAATCCACTATATTAATGGCGATGAGTGGCAAAAACAGTGCTTTATGCTTTCAATGATAACGGCGTGTAGTGGTTCACCGCTTGTATTGCATGACAAAGAATATTTATTTAGATGTTTTCTTGTCACTCCTTAAAGTTTTGCCCATGAGTTCTGAACCACCCTATATAATTTAAAAAACACACTTTTCAATGGTTTATTAAAAATTTTTTTTAAAGTGTTAAAAAAGATGAGTAGTATTTATAATAACATGATCAGTATACTTGATTTTATTTTCATTGTTAAATGTTTGATTAATTATGTATACAATGATTACATTGCTTGAAACTAAGCATTGGTTTCTAAATAAACAACATTTCAGCCTGCCAATAGTTTCATAAAAAATGTAACTATTCTATTTCATACAAGTGTAGACTTTTTTTTAAATAGCATTCAATACAGATTTTCCTGTTAAATTTTATGAAACAACAGTAATACATATACTATAAACATCTATCTATCGCATACCTCGCCAGCTCTTAGATAGTTTGCTTTAGTTTTAAACCTGCCCAAAATTTTGGTTTATTTTTGAAAAGGTGGTCTCTAGATCTAGGTTCATTTCTTTAAAACTAAAAATTTTACAAATTTCAATTTCTCTAACTAAACCAAATTTAATTCGACAACTTCTTAGAATAAAATAAGTATTCATTTATATCTTGTAAAGTGTGTGTTAGAGTTTCTTTTTTTATAATTATTTTTTGCCCATATGTTTTCTATCATTTCATGTATCATATGTGAAGAAATGAACTTGGATCAAGTATTTGAAAGCATTGTTTAAAAATAATGGATGAAAATATGTGATATTCAAATGCATTTTAATAGATAAAAATAATTTTTCTAATTAAAAATAATTTCAGTTAATACAAACTAATAATAATTTTTTAAATTGATCCCCCAGGTGGGGTATCTTGCAAACGAGTATCTATTTTTAGGATTGGTATTTACAGTTATATTTTTAATTATGAATATTAAATATGAACAGGGAAACATTTATAAGAAAAACATTTTTAATGATAGAAAAATTTTTTTGAAATTCATATGCCCTTTCGAAATAAATTGTTTAAAATTATTAAACAATTTGCGGTATTATAATTGTATTTATTTAAATTTCCTTAGTGTAAGATTATTCATGAAATTCATAGAATTCAAATTATTTTATTCTAAATGCATGCATAAAATATAAATTGTTTATTTTCTTCAGTTGCTCATTTGCATTAATTTATTAACTGAGGAAAAAATTGCTGACTTGAATGAATAATATTTGATTTAACTAATCATATTCCCATTACGTTAATTTTTTATATATGTTAATATTCTATGTATAATTAAGCAAATTTTCTGGGTATTTCATTAAAAACATGAATTGAGTCTCATGGTAATTTAAACTTGTGGAACATGAGTTAACTCTAATTCATAAACTGATTTTAAATTAGGCTATAATACAAGGATAACAATAAAAAATTGTATGGTTCAGTATAATTTATTTTGTAAAAATGTTTTCTGAATAGAAATTGTAAGCATTTTTTAAATGTTATTTAATTATCTTTGAACCAAATGTTCTTCACCAAGAAATAAACAACATAACCTAACAACAGTTGACTAGTACAAAAAAAAATTGACACGAATTTTATAAAAGATTTTCATTGTAAATATGCATTTATGTATTGCAATACATTTAATTAAATCTCGTAGAACAAAAGAAAATGTACCTTGAAATCCCGCGAGACTTTAAGTGCAGAAAAAGAAAACACAACCTTTAGATAAAATTCCCTATTTGTTCTTCAGAAGACGTACTTTTCAATAATGGAAGGGGGAAAAAAAAAGAAAGAATAAAATAGAATTTAAGAAAGTTTCTCGAAAATTGCGAAAGACATCCGGTGTCTAGATTAAACAGCACATTCATATTTTAATTACTCCTAAGTTTGGCTCAAAAAATCTAATGAAATCCTGATCTTAAAAGCTTATATGCATATCGCATTGTGTAGCGGGCGAAGCACTTTTGGGTAGACCGTTGTAAATACATGAATTAAGAATTTTCATCATGGGAAAAACCTTTATTCCACAGTAGGATGATAAAAGCGATTAAACATATTTGCAATGTTAATACTGTCTTTTATTGATCACCTAGTCTATGGTACTTTGAACATTTTTTCATTCTTCTTCTCCCTTTTCTTAAGCAAGGAAAGTACTAAAGGATAAGTTTTTTTGAAAAGAGTGGTTTCACAAGGGAAAGTTTTAATCTATTGATTGGATCAAGCATATTAAATTTAGCCAAAATATAATACAAGAAAAAAATATATAAATTTTGTCGGCTGGGCCGGTATACAGGATATCCATAAAATTTAAAATTTAATGTAAAAACAAAACGCATAACAGCAATCTAAACGTATTGAAGATGGTATCCAGTGAAGAGTATTATTTCCGCATATTTTTGTAAATATTTAATAAAATAACAGAGTGTAGCATTTATTAAAGTGCATATAATGTTTAATGTTATTTCCAGTATTGTTTTAAGAAAATACTGTTTTTACAATAAGGGGTTAATATATTCCGTAGTGGTTGGCATCTCTGGAAATGACGTGAATTTCCGTCTTCAGTCGCCAACAGTGAAAACTAAAAGACAGGAATTCACGTCTCAATTCAAAGTGTTAAAGAATTTTTGAAAAGAGTGGTTTCACAAGCGAAAGTTTTAATCTATTGATTGGATCAAGCATATTAAATTTAACCAAAATATAATATAAGAAAAAAAATTAAAAATATAATCAACTATGCCGGCATACAGGTTACCCATAAAATTTAGAATTTAATGTAAAAAACAAAACGCATAACATCAATCTAAACACATTGAAGACGGTATGCAGTGAAAATATTATAGCCAGAATTACGGCATATTTTTTGTAAATATTTAATAAAAAATTTATAACAAGGCATTATCATAATAGAGTGTGGCATTTATTAAAGTACATATAATATTTAATGTTACTTAAAGTACTGTTTTAAAGAAATACTGTTGATACAAAAAGGGTAATATATTCCGTAATGGTTTGCATCTCTGAAAATGGAGTGAATTGCCGTCATCAGTCGCCAACAGTGAAAACTGACATACTATTTAGCTAAAATATAATACAAAAAAAAATATATAAAATCGGCTGGGCTGAAAAACAGGTTACTTAAATAAATTTAGCATTTAATATACAAATAAAACGCTTATTAGAAATCTAACCCCACTGAAGATGGTATGTAGTGAAAAGTATATAGCCTGAATTACAGCGTATTTTTTGTAAATATTTAATAAAAAATGGATCACAAGACATATTCATAACAGAGTGTAGCATTAATTAAAGTATATACTATAATGTTTAATGTTACTTCCAGTTTTGTTTTAAAAAAATACTGTCTTTAAAATAAGGGGTTAATATATTCTGTAGTGGTTGGCATCTCTGGAAATGACGTGAATTTCCGTCTTCAGTCGCCAACAGTGAAAACTAAAAGACGAGAATTTACGTCTCCCGTATTCAAAGTGTTTAAAGACTTTTTGAAAAGAACAATTTCAATCTATTGATTGAATAAAACATATTAAATTTAGACAAAATATAATACAAGAAAAAAATTAAAAATATAGTCTGCTGGACCGAAATACAGGCTACCCATAAAATTTAGAATTTAATGTAAGACAAAACGCACAACATCAATCTAAACACGCTGAAGATGGTATGCAGTGAAAAGTATATAGCCTGAATTCTCGCAAATTTTTGCAAATATTTAATAAAAAAAAATGGATAACAAGAGATATTCATAACAGAATACAGCATTTATTAAAATACATATAATGTTGTGGTCTTGGACTTGGTCTAGATGTTGTCTACCAAGTGGGATGGATGTTGTCTACTCAACAACCTATAATGTTTAATGTTATTTCCAATATTGTTTTGAAAAATACTGTTTTTACAAAAAGGGGTTATATATTCCGTAATGGAAATGACGCGAATTTCCGTCTTCAGTCGCCAACAGTGAAAACCAAAAGATGAGAATTCACGTCTCCCGTATTAGAAGTGTTAAAATAAAAAAATAAAAAACTATAGAATTCCTAGTGACTTCTTTTCTTAAAAAATTTCATTTTCACTTTGAAATAAAATAGTCTTAGCCTTCACGAGACTATCTTTTATAACAAATTTACATTATTTAATCATATACTTATTAACTCGTGAAATAAATTTAAATAAATATTATGCATAAAGAAGCTCGTGAAAGAAATTTTTTTTAAATTAACCAATAAGAAACGGTGAAAGTCGTCTCAGACACGAGAAACCAAAACTCCTGAAAACGATACCCATAATTTTATTTGTAAAAAAATATTCAAATTCTAAGTGGCATGAGAAAATGCATTTACTGTTGTTTATGCCAAAATACTAGAAAAGGCAAATTTTATTTTAAAACATAAAACAGCATTTTTGACGAATACTTCTGTAGAAAATGACAAATTATTTCACTGATTTCTTGCTTTGAAATGCAGAAAACTATTACGATTTATTTAATTTAAAACTCATTCTAACTTTCACGCATTGTGTCTCCCAGAAATATCTTTATTCCATGTTCATTTATAAATTTGAAGTCTGAAGCATCATAAATGCCTATTTTAATGAAAACAATTCTTGAATTTAGTTGAAGATCGTATGAAGCCTTTTTCAAAAGCTCTTATCATTTGTTGATTACTAAGGTAATGGATGTTGCGTTCTCGAACATGTATTATGTAAGCTTGCATTTATTTACAGCTAATTTTGATATGCCTCATGTATTTCTGAGAAGAGCAACTGCAAATATTTTTACAATTTGAAATGTTTAATCAACTACTATTTACGAATTTAGATCATTGATTCTCATTTCAAATATGGAAGCTAAATAAGTGAATTTATAATTCAGCTATATGACCAGAAATAATGCATTTTGACTTGTAAATAAATCGATTATTTTTCTTTCTTTAAAATAAATGTATGCTTAGAAATGTTTTTAAGATATCATACTAGTATATTAAGTTTTTAATAACTGTGCGACCATGTATTTTATTCCTTTAATGAAGAAAAACTAATATATTTATTTTAAATACAGGAAAGGTACAGAAAGTAAGATCGATATATTCATTTTGCAGCTCATAAAGATACCACAAAAAAACATTAATTTTGAAATGTTTTCATATGGCTTTCTTTTTAACTTTTTTGAATTAAAACAATATTTGAGAATCTGATAAAGTCAAATGAAAGTAATAAGAGCCCAAAGAAATAAAGTCAAAGTAAACAAATAAAAAAAAAATGCACCGGAAAACACTCGTAAAGACATGGAAAAGATATTTTTTTCCCAATATAATTACAGTATATTGGCCATTTTACAAAAACATTTTTAAAGTTTGAAATCATTCTGATTTCTTGATAAACATGCGATGAAAATTTGTAATTAAATGTCAAATCAAATCAAAATGACGATCTAAATTGCTTCTGTTATGAAACATTCAAATTTCGGAAACGTATTTTTTGAATGGTGGTTTTATTAAACCTCTTTTAATGAATGAAAGAAGGAGAAAAAAAGATATTTTACAGATTAAAGATTGCTTTACTAGATTCATATATATTGGTATGTAACTGTAATCTAAGTTTCTTTGATTTATAAGAAAATGACATTTTTTTATTGTTTAGAAAAAGTAATGTTCAAATCTAATATTTTTTACGTAACTAAAATTTTTTTCTAGAAAATTGGTAATGGACGGTAAAATATTTTTCACAAGTTTCAACGTCACGTTACTTTTTGGTTATAATTCTTACCTTTTTTTGTGTAAAGGACATTACTGTAAATATCTAGATCCCGATGTGGGTGGTCTGGTAGAGAAATTAACTCTCGAGCTTGGAATTTGTATTTGCTTTCATTTATTTCATATTTCTTTTTTGTATATAGCAATAGTAGCAAATGTTAGAGGTCTTAAGGCATAGTTTTCAATTATTTATTTATATATATGATATTTTAGCATTATTTATGTGTATTAAATTTTTTTAACATTAGTTTAAAATAATGAATCACCCGAATTGAGAATGAGGGAAAAAAAAATTCTCAAAGCCAAGCACAACCTTGATATGTCAGGGGTGCAAATATGCAAAAGGAGAATTTCTACGACAAAATAGATTTTACTAGAGTAGTGTAATTGGGAACTTGTGCAGGAGAAATGGATCCCATATCTAATCACAGTTACTAAATTGGGATACAAGTAGCTAATTTAGCAATTTTTTAAGGGCCCTCACTACAAAAATTTCAAATTGGGCGGCGAGCTAAATTTTGGGCTACTTTTAATTTCCAGCGGGTATAAATCTTTAAAAGTTGCAACTTTTTATTTTAATATATAAAATCACAAAAGATTATTAGTTTTGTGTAATATATTAAAGGTCTATTTGTTGCATATGTCTATTCGAAGTGAACAATAGTGCGCCTGACTCTAGAAAAACAGCTAACGTGCAAGAGAACTCAAATTTCAGAAACGAGGAGACACCATGTTGGATGTGATAGTGTATAAAGAGCCTCATATTGATAGTCAGACTGCCTGATGAGAGCCTTTTGGGTTTTATCCGATACGACATGCAAATTCGGGTCAGTGACGCCTACAAGTCCTCTTGGAAGCCAATATGCCTGAAGATTCGCATGTTAGCCAACGGCTATACCATGCTGAATATACCGGTTCTCGTTAGATCACCGAAGTCAAGCATCATTGGGCGCGGTCAGTACTTGGGTGGGTGACCACATGGGAACACCGCGTGCCGTTGGCATTCACAAATTTGGGACCTGAATGGCCGAGTGTCTAGCGCTCTGGCGCTCGGTGCTACAGGTTTCGGGTTCGAATCCCGGCGGTGCCATGGATGTTTGTAGTGGTTCGGAATCCACTTTAAGCCGTAGGTCCCGGTCTCCTATGACTGTAAGAGCGTCACGGAGCCAAAGTCAGACTTCTACCTACGGGTGCTCCTTCACAACAGAAGCTGCTTCCTTCCCCTTCAATCATGAGTACGTATGGGCTCGTGGGCTTGGCCAGCCAAGTGGGATAAGAAACAACGAAACAACAGCAGATTCGCATGTTCCCAGGCATTGCAATGTGAATTCAGAAAACAAGTAATTTTATTTCAATTTATTAGTTAGTTACAACTCGTCTTTCTCAATGTCATAAATCCTTTCATGCAGGGATCAAAAATTGACACTAGGCTGAGCGATAATTCTGCTTCCTCACAAGCTGGCAAACGAGACAGTATGCGTTTCGATTTCTGCAACTGGAGCAAACCTGTTTGATATACGTCGCTGAAAGATTTCGTGCGCTAATGTGAACATGGCTTTAGATTTCTCATGGCAGGAAGATCATTAGATATTTTTAAGTAGATCAAGTATTTATTTAAAATAAAATTATATATTAATATGTGAATTTCATGTTTGTATTGTTCGCAAATTTGCTTCACATTGTTGGCTTTATGTTTCGTACTTCTAAAGTCAAGTTTATAATTTTTCTACGGTAGTTTATTCTTGTTTATTTATGTAGCTTAAATTTTTCATTTTAAAAATATAATTTTCAAAATTAGAATCAGCATTAGCAGAAATTTTGCTATTGACATTTATTGACAATAGAAGAATTTTAAATACTTCTATTTGCTTTCCTTACATATATATTCAAAATGTGTGTTTTGTATCAATATTTGTGGGCGATGTTGAATGTGTATTGTTTGTTTTTCATTTTTTCTTTCATTTTTTTAAATTTTATTTTCACAAGTTAGATGCATTTAATTGAATTTCTTGTAAATTCCAGAAGCGACGTGGACTTTTAATATCCTGAGGGTATGCACTCGTTGAAAATTCTGATCTCGTGATATTAAATTCTTTTTAGTTGTTAGTAAAGCGCGTTATCCTTGGCTATGTATATAATTTTAAATATTTTTATGTAACAGTTCTGGTTTACATTATTGAATAATTTTTAAAAAGTACAGACATTATATTGAAATGATTAAGCCCAATGTATTGAAAAAAGTCTCAACGGAAAGGAATTACAGTATTCTAAATATTAAACTCGAAAACATGATAAAATAAATCTAAATTGTGAAGAAAAATTTAATTAATAAGGAACATTAGAGATAAATTAAAACATTAGAGATAAATTCTTAATGCTGTTGAATGAATTATTGCAATTCACTATTAAATTCTTAAAAAAAAAAAAAAAAAAAACATGCCGTATTGCTAATGAGAAATGGAGTAATATACTACTGTGCCCAAAAAGTAAGACCAATTTTTTTTTCTAGAACTCTATTTATTCTTCCAAATTTATCTCATCGCCATCAAAGTAATCCCCTCTGGACACAATGCACTTCGACCAACTTTTTTTTCCAAACTCAGTGCGTGCTAAAAAGTCATCGGCAGAGATGGCCTCCAAAGCGCGCAGCGATTCACGTTGAATCTCTTCAGTCGCTCAAAACGGGGTCCCCGGAGGGGTCTTTTGAGTTTAGGGAATAGCCAGAAGTCGCATGGTGTAAATACGGTGGTTGTGGAACGATATGGGTTTAATTTTTGGCGAAAAAGTCCGAAGAATCAATGCAGTGTGAGCTGACGCATTCAGTGCCCAAACATCGTTTAAAATGGAATTCACCGATGCTTTTGAAATTCCAACATCATCAGCAAGGTCTCTTGTAAATCGACTGTTTGCAAGCACCAAATCTTTAATTTTTTGGACGTGAGCTTCGTCGGTTGATGGTCGACCAGAGGGCTCTTCGTCTTCAACGCGTTCTCTGCCTTCTTTGAACTACTTATACTCCTTGTAAACATTTCTTTCCGATATAGGAATGCTCACCGAATGTCTTCTGTAACATTCTATACGTTTCCGCAAACAAAATTAAATGCAAGCTCTTTGCTCAATTAATTCAGACATTTCAAAATTCGCCGGAATCAGTTTTAGCGTCTCACAAAGTCAAACCACAACTCAAACACTAATGAATATTTTGACGTCAAATTTCACGCAGATGTCAAGGACAGTGCCAACAACCTAAAAAAGAAAAAAAAAATGGAAATTCCATAAACCCCGGGAATTTTAAATTGAAAAATTGGTCTTACTTTTTGGACACAGTAATAACGAATAGATAAGTGGAGTTTTACTTATTACTTTTACTTAACTCATATTAGAACGCTAGAACGTGAGCTAAAATAAGATTCTTGCTTTTGTTACCATGATAAGGAAATAAATTATTATGTACAACAATTTTCTTACTTTCCCCATTTTTCTCTGTTATGAAAACACAATTTTTGTATTTTCTTTCTTGTCTGATAAAATAAGTTTGAGAAAATTACTCATAATTACATTAATATAAAAATATATAACTTTCGCTTACAATATAATGTTAAAGTGAATCAATTGGGGTAATGAAATAACTACTGTAAGAAATATATTATGCTCATTTATTGCTAGATTTAAGTAGATTTTTTATTTATGATGCAAGTGATGTTTCAATCTCTTTATCTGAATTCGATTTGACAGATTAAAACTAATTAAACGAAGGATTTAATTTTCGAATTCATTGGAAATTATTGTTAGAATTATACATTGACCAATATTTTAACAATCACAATTGGGTTGACTGCTAAGGCATTTTTTTCTAGTTTTCTTTTAATGTAGTACAAATATGAGCTAGATTCAACTAAAATACCTTTTTCAATCTGAAATAGCATCACAAAGAATGAAAAGTTATGTAGAGCATTAAAATTCTTAGGATCGATAGATTTGTTAATGGTAAAATAAATGATAAAAAAATAGAAACAAAACTTTCAAAACTACTCAATTTATTCAATATATGCAATGACCACTTCATGATAAAATACGGGCCTTTTCACATCTTGGCCTGCTATGAATGACACTGTTAATGACTTCCTGGGGAATAGTTCATCATACTGAATTCACTTGGGAATATAAACCATCAAGATTCCTTGTATGTGTTTCCTTTTGCAACTGCTGACCGATGACGACCCTAATATGCTCTACGATAGACAAATTGGTAGTGGTAACAGATAACATGAACGCTGATGATAATAGATATCATGGTAATATGTGCAGGCTACGTACGCTATTTAAAGTAAGGTTGCATTTCCATTGGCAACGTGATACTAACGCCAACTTTGAGGAATCATATTAGCCATCGAAAATGATTGACAGTAGTGATTCATTCATTCTACTATGAGTCATTCTCGATAGTTAAACTGATTCGCAAAGTTGACGTTGCCTTTGGTGCATTTCCATTGGCAATGTGATGTTAACACGAGCAACTTGTGTTATCATGCTAAACATGACTTTAGGGATACTTTCAAGAAATGCTGTACCACTGAGTCAATTAAATCAATATAACATTTATCAGCTAAGTGTAACCCAAATGAAAATAAAAGGGGTCCTCCTACCATGCACAATGAGACCCAATACCATTATTCAAGTGTAATGCCTGTGTGATATTTCCTCGTAAAGGATTTTCATGATGTGTACCACGTGGCCCCCAGACCAATCTATTGCTATCATTGCGTGCTAGACAAAAACGGTATTGATAATTCAAGGAAATACTTCTCCATTCTAACTTAATTAATGTCCTACTCTGCATCATGTTAGCCTTTGTATGTGGTGTCGTGAGGTAAATTGAACACTAGTAGCTGAAGGTATAGTTTCATGCAAATGCTTTCTGATTATGTGTGCAAACATCGTTGGGCATCATCGAGTTCGTCATTAGTGTCGCAACCAATGGGTCACACAAAATTAAAGACTTTTGTCATCTGGGTTAATTCGTATTGTGATTTGCAAGAGCTATAAACTAACGTCATTCAATTCAAGTATTTTAGTCCTCTCAGTATTCTGTTTTCTTCAGTCAAAGAGGTGAAGCGGAAGCTGCCACAAATGGTGATAGCTCCAACATCAGCAAAGGTGAGGCATTTTACAAATGCTCTACAATAATTTTTCTGAAATTCGATGATTTAATCGGCTATAAAAGTTAGTTTTCCATCAGCCTTTTATGTAATTAAAGTTCCTACCACTTTCCAACAGATTTCTTGAAGCTTTGACCATTTATCGCAAGCTTACCAATCCTGTTATAAACGTAATTCTTTCACTTTTCCTTCTTGGTGTTGTAATTTCAATGTTTTGGAGAACATTTTTTAAACGCATGCATCTCCAACAATTGAAGTGTGAGGGTCATCCTTTAAGTTTAATGTGATCGATTCTCATCTTTATTATCATAAGGGGCCACATGATCCTTGTGAAGAGAAATACATATGGCAAACATAATTGAAATTATTTTAGGACTAGAAAAAAAAATAAAATTTTAATTATAAATTAATTTTATATATTTATTTTAAATATAAGTCTTTAAGAAGTATATAAGTCTTATATATGTATATATACATATATATAAAAATTCTAGGCTTTCAGATAGTTCTATATAGGACTCGATAGAGAAATAACATATTATTTAACGTTGATAAATTTAATTGGAAAAATGTATTAATGAAAAATGCAACAAATTGGGGAAATGTTTAGAATAATACACTGCGTGAAAAAAGTAGAAGGACATTAGATTATTTTTGATAAATGAATAATGATGAATTTTTTAAACAATTAATTTATTCACAACGTTTTTACATGCAGATATCTGTATCTAGACAAAACAAAAAAGTACACAATTAAAAAAAAGTATACTTAATAAAAAAAATTGGTTTTGACTATCTCATGATCAGTGAAAAAAGTAGAAGGACACTTCTAAAAAAGAGGTGTACTATATAAATTAATATGGAATTCTTTTCCCGTTGGCTCGAATTACTTCGAAGATCCTATTTGGCATCGAACTGTATAAAGATTGAATTTTTGTTTGGCAAAAATTGTCCCATACAAAGTTTAATGATTTCTGCAGCTCAGCTACAGATTCAAACTGCTTTCCAACTCTCGTAAACACGAGGTACAATCATTGCCCATATGTTCTCTACAATGCTGAGATCAGGACTTTTAGCAGGCCAATGTAAAAGTCGAACATTGTTTGCTGCAAACCAATCTTTAACACCATTTGCAGTGTGAATTGATGTTCCATCTTGCTGAAAAATCCAGTCATCTCCTCCTAACTCAGTGTCATACGGGAGAAGATTTGAGTTTAGAGTCTGGATGTAGTCTGTATGGTTCTGTCTAAAATTTAGAAAGACTAAACTTGTCCTGCCTCCATAGCCAACTGCTAACCATATCATTAAACCACCTCCTCCCTTCTGTCGAGTAGAATAAGTTTCTTCTTCAATACCAAGACAGTGCCAATAGTACTGATAACCATCTGGACCATCCAAATTAAATTTTTTCTCATCGGAAAATATAACTGAGGTCCATTCTGAGCTCCATTACATGTGGTCTTTAGCCCACTGCAGTCGGTTCTTCATTCCACTTCGGATGGTGGATCCGTTTTTTGAAGACGAACTTTTTTGAGCGTTTTATGTAGTTATAGACAGTTCTTTTGGTTACATGTGTAATTCCTGATTGAAATTGCGCCTTGCCGACACTTCCACCAGTCTTTTTGAGTTCACGAATGATTTTTCGTTGATCACGTTGGGTGAGTTGTTTTGGTCTTCCTCTCTTCTTTTTTCTTCTGTCACTTTCAGGGTTTCTTATGAAGTTCGAAACAGTATTAGGACTGATTCGTAGCTGCCGTGCAATCTCTCTCACACTTTTGTCTTCATTTTTATAGGCAACTATTTGGCACTTCTGAAATTTACTTAAGGGTATTCCTCTGGGCATCCTAAAACCAACAAAAACTATGAATTTCTAACTAAATATTTTATTCTTGTTAAAAAGGAATTAAAAGAGAAAAAAAAACACTTACCTATAAACTTTTCAACAGCTTCTAAATAGATTTTTTGGACGTGTCCTTCTACTTTTTTCACACACTGAAAGTTATTAAGTATTGCATTCCTAAGTTAAAATAGTGGTAAGTAAAAAAATCTCATTTAACTTTCACTTAATGTAAATTAAAACTCTAACAAAACAACTCTCTATAAAAATCAGGTCAAAAGCAATAAAATAAAAGCATATTGTACAACAAAATGACTGTCCTTCTACTTTTTTCACACAGTGTATGTTCACAATAAAAACCTTAAAATTTCATGATACGAGATTCTAGAATGTTTAATATAATTTTTTACTTCTGCTTGGTGGAATTTTATGTTAAATGAATTAGTTTTAATATTTAAACAAATTTAAAATATAAAATTAACATGAAATCAAAGGAAAGTAAATAAATATTAGGCAAAACACCCAAGAAAATATTTTCCTTTCGCCGGAATGCAAACGTAATGTTTTTTTTCGTGTAATTCAAATATGATGTATAAAATTATTCAAATAGAACCAATAAAGTAGCTTAGTTGTCCATATAAATACACTCTGTTTTAATCAATAATGCAAAAAATGGAATTATTTCTATATAAATATGATACTAGATAAATTTTACTTCAAAATCAAATATTTGTGCAAAATTTCCTCGTAAATTGCATTTTAATTTTTTTAATTCAATAAAAAAATTCTTGTATATACTTGATTACAAGCGTATGAAAATATTTTGATTTGAGCAACAACTGCAAATATTTAATTCATTTCATTGTACCGAAATGAAAAATAATTTTGATTGTAAAAATAAACTTTAAGATTATATTATACCCATCATTTCAAACAAATAAATTATTAATTATAACACAAAAAAATAAAAAAAAAATACTATTTTAAATTAAACAATTCGAAAATATTGTGGGTTTTTTTTACATTATTATAACGATTTTTTAACTATTCTAACTTCAGAATGTTTAATTAAAATTTATAGTTAACTTGCTTTAAAAAAAAATGTTGTTTTGTTATAATTTTTTTTGCACCAGGTAAAAATAATAAATTCTCGAAAATGGAATTGAATCTCAGAGTATTTTAGTTTTGTATGTTAGCATTAGTATTTCAAGCATATTGTGATGTAATCAAACAGTTCTTAAACATAGTATATAAAAACGTAATTTTACAATGAAAAAATCAGTTTTTTAATTCAAAAATAAATTGTAAGATTATTTCATGATTTTCTGGCGACGCATTAGATAAAAAAGTAATAAATTCTGAGAAAAAAGAATTAAATTATTACAATCAAGCACAAATTGATTTGGCTTTATTAACATAAAATCAAAGATAAAATAAAAAACTTTCGGTTTTCCTAAACGTTAAAATTTACTTTCGTACTGAATTTTGTAATGTACAACAATCACCTGTATATGTTCTCTAAGAAAATTAACACTTACTCACAAACATGCATACATTTGTAGAGGTTATTAGTTGATACTTTAATTTATTTTCAAATAATCCTTGTGTTACTTATTTTGAAAATTTAACTTTAAAGTTCACATTTGATTTCAGAAGAATTCCTAGTATCTATTTAAATAAGAAATATAATAAAGTAATATAAGTTGGCAACAAAAAATTAACTTTTTTAAGAATTGTTGCAAAGCTTATGTTACATAGGACATGAAATATATTTTTGCTTTTTTTATATTCCTACGTTAATTAAGACGTTTTTTATTAAGATCAAGTTAGTTAACACCAAAGATAGAAAAACTTGAATCAGGTAATTATACTCCTAAGAAATAAATTAGAACTTAAAAAAATTATTAAAAATTCATTCAAAAGGATAAAAAAAAGTAGAAAATAAAGGACAAGGGAAAAATCGAAGAAACTTTCTAAATTTTCTACAAGTGCTTTATTAAATTACTTGTATGAGAGCTTGCTTTAGCAAAGAAAGAAAACATTTTAATTTCAGTGCTAAAAAACGATAATGAAGGATGAAGAGTTTGAGAAAATGTCACGATAAAAAAAATAGTGAAAGATTTTTTGCCCAATTTTTCTCCAATTATAAAAAAAAAATATCGAAATTAAATAATTTTCTTTATTAAAATATCAAACAAGTTAATAAAAGAAGCAAAGTCTTGTTCGAGTGCATAAAAAATGACTTTAAAAATCTGATAATATTAAAATCGTATTAGATGATATGAGAAAAGTAAGCAATAAGGGAGAAATATCAAACAAAAAATGAGTTAAAAATATAATCAAACAATGGAAATTTATTAAAAAAAATATTAATTTCATAAAAACCTTCCTTCGAATATTTCAAACAGCAATTATAAAAATAACCATTTAATAAAAAAAATTAGTAAAACATCTTGCATGTATGTTTTTATTTAGAGTCATATTTTTTAATTTGAATCTCTTGTGTTTCAATACGTATACATCAACTGCATTAAAAGCTAAAAAGGCGATATGAATATTAAGCTACTATTTTAAAGAAATAATATTTATTCCCTTAAATATTAATTCTTTAACATATAGAAATTTGTGTATTATCAACGAGTACAAAATCTTAATATCAATGCTATCTAATTATGAAATCTGTACATATTTATTATTTATTTTATTTTACATTTTCTAATACATATTACAGATTCTTAAAGTACTCCCTTTCAGTAAATGAATAATCTCAAATATTTTCCCACATGCTGTTATTAGAAGAATAATTCCATATTTTTGAAAAGGCACAAAATCTATATTTCATTTGCACCATCTTTGATTCTTTTAAGAAAATAAGAAGTTGCAACTTTTAGAAGTCGTCCGTTATGCCCGTTATTTTTCTTTATTTACCGATATTACTGGAAGCTATTATATTTTTCATTCCAAAATATTTTGATTGTGGCATATCTAATTTTCCCTCGTATAATTATGCAATGTAAATTGAACATAATACGAGAAAAGCTTAATTGAGATTATTGAAAATGTGGATAATAAGAGTGATTTTTAATCAATAATTTTTTTCCATTATAAAAGCATTTAAGAAACACCATGTCAGACTTGTGGTTCAGTAGCAACGCGCGCCGCTGGTGAGCATTAGGGTAGGGGTTCAATCCCCTGGTGGCTTTGTTGTATATATTGTTTCAAAACACAAGGAGACTCGATGGCGTTTGTGATGTTCAGCATCTTACTTCGTTAGTAGGACTACATGATGAAATTTTCCCAGGGATTTCTACCATGTGATACAAAAATGAGGGTAGTTCCCCCATAAGTCCTCCCGGAATGCGCTATCCTCCTTCTTCGACGTCACTGAGTCAAGTCAGAATTTTACCTACTGGTGCTTTATCACAACAGATGCTGCCCCCTCCCCCTCTTTATCTCCTTCCATGAGACCACATGGGTTCTTGGATTTGGTCAAAATATTGCTGTCTACCAAGTGGGATAAGAAACAACAACAAAAACCATTATACTTAAGCAGTATTCACAATTAATGTTTTAGTAAGTTTATTTTCGTATTGACTTTTTCGTTCCTATACAATAAGACTTTTAATTTATTTAATAAACAAATTAAGGCTTCATTAGCTTCTTTTTCAAATATTATGTTTCACGTATTTGTAATTAGCAAACGAATTCAACACAAAGCTCAACCTCAATTTTATTTTTTACTCCTCTTGTACCACAGTTGGAAAATGTCTCCAAGGACAAATTTGCAAATACGATTTTTTTAAAAAAAAGAAGCTTTATTTTGCGTTTTTAACTAAACACTAACCTACTTGGAGGTGAATGTCGGATAAGCATTACCAGACAGTCACATAGGAGTAGCTGAATTATTAGACTTCCTTTAATATAAATCTCTAAAGAATAAAATAGCCGGGAAATTCCTTTTTTTTTTACTAGTTTTTTTTTTTTTTTTTTTTTTTTTAAAGAAAACTTTTCTCCTTTTTAGATGAAAGGAGATTTCAAAAAATAATCCCCAGTGCAAAACAAAGGATTATCAGAGCTCGCAAACAGAGAAGAAAAAAAATCCATATTTTTTGTTCATTGTGATGCAGAATACCGCGAAACAAAGCAGGATTTTCTCTTGTGGATTGATGGTTGCCAGGGAGAAATATTCCCCACCTTTTTTTTCCAAAAAAATAAAATAATAATCAAACTTGGGATGTTTATTTTAATACGCAAAATTGGGTGCTCGGGGCTTTTTATGTGAAAGTTACTGAAAATATCCTTAGATTAAAAAAATATTTGTTGATGTTAGGCGAGTTATTTGTTTCAATTTCTGAAAATTGCGAAACATTATTTGGTTTTATCCCAAAATGCTTCTTTGAAGGAGTAGTACCATGAAAAAAGAATTATAGAAAAATATTTAAATATGCATAAAGAGCAAGTATACAATTAGATGTTTTTCCGCATATTACAAAATAACAAATAATTTATAATTATAAATTCATTCATAGTAATTATTATAATAAACAAATATATAAACCAATAAATTCAACATCTAATAGACAATGAGTGATTCTATATAAAGAGCAAATTTTATTGAGAAATTTCAAAATAAAAAATTATTCAATTTTAGTAATTTTACTATACAGCTGGTTGTGCACTGACATTAAACATTAACATTAAACATTAAATATTTTTTGTGGTGATAGAGTGTGCTATTTATGTAATGGAATTTAAATTAAAAGGTGTTTTAATGATTTTTTTTAAATTAAAGAAGACGTATGCGTCTGAATGCGTGAAGTCTCGCATCGGCAGCCAGAATACTCAATGAAATCTTTTCACTTTTTCTCTTATACGACACATAAATGAAAGATGGATAACCTCTGAAAGCCCTTCTGAAATATTATAACCTCGTCTCTTCAATACTTTCTAAATAGCAACTTTTATGCATATTTAAATTCCTTTTGATAAGTAGCTAATCATTCGATTCCTTAATCAATATCATTTATATCGCCTCTCTCTGCAGTCAAGACTCTCTTGTGATATTATTTTCTAAATAGCAACTTTTATACACATCATTATATTTAAATTCCTTTTGATAAGTAGCTAGTCATTCGATTCCTTAATCAATGTCATTTATAGTAAACTCGCAGATATGATTCAGCTTTACACTGCTACATATTTTAAAACCTCTTAAAATCACTAATTTTATTAACTAAAAATATCTCTGCAAAATTAAAGGTTTTGAATTTTAAATAACATAAATTGACTAAATAAAGGAATCATTCTTATGCAAGAATTTCCAATAATTATTTCAACTGTTATCATTCCTTTTTAGAATTTAATAGAGTTAATTTGAAAAATAAATTTAAAATTAATGCTGTACATTTTCTATCTCATTTTTTTTACAGTAACTTAACTAATAACATCAATAAGTTTTAAGGCAAGCGCCATTTGGAGGTGTGAAAAACTGATGCAACAACAACTACAACAACAAAGGAAAAAAAAATTGGTTTTCATTTAATTTAAAAAAATTATTATTAAAAAAATTAGCTACGAATTTTTGAATCGAAATAATAAATTCAGAGAAAAAAAAATGAACTTCTAAGTGCTATAGTTTTTAAATTACGCTGAAACACACATACATACAAGCATATATATAAAAATCTTTCTACCTATCTCTCTCCCGCTGTATATATAACATATATATATATATATGTGTGTGGATATATATATATGTGTGTATATATATATATATATGTGTATATATACACACACACACATATATATATATGCTGTTAGAATTTAACTACTTTGCAAACCCTTCCCTCTCACTTGTAAAAAATGGAAAGCGAAGGAATATAAATATAATCTTTATTTATTTATAATATATATATAGTATGAGTCATAGTAAAGGATTAAAATTTATAAAGATTATATTTATATTCCTTTGCTTTCCATTTTTTAAGAAGCGAGAGGGAAGGGTAAAAAAGGCCATTTGCAAAGTAGTCGCATTCTAACAGCACGAGAAGAGGTATTTACTCCTGCGCTGCAAAGAAAATCTAATCTAGCCATGAAGGCGGATCCGTTGTTTGAACCGGAGAAATATTAAATCAAAGCAAAGTGCGAACACGGGAGACGGGCTTCCAAACTTCAAACGCACCACTGCGCTTCGCCGACTGCGACAAAGAGCTATCATTTCCCACACCGTCATGCTGCGACTGACATCGAACGTTGCCTAGCTGACAGAACAAAGGATAGGAATGTAAATTATTAATATCGGGACCAGTTTTCCACTACTTGATTTGGCGTCGTCACACTAATCGCTACCTGACAACACAACTCCGCATTTATTCGAAGCTTTCTGCTCTACCTGGAAGTTTCGCTTCCTTATTTCGCTGGAGTTTTGTGTCCTTTAATTCAAAAGTGGAGAATTGCATGCATAACAGATTCTTCCAGCGTTTCTCCTACATTAATACTCTACAGAAAGTTAATGATGATTCTATTCTTTTATGAGATTTTACGTTAGTTAATCTAATTGAGAAAGGAAGGTGGATACATCTCGTCAAACTTCATCTCAATAATAAGCTCTGGGTTAGGCGACTTGCATTGTAATTGGATGATTGAGTACTTGAATAAAACTAACTAAAGTACTACATGGATTTGCAATTTTTCATTTCCTTTCGATAGTCGGATTGGATGTCATTAGGTGTGCTGGGAAATTGTGAGCTTTCACATGAACAGGAACTTTTCGTAAGGATATTAATAATATTGAGAAATACTACAGTCGATGAAGTTATTTTATGTTTAGAGATTTATCTGCGAAATGGAAATGGTAGGAAATCATCGTGGTCGAATCATTCGTAGTTCAAAACGAATGTGTGATCAAATACTTTTCTTTTATATTAATTTGAAACTATAAATTTACATATTAGATATGCTGTTAGGTTTATCATATCTACTAATTTTAAGGAAGTAGATCTTATAATAATTTAAGTTATAAAAATATTAGAAGCACTATGAATTTCTTATGAATTCTCATAGATTTGTATAGAACAAAATGCATTATATTTTTGAAATTTACTATCAATGGCATATATATTTTGTTATCAATATGTTAATTTCTTTTTTTAACCAACACTTACTCATTGTATTTTTTTTTTCAAAGTTCAATATTTATCGTTTTTTCAAGTCATGTTTGTATAAAACAAGCTGGAATCAAGTTGTTAAATATATTTTACATGTAAGCATTAAAAGTTTACTTTTTTAAAATCAGAAATCAACAACAGCCTATAAATAGATTTAAAAATAATTTTGGATTGTTTTTTTTAATTTTTTATTAATTATATATGCATTAATAGTACATAAATTGATTTACTATTTAAATTGTATAGATTAGTAAACAACTGAGTGAAACTGACAATTCACTGTAGTAGACTGTAACTTCAACAAATATAAAAATAATAATAAAGACTTCGTTTTCGTATTATCGTTTGCTATAATCTAAATTGACAAGAATTAATTTATTTCCAACACATTTTGCTGAGTAAAAAACAATTACTAAATAACTACAACTATTTCTAAATTTAGTCACTCTTACTTATTTTATAAAATGAATAACTTCAACACTAGATGCATTATATGATGAAACGATGTTTATAAAACTTGTAAACATCTGTTTCAATGCTATTTTAATTGCAATGAGAGTATAAATAGGTATTATGAATGTCTCTATCTCTCCATTATATCTCTATCTCTGAATCTATAAGCTATTGTCCCTCAGTAATATAATAGAGATATAAAGTAGAATTATCATCGTAAGCCCTTTTATAGGCTAAGAGTAAACATCAATGAATTTTTATAGAAATTAATTTCCACTAACTTAAATGGAAACGACCTTTTAAAGGATTATTCTCTTAAATGTTAGATATTTTGCCCATATAGATTCATTTTTAAAGCACGTGTCTTTTGCGAGAATATTGTTTCTTGTATTGTGAATTAGTCACAAAGAATTAAATAAAATTGAAAAGTAAAGGAAACATTATAGTATACAGAATAAAAGGATTAAATTAATAGATAACAAAAAATGAGTAACATTAGTGTTGTGAAAATTTAATGGAATAGTTTCGAAAAGTCATTTTTGAAATATTTTTCAAAAGAAGAAGCATAATTTTATGTTTTATATGATATTTATGTTTTCATTATTTTGTGAATAATTTTATTGTTTTATATTATTATTATTATTATTATATTTTAACTATAATTTTATTTTTATAATATCAGAAAGTACTGAATATAATGGTTTGCATTACAACTATGTAATGAAAATTTATATTTGGTTTAAACGCCATATTTACCAAATATTTTTACTCAATATTAAGTAGGAAAAAAACTGTTAGTTTTCAAAATCTGTTTTAATAATATTTGTTACTGTTTTCACTATTAATGATTATTATTTTTTTTTCAATTAACATCGAAATTAAATTTATTGCCGAAAATACAAGTTTTCTTGTCTGTCTGCATGTAATTACCTCAATATTTTAATGAAACATACGCTATAACAACAATATAAACGACAATATTTTAATGAATGACTTTAAACAATACAGTTTAATCTATGCAACAGTTGCTCTTTAAACTACAATCTTTAATCTATACAACAATTTCTCTTTAAATTTGGCTTAGTTTTAGTTTTTTTATAGCTCTATAGAAACTAATTTTATGAGTAATTATGTGAAAGTATATTGTTTCTTCAAATGAAATTTTGAACTTCATTTCTCCAATGTTGGGTTTAATTTTTTTTATCAGAAATTATCGGATACGAAAAAAAAAGATATGATGTAATATATTTTTGAGAAGAATAAATCTGAAGATATATATATATATATATATATATATATATATATCTTAAATGATCGTAGGTATTAAGAACGTATTTATTGATAAGTATAATTGATAATAATTGATTGATAATAAGATTTCTGTTGCTGCTTTTCATATTTTGTTATATATTTACTTCTGAAACAAAGTTCTATGTCAAAAACGGCCGTACATCAAATAAAAGCCAAATTTATTTTGGCCTATTAAAACTTTTAACATGTTATTCTAGCAATAATTATTAGGATAGCTACTTTCCTGTGTTTCACTGATAATCTATTTTATATTTGTATCTTAACACCTTTCAATTGCAATGCCTTTGACTGAGTTTTGATCAATTGTACATTGCTCACCTTTACATTATTCATAATTAGGAAACATAGTTAAGGTTCAAAAATAAATAAGCTCACAGAAAATCACGCTCAGTTACTAATGTTTTGACATTGCTGAGTATTACTGATCGCTGCGAATATAAAGATGTGTATGTACCGTACAAGCTTAGGACCTGAATCCCAAGTTGAGCTTTCTGGTGATAATGTGTTTTTATATGCAGTGTTAGGTACCGGAACAAAAAGTTTTATGTATGATATATGTCTCATGTACGTGCATGTATAATTGTGAGCGTAAGAAGATAGTTGTTTTGGATGACTTTAGACATCTACTTAAAAATAAGGCAGTGGTATTTCTTGGTTTTCTGTCATTTGCTATAAATTTTATTTCAAATACTAATCACGTGATAAGCAATCTTTGTACAATTGTCTTTATGGCCCAAAAAACATCTATGCAGAAAAAGGGAATCAAGTTCAGCAAGCACGCATTGCAAGACATCAGCAGTAAATTTTAAAAACTGCTATTCCAATCCATTCCACAACAAATCCGGACAAGAAAAATCAAAATACCAAAAACTTGAGTTAAAAAAAAATGGGGGGATGAGTTTACGATACCCACAAACGCATTCGTTCCAATCCTATTCTTCAGCAATAGTGGGGGCTGCTTATCACTTCTATAGAGCCATTAGATGTCCCCCCGAGGTTTCAGCTTGAAGCCTGGATAATGCTCTTCGGGTAGAGATAAGATATATTCCTTGATATGTCTTAGATGGAGCTAAACAGATGGTCCCCTGATTTCAGGAGCAATGGTATAAAGTGCTCTGGAGTAGTTTTGGTAAAAGGTGTAAGGTGTCTTTTCCCATTTTCGGCTTGTTTTTGTTTGTATGTATTTTATTTCCTGATAGACGCCCGAATCGCGGATAGAGAGAAAGAAGTGATACTGAATCCAGCTTATCGCCTCCAAAGAAACATGTGCAGTAGAAGTAAACGTTCATTGCTTACGTAAGTACATTTGCATCAGATACCCGTTAAATATTCGATGCTTTTCTTGATATTTCGTGATTTTCTTTGATATTTTTAGTGCTCGTATGGTGCTTAGAGGATTATTGCAAATTGCTTTACAGTAATTTGTTTTAAGAGGATATAGGGTTGAGTGATGTTTAAGTAAAAATACAAATAATATGAAAGTTTTTCCTTCTTTTTTTCAAATTTTATGGTCAACTATAACCGTGTAAATTTTGTATTAATATAATTAGGTTATTTTATGGAGTATATCTTCAACTATAGTTACTTTTTTGTACTTTTTCTGTTTGTTTAATTAAAAAAAATTCTTAACTGAATTATTCGGAAACAAGCATTTTGAAATTACATATTTTAAGACGTTAAACATTCAATTGGATTCAAATCAACAATAGATTGGAAGAGAATAAAATGAATTTAAAGGCTTAATTTGGAATATTTATCATTAATTTAGAAAAGTGTGAAAAAAATACAAGAAAATACACGGTAACAAAATTACTATTAATTTTAAAATTCATCGTTAATTTTTTAAAATATTGCAAAGTTACTTTACTAAAAAGAAACTGCCATATCATTTATAATGACGTGATAATAATAGAAAATTATATCATTTAAATAATTAATTTAAAATCTTTTAATTAACAATATTAACTAATTTAAGTCGAAATTTACTTTTTCTGTATCTTAAACGAAATCTTCTGATTTAAAATATTAATTTTTGAGCAATTAAATTTCTGTCATCTTTGGAAGTTTAACTCAAGCATGAAAAAGTGTAAAACCTAAGTTTCTTGAATTCCTCATTCAAAGAATTTTTCAGAGAAGCTCTTAAATAAATAATGAAACATCTAAACTCGTATCTATTTAATGTATTCCTTAAACATCATTCATTAAAACTAAAAGAAATTAAAAATAATGTATTCAAAATATAACATATTCAGAAAACAAATTAAAACTCAAAATTAATGATAGAAATAATAATTGCTTTTTCTGAATTGGCCAAAATATTTAAATAGCAATTATTAGTATAAAATTATTGATGAATCTTTCAGAATTAATTCAAATAAGAAATTACATAATTTACAACTATAAAAATATTGACGTAGTTTATAGCAGCATTTTTAAAGATTTTAATAATAAATACAAATGAATTGGGTTTCTTTTTTAAAATGTATTGAATTTCTAAAACTTCCTCTCAAGAAATTAAAATTGGACATAATTTCAAGGTGCATAATTTATTACAAGCAATCTTTTTTACTTTTTGTTAAGAATTCGTCTTGAATAAAATTAGGAAGCTTTGAATAAACCAAAACGATCATTTTAAAATTTTATTTCACTATTTATTTATTTTTCCAATTTCTGCATTTTTTTTTCTTTAGCATTTTTTCATGAAAATGATTTTAAATTTGCTTTCGATCTTTTGAAATAAATTTTATTCATTTCTTATGACAGATATTTAATATACATTTAACTGTAAGAGCTCGATACTTCAAAATAGATTAGTCTTAGGTTTAGTTTTGAGGCATTGAGCTCTTACTGTCTTTTAATTTAAACAAATGTCATCAGCAATGAAATTTTACTGAAAATGCAGATATATTCATAAAAAATAGGAAATTTTATATAAAAAAAATCTTAAGTGTATGAAAACACTTCACAATATAAAATAATATCTCTTGATCTTATGTAAGAGGATTTCATATAAGGTGAGGAATAAAGGTTGAGCCCCCATGTCACACACCTCTGGATCCACTGGAGTTTGTATTCCCTTTCCTATATTATATTTTAATCTTATTTACTTTCGTAAAGGCATCCTAACATGTGGTCTTTTAATATTGAAATGAGTCATTCTTTAACTACCATTATCCGAATGATGCTTGTAGTTATCCTCTAACTATATAATATAGGTACAGGACGTTGATACTTCTGCTTAACTTACTGGTAATGGCAGGTACATTTGAAGGAAAATCAATGTTTAAAAATTCGATGCAATTGTTTACAGGCTTGTAAAGATAATATAAATTGTCATCAGTTTTGCAGGGGTAATTATATATATTATATGTCTGGAAATACCAAAATTCTGCTATTTTAAAAATTTTTTTTCTCATTATATGAAAGAAAAAAATTGATTGTTATGTACAACTTTTGTGTATTGGCTTCAAAATCGAATCCCTCAAAAGGGACACCTTAAATATCATCTTTCAAATCATTTTTTTAAAATGAAGTTTTCTCTTTTGAGGGTTGAATGAATTTATTTTGTATATATTCAAAGGCTTCTGATGTGAATTATTTTAACAGAAATGAAGAAAATATTTGAAGATATTTTTCTTCAGTTGTCAGGTGTCTAATCAGGTGTTATATAAATTTAATAATTTAAAAAAAAAGCTCTTTGGAATATATGTTGTTAAAAACTTATTCTACACTGAATTATTGTAAACATTTTTCAAATATATTAGACAAATAATTATTTTTAAATCCAAAATCATAAAAGGCAATAATAAATTGGCTAATATAACTAACTCTCTGTATATTTAAAACACATATAAATATATATTTAATGAAAATATTACTTTTTTGCCATATTAAACTAACTAGTCCAGTTAAAATCTTGAGACAACCTTGAGACAGCAAACATGATTGTCTCAATTATTTGACTTTTGTTCCTTTCCTTAAAATCTACATGCGACATTAGGCTAAATATAGTACATAAACATATATGTTTCCATATTTATATAAAACATAGTTAATATTATTTTAATAATGAAATTTGTTAATTCAATTTTAAAATATTATTACATTTTTTTTATCTGAAATGTCTTCATGATAATTTTCGTCTCCTCTAGGTTTAGCCAATGCCTTTCTTTTCGCAAAAGCTCATTTTTGTGCAGTTCAAAGTGCATAAAAAATGAACAGAGTTTCACTTAAGCAGCAAAAAAGAAAAAGTCTGATCACTCTGCCTCCCACGAAAAGAATTTCAAATTGTAATTCTTCGCGGAAAAGCAGCATTTCGGAATGTTTTGAATCAGTTCAGAATTCAGGGAATGATTTGCTTTGTGAATCAAATAAATAAAAAATGCAAACACCTACCTTATGTGTTGGGGGAAATTATTTGCACCAGGGGAAAGAAACTGTATTTTAGATTCTAGTGAGAGAAAAATATTTTTTAGGTCTTCGTGAATGTTCTCTCTTTTTCTCTCTTTTTTTAAAGCTACAGGTCTTTTAAAAAGGCTGGCTTGAAAAAAAAATTCTTCTTCTCTAGAGGGTAGCTTCTAAAAGTGTATTCCCTTATTCTTTATCTTCTCCTTATCCATTAGGTTGCGTATACAATGCAATGTCTTAACGAAATTATCAACTGCGAAGAAGTTAAATTGCTTTCTCAGAGCTTAAAACAACCAATAAACTGGAGTGTATTCAAAGAGAGGGGAGGAAGTTTCATGGCGCATCTATGGTAATGAGAGATAGAGGTTGTTATTAGTACCATGAAAAAATAGGAAGAAGAAAAAAAATAGTTTGTTGGGAGCAAATTTTATTTATCTCAGCATCATTTGTAACATTTGATTTATGGTACATTTCACGTAGAACATTTTTTATGGCTTTAATAGAAATGGTACATTGGATCAATTGAATACTTCAAACATTTTGAATAATGTTGCTGTAAAAGAGTATAAATAAAAGAAATATAGAAGAAGCTATTATAATATCTTGCTTGTCATTAACTTAATATTTATTATGGTTTAAAATAAAAAGGGTTAAAATTTTGATGTAATATAAATATAACGTGATGAAGATTGTACTTTATTTGAATTTAGAAATGCACAATATTGTTCAAATATTAATTTTATTCACTATTTATAAATAAACCAGTTTAATTATGAAAATAGTGTTAAATTACTTAATTCCTATGCTTCTATGTTTCAATAGCTTAATTATATTTAGTTTGCGTTTTTTTACTCCCTGTTATGGGAAACAACCTTTATTCAATTCCTACTATTAGTTCACACTCTCCCTATATATATTTATATATCTTGTTCAAATTTTCAATCGTTAATAAAATACTTTTTATTCATCCACTCAAGTTCAAATATATTTTTTAAAACTTGTAGTGGATGACACTTGATGTTAATACAGTTTTTTCAAATATTAATTAATTATTAATTAAATTTAATTAATTAATTATAGTTTTATATGGGAGAAAATTTTTTCTCTTATACTCGTATAAGATATTTAGCAGGACATAAATTTACGAATAAATACCGTCAGTGGCGAAGCGTGTAAATCGCTTGAAAAAAAATTTCTTTTTCAGATTCTTTTTTCGTTCTGGATTCTAGTCTGAGTCAAGGAGGGAACATGTGCGCTTTCTATTTTGCCACTTAATATTGTGATTCTGTCATATGTATATACATATTTATATTAATTGTAATTATTTAATAAAAAGTAACTAAAATAAAATTTTTCTTTGTTGACCTAAGTAGGAATGACTTAAATTTTTTTTTATATTACCTGTTTATTAGTAATGTAAAAAATTGTTGTAAATAGTTATGATTAATATTTTCTATAAAACTTTCAGTTCTGACTGATTCCCTTTTTGAAGTTGACAATCATTATAGTAGACTATAAAAGTTTATAAATATATAACGAACTAAGTGTATTTCTTTAAAAAAAGAATAACTTTTAAGAAAGTCATATATTCAGCTTCAAAAGAAATTCATATACGCATTTTTGAAATTCATCATTACATTCTTGGTTGATGATGCTTGGATATGAGTAACAGACAAGAACATAATCTTTCTGAGGACGGAATGCAATTTTAAATTTGTTTGATAATCATGGGAATAAAAAGGAACATCAATGACTTTCTTATTAATAAAATAGGAAAGAAAACATACAAGGAAAATTCTTAAAGATGCCGAAGATTATAATCTGCTACATAAAAATTCATGAAAGTTTTTTAAGTTATTTCCCGAAGATTGAAACAAATACTTTGGTTATCAAAATATGAGATCACATACCGTAAACTTGTTAATTTGAAATGAGTTTTATACTCTAGACACTTATCAAGTTTCAGAATTTTAAGTGGCATGTTGTCGGAAATATCAAATAAAATTCTTGAAAAAAGAATTACGCTACTCATTTGTTTTCTAATGGCATTTAATTATGATAAGCTTAGAGATTATATTTTATAACGACAATTTGTTAAGATAAAAAAAAATTATTTGCGTGAAAAATTCTGTCAAAATATTTCTATTTATATTCTGTCTAATTATTTATATTTTGACACACATTCGAATTCCCTACGTTTACGTTACTTTACGTTACGTTACGTTACGTTATCTTATCTTTTTTCCTGTGCTACACGTTCATATTTGTTTAGTGCGACAGTAAATAGTTACCTTATTTTTATTCTATCACGAATTTTGTTTTACAATAATTGTGTGCACTTACTTTGCTTGTATTCATTTTATTGCATTCATTTTCCATTAGCAGAATTGTAAAATTTAATTTTACTATTATATTGTCGAAATTTTAACAATATTTACATGCATATTGTAATAATTATATCTCAGTTTCTACAGTATAGTTTACCTTTTTGAAATTCATGGACTTTGACATAAAAAATGGAAAGTGCCCTATTATAACAATCCTCATTTATAGAATCATTTTTATATGAATGAACAACAGCCACATTAATAGCAAAATCTTAGTTTGTTACAAATAGTAGAGGATATTTTAAATTAAAAATATCTCTCCAAAAGTGCACTATTTCTATTACTTCTGTGAGAAAGGCATCTAATTCTTTTTCTTTCTTTAAAAGATTTTCAGAAAATGCTGATTAATTTTTTAAAAATTAATCTTCAAACGTTTGATAATCAACAATAAATTTATTTTACAGACATATTTGGCTTTGTCTGTAAAATATCTGTTTTGAATGGCACCACTAAAGCATAGATATCCATCAGAGTTAATGAACCTTATAACTTAAATCATACAGATTATGCAAGCAATCATGCAATTTATTCATAGAATTTATACAAATTTATCCAATTTTCAACTTTGTTGAAAGTTAATTTATATGAAATACAAGAGGAATTTACGCGCATCAACCTGCATTCAACATTAATCTAGAAACTATGTCTAAGAGTGCTTATAATGAAAATTGTTGTATGTAGTTGTCAACAGCTTCTCGATGAGAAGATTAAGGTGCAAATATTTAACAGTTTAAGAGTAATTTGCTTACTAGTTAATATAACCTATGTTATAAATAATCAACAAGTTTATCTGATCCTTTATGGCGTTTATCATAATTATCTATTTTAGTTCATTACTTTGTCATCTAAAACATTAGATCTAATGTTTATCTTTTTACATGTTTTGAAAAAAAATGTCAGTCAAAAACATCAGTTAAAATATTTTCTCAACATTTACCAAAATATACTAAACTAAACTTTATTCATGGTGCCATTTTTAAATAAAATAGTTCAAGAAATTCGTGACTTATTTCCAAAGCTTTTTATAACGTTTTTTTTTCCTTTTCTTATTTTGAGATTAGATAAAGTAAAGATTTATGATAGTGAAATTGAATACTTCTCTCCCCTTATTTTTTTCTCACTTAGAAGACTTCGTAAAATTTGGAATTAAATCAGGAAATGCTTCGATTCAACTTTTAAACTTTCCCAGACTCCAGGATTCTTTTTTTACGGGCTATGAAATTTTCTCTTAGTCATGGTTTTTAACCGGAGCTCACGCATTTCAACAAAGTTGTTTACGAACTGAATTTTTTCTTGTTTTCAAAGCTCCCCCCAAAGATTTTTTTTTTAACTTTTAAACCTGCTCCTAAGCTTGAAGGAAGACATATTTTTCGAAGAAAAGGCAGAAAATTCTATTTTATCTCGTTTCAATGCTTTGTTTTATTTGCAGGATATTGTCTGTGTGGGTGAAAAAGAATGTCTACATAAACAATCAGCAAATAAGATTTTTCTTTTCAAGGCATATATTCATTCATACATCTCTTATATAGTTAAAAGATCTGTTTTTAAAAGATTGTAATTTCTTTTTCAAACAACTAACGACTTCTATTATCCTACATTTAGATGTTCAAAACGTTTCATACGAATAAATTTATTTATTTTTATTGAGATAGCAATGCTATCATACGCAAAGTCATTTTAGTTGTGTATAATAATGCCATTATTTCCTGAAATATTTTTTAACATGAAAACAATAAAATTTGGGGATAAAAGACACAAGTTACGGACTAAATTTAGCAGTTATTTTATTAAATAGCTTTAGACAAAATTTCAGAAACTAAAAAAAAAAAAAAAAAAAAAAAATGATTTTACAGTTCTTTTCAGTTTTAATATTTTTGAACAATATTATAAGTTTTGAATAAATTTAGTTTTGGAGAATTGAAAGTAAAAGTAAATTAAAAGTTTCTGTTGACTGAAACTTATGTACTTATATGCTTATAATGCTTGAATTAAATATATGCTTATAATGCTTGAATTAAATATATGCTTATAATGCTTGAATTAAATATATGCTTATAATGCTTGAATTAAATATATGCATGTAATGCTTGAATTAAATATATGCTTATAATGCTTGAATTAAACTTATAATACTTAAGCATTATAAGTTTTACAGTATTATAAATTTGAGTATGGAAATTTATATCTTTGGATACCCATATTTCAATTCAGTATTACATATTCAGTATCAAGAAAGAAATTGTATGAAGGAAAATATTATGTATTGAACTATAGAGGTTAACTCAAGTGATTCAAATTCATTTTAGAAAGTTATTATGTTTCAAAATCAATATTCCAAAATAATTTACTACTTCTAAATATTGAAAAGAACTATTTTATACTTACTCAAAATTGTTAGTAGACTGTAAAAACTATGATATATGAATGTTACAATAAAGGTTAATAATTAATATAGCAAAGAGTATAAGTAGAGTAAATAGTAACAAAGAGTGAATATAATAAAATAACGTTTTTTTGTGGATAATAGTTAACATTTCTTTTAAATAATCGGTATTTTCCATCAGTAAATCGCAAAAATTGATATTTCAGATAAATAGCCCTTTTGGAATATGATTGAAGACTGATCTATTTGATTAAGAACGATTTTTTTTGCCAGATATTAGCATCTTGAAAGGTGAAAAAAAGTCAGTGTAATTGCAAAACTCTTTTCTTTTTCATTGTTGCCTTTAATATCTAAGAAGTATATTTAGTATTCGAAAAGCATATTTAAACGAATTTAAGTATCTATTTAATATATAAGAAAATTTTAAATATATAATTTTTCACTTTTTTACTCGAGTACTTTTGAAACGATAAAAGTAAAGTAAATAACCTGTTTAATATATCATAAAGAATTTTTATAAATAATAAAAAAAGTGTTAATAAAATAATGAGAAATAAGTTTTTATACTTTAAATTTAATTAATTTGTGTACAAACCTGGAAACAAATTTGCACTAAACATTTATTCATTATTCTTTATTGCTAATAATATTTCAATAAATATAAAATTAAATCAGAACTACATAATCTTGTTTTTATATCTTTTTACAAAATTTTTAATATATTACAAATAATTGTGGTAGTCAAAATATTAATATTTTTCTTTGTTGCTGTAATGAAATTTATTCTGATTCTAATTTAGTAATGAATTAATTCCAATTCCCCATTTATCATTATGGATTTTATGGTAAAGTAATTAAAAATGATTAGTTACAATCTGAGATGAAAACGCTAATTTTGTATATTATAACAGGTATTAAGTTCTGCTCTTTCTATTTGTTAACCGAAATAGTTTATAACGTTTTCAAAACTATTTCGATTTCATTTAGGGACGGATTTTAATTTAAAACTCTGGTTAAAATGTGATTATCGTATTTTGTTATCTTACTAACTTATATGTAAAATGTGCGTATATTATTTTGAGGTTTAGGTTTTCTGTTAATGCAAACTCTAATTGAAAATAGGCTGAATGATATAGGTAATTTATTCAATCAGTATCAAGTACTTTAGTTATGAACTCGAGTTCTTTCTTTATAAAACTCCAATAAACTTAGTTTACTTTAATTATTAAATTTCGGGTGATTTTCTGAATGGCAGAACGAAAATATTGCAAATTTATCTACATTAAACTTTATATTTTATATTAAAGCATGTTTAAAAAAAGGGAATTTTAATAGTTAGAATTTAGATATTATGAAATTTAGCTTGAAACATTTTGGAACAGAAATAATATTATAAATGCTTAAAATTTACAGGGGACCGAAAATCAGAGATTTCATGTAAATAAGTTTCACAGAAAATGTAATGAAAGTATTTTGCAATGTCTAATTGGGTTCATGGTGAAAGGTTTAATCAGTAGGCTTTAGGTAAATAAAAAATTTTCATTTAATATTAATAAGAAGAAAGACTATATAAAGGTATCATAGATGAGTTTTTAAATTTGTAGAAATATCCTTTTAAAAAAAATAATCAGACAAAAAATATATGTAATTAAATTTATGTTGTATAGCTTTCAGAAGTTTTGAAATATAGAATGGAACAGTATTCTGACAATTATCAAATATAAAGTTAAATTGAAACACGAGAAAAATAAGTATACATTAATGACTTGCTTGAAAAAAATTTGAATGCGTTAAATTATGAAAATTTTATTTTCAAAGTAGATTTATTTGTTGGTGTTTCTAGCGTATAAGGAATCTTACAATTTTTTCCCTTTTCATTTTCCTTATATCTTTTACAATTTTACATTCTGATTATAAAATTTTCTCAATGTTTAACGTGGTATATACACTTATCAATAGCTGTTCACTATTGTAGCTTATCCTATTATTCGTTAGAAATTTGTGTAACTAAAAATTGCTATTGAATAATATGATGAGCTGTATTAGTGGAAAGTTATTGATAAGTTCTTAATAAAGAAGGAAGTTCTTAAAAAGATAATTTCTTAAAAAATAAGTAAATTCATAAAAAATTAAAGTAGGATAAGTTATTAAAAAGTTCTTAATAAAGAGTCAATGGGATTATCAACATTTAAAGAAAAGAGATATATAAATATATACAAGGATTATGTAATACATTCATAAAATTTGTATGATAATTAAGAAATTTCTTTTGTGAATTATTAAATCGGATTCATAAAGGATGGTAAATTTGTGAATATTGGTATTATTGCATTTTATTACTTTATGTAAGCTCATAAATATTTATTAAAAAAATTGTTTTCTGCTTGAAAACCTTAAGAATACAGATATATTTGAAAAAAATATATTTTATTTCATGTTCTGTAAAAACTACTGCATTATGAACATAAATTTAAAATATGAAAATATGAATTTTTTTTATTAATTCAGTTAAAAACGAAAAAATCAAATAATTATAATAAATGCATTTATCTATATGATCATCCATGACTTACACTTTGATCGATTTTTTTTTCACTGAGGTTACATTACATATCGATATTTGGTTAAAATGTATTTTAACGGATACATTTTAACCACATATCGATAAATCTTTCGATCCAGACATTCCAATACGTAAAAATCAGCATTTGATGAAGTGAAGATTACAAATCACACCTTTCTCAAAATAGATTCGAGGTGTACAGAAGGGGTACCACCAGAAGTAGCACATCTAAATATTTACATCCAAATCATTCTTCTTCCATGAAATCCAACTTTCCCAACCCGTAATGGTTGGGGAGGGATGAACGTTCGACTGAAAGTCTTGATAATGATATCATCTGCCGATTTCTCTTCATGCCTCTGGGCCTTACCATTTCCTCCAACAATCGCTCATGATTGATGGATATGCAGTTTATCATCGAACTTTAAAAAATTTCTTTTTTTCCTTTCGTTGACCTAAAAAGTTGCTTGAAAGCGAAAATCTAATATCGAATAGTATGTCTTCTCGCTCTCTAGTACTTTTCTTTTTATATATCTCTTGTGCTCTTGATATATTTTTCGTTTCTTTCAAATATCAGTATAAATTTAGTCTCTTTATCTATGGATATACAAGCTTCTTTTGATCTAAGTGCTGGCCAGTTTTTTCTTTCTTTCTTTTTGAATCTATAATGTTATGATGGTGGTGCTTGCTTCACTTTCGATTAGATTGAAGAGAAGATATGCAGATCAACTTTTATTTTATTTTTTTCATTAAATCCATTAGTTAAAAAAAACTTCTTGGGTATGTTTTTTATAGACAGTACCAAAAGGTTAAGAAAACACATACCTGAGTAACCACAAAATATCATGGTTGAAAATATAGATTATAAGAGAATGTAATAAAATTAACCTGGCGTTTTTTGATTGTTTAAAACATGTAATGATTTAAAATATTACGAATTTTATTAAAAATAAAAGTCTAGTTTTATGATTCAATAGACGGATATTAACATTAAAAGCTATTAATGAAGTCAAGTTTGAATGTTACGTGTAGCTAATTGAACACATAATCATAATAAAAAATGCACTGGTTTAAAAAAAAATCAGAAAAATTACTATTGAATAGTCAAAAATAAGTAAATTTTTATAAAAATTGAGCAGTATAAGTAAAAAGTAATGCTTCATCTGAATATGACATGCAAATTAGTGGAGCTGTTATCATTTCAAGCAAATGGATGTATGGTCAAAAACAGGCTTTCAAAACGTTTCTGAGAGTAAAATTAGAGAGCGAAATTTCGATATGACCATGCTTAAGATATGAGAATTCGACATTAGTTATCTCATAAATGGAGAGTCATTAGGTGAATAGAGGTTGGCCAGAGTCAATACTATATAGCAAGATGACTGAATGTAAGCTCCTTGTAATTCATAGACTGTGGGAATGCATTTCTATGAGCAAACCCAGCTTATGGAAGGTACAAGGGAGAAAGACCTAGAACTACAAGTGAGAAAGATGATAGCAGTTAACTGCAAGATGGCATGAAAGCAGTAACTTCAAAACCGCTACACCAACCTATCTCAGATTCCATTGTAACAATCACTAGAAGGTTGCTATCCAGATTAATGTGTCCGGATATCTTTACGAAGGAGAATTGCAAGGCAATCTATGCAAGACGTGCGGCATTATATGTTCTCTCCAAATTACGCCACAGAGATGAAGGGTTTAATTGGGAAAGCACAAATCGCAGTTGGAGTACAAGGCAATGGAGTTCTGTACTCTGTATTGATGAGTCCAGATATAGTTTTCAAACGGATTCAAGGGATTCAAAAAGTTATTAAGCAAACAGATTTGACAAAGCAATAGACTTTGTTGCTAACTAAATTAATAAACTTCATCATTTTGAACATGGAATATAGCTATCGTGCCTGTATAGCAGTTAGAGGTGATTACATAATGTTTTTGTTTTGTGTCTAATTCGTAAAGCACTGTTTATTAGTGCTTTAGGCAAATTTCATTAATTTTCAATGAATAAAAGTATCCCATTCGCAATTTTCCTGATTTTTCCTTAATTTTTGGAAACTAGTGCATATAAATGTGTTTAAATCTAGTCGATGATGTAAAATTAACGGTAGTCAATATACAATCAAACATTTAGCTGGTTTAACTATTTCTAAATTTAATTATTATATATTATTATTACTATTTATTTTTTATTCTGTTAGAAGTATTTACATATTAGAGGTAATAAATCTACGGTGAGAGAAAAACATACATGAAGTATCATTGTTTAAACATTTTATTGTGAATAAATAAAATAAAATTTCTTCACAATAAAAACATTTATATTGCATTTATAAATGATATCATTCAACTTCATTTTACAACATAAAAATATACAAATATTTGGAGAGGAGATAGTATTTGAATAATCAATGAGATTGATGCATTGCATGGTTATAAAATGGTAAAAATAAATACTTTTTACCTATAATTAAATATTATGTGAAGCCATGTTTATTTTTGGAAATAAGGTAAGTCAATGATTTTTTTTTCATAGTGAAACATTCTATTCTATTTATTTGTATACTTATTTAAAATATTTATCGAAATATTAATCTGAGATGAAAAGGTCTGCATTCATGTATGGGCCTGATGGCCCTGTGGCTAGCGCTCGGTGCCACAGATTTCGGGCTAGAGTCCCATTGGTTCTATGAGTGTTTGTAGTGGTTCGGCATTCACTTTAAATTTTAGGTCCCGGTCTAATATGACTATACAGCGTTGGGCGTACGGTTGACAACCCTACCCTGTAAAAAGAAACCATCTCCTACCCCAAAATTTGCCTTGTACCGCCATGGGCTGTAGTGCCAGAGAGTTAGTTAGTTAATTACTTACTTACTTGCTTACTTGTATAGTATATGCTTTAGTACTCATTAACAGTTAAAAATGTTTGCGTAAGAAAAATGACATATTTATTATGTCAGTAATAATTATTACTAATAGAAGGGAATAATAAGAAATCCAATAAAAGCGTTTGTTAATAAAATGTTTTAATAATTGTTTAATAAAATGGAATAATAAAAAATCCAAAATTAATTATTTGCTTATCTAATGAATAAAAAGAGAGAGAATGAATAATGTGATATTTAAATTTTCTTGATGAGTAATAAACTTTATTAAAAAAAAATGTCCCAGGAAAAACGCTACTTTTAGCTTCCTGACTGGTAGTTGCGGATAGATATGCAATTTCTCTTAAATACAAACGACAGGTATCAACAAATAATTAAAAATCCAACAGTTCAAGGCAAAATCTTAATATTAATTACTCATTAATAAGGAAACAGAGTAACATTTGTATCATTTGTATATTGGCATGCAACAAGATTATCTTTAATTTCTCGGAAACATAATATGCATCCAATTGATGTTTAATACCGTGAATATGAACTTTTCTTTATCAAAAAGCAAATTATAACTAATTCTTAAGTGAATAATGGTTTGTTTTAATGATATGCAGTGAAGCTAGTGTATAAGTTGTAAGCCGGGATTGAGTAAAGTAATTCGTCTTTCGGGACTGTTCCTTTATCCTTGGTTTAATTTAACTGGATTGCACGCCCTGCATAGTACCGTTATCTGGAAACTCAACCCTTCAGTAATTCTCTACCGATAGCGGCTTCTATAGAAGTTAGCTCTCTACGTATTGGTTCTAGGATAATGTCGATGAGGTTTCAACTAATAGGATGATTAAAGAATTAAAGGAATCGAACGCATGACTTCCCCTATCAGTGTGAATGCTGGTTGCTACCTGTCTAAGCGGGTCAGTGGTATAATCCAGATTAAAATACTTGCGATTTTAATTCAGTATCTTTCAAAAGACCTCCCAGATATAATTAAATGCATCACTTTTAGATATCAAGCTTTAAATTAAATTGTAATGTGGGGAAGAGGGATGTGTTGGAAGTTGTGAAATACTGACATTTGTCAAGAATATGACTTCTATGTTAAATCTGTGCGTTTATATGTATTTATAAAAATAGGAATGAAGGTACGAATGAAAACTACATTGTTACACTTGTTAGAACTCCTTTTCGGATTTGTTTTTTACTTTGTAATGAATTATTATTTAAATTACATGGTTGCAAATTGCAATAGCTTGATTTTCTGAAAAAGTATGAATTAAGGTATATAGTTCCTGCCACTATTTAAAAATAAATACTGTGTAAGAAATTGTGTTCAATTAAAACGGTCAAACGGTTCAATTAAACGGTCAGGCTTGTTTAGTCTGCGGGCCTCACATATGTAAAGTGGTCGTGGATGTCCATAAAAGATTATCTAATATATAATTATTTGCTTTTTAATCTATAATTAATCTAATATAATGAAAAAACAAGGGTCTAATGGTCGAGTGACAAGCTCTGTTGAGCTTGGTACCACGGGTTTCGGATTTGTGTCCCGGCGATTCCATGGATGCTTGTAGTGGTTCGGAATTCACTTTAAACCGTAGGTCCCGGTCTAATATGAGTGTAGGGCTGAAACCCTATCCTGTAAAAAGAAAAACATCTCCTGTCTCAAATCTGCCACTAGACAGACGGCTTTGGCCCACCATGGGGCTGTTGTGCAATGAAGAAGAAGAATGAAAAAACAAATAAATACTTTGCGTGACATTACATTAATAAGTATTCTAGTATTTAGTTTGATTTTTGTAATAGCCGAACTCAAAAGTGATTAGTCAGATAGTTTTTACTGTTCTAATTTCTTGATATTCATGCGTAAAAATGTTTGCTGATAAACATGTGTTGATCCAATCAGGCTCGCGTTGTTTAGCGTATTTTCAAAATGGAACATGTTTTTGGCTATAAATAGCGGAGATATGAAAAAAAAATATACGTAGATAGGGGTCCTGCATTAAGGTTATCACGGTACTGACAAAGGATCTGATCTTCTAGTTTGCAATAAAATAGAAAACATTTAATGATATTTTTTTAACATTAAATGTTTCCTTTTTATGAAACTAAAGCTTGATATTGTTCCTGTTTCAATCATAAAAAATCTGAAAAAATTAAAAAAAAATTACCAATTTTATTGTTTTAAGCAAAATGGAAATATGATGAGCGAGTTGTATTCTGCATATCTTCTTTATTAAAGTGATATTGAAGGATATGATAAAGTCATATTGGCTTCCACAATATTATAATTTGTAATACGTTATATATAGATAAATAGCAACACGATTTTATGAATTTCAGGGGGCTACTTTTGACTGAGATATTTTAGACGTTTGACTTGACATTTTATAATAACAAATAATTTTTAAATCAATCCATACTTACAATAACAGACGGGTATAAAAATAATCAATGGTATGTACAATTCAAATATAAGCATCATACTTTAAATAGATTTGTATGAATTGAATCGACTCTTTTGTATGCAATCATTATTTGTGAATACACAAAATTAAATATATGGTTATAAATAATATTTATTGATAAAATAAAAACGAATGTATTGGATTTTATAAATATAAATTTATTGTGATAGAAGTAACGTATACATATATGACAAGAAACCATTTCTATTTTTTTATTACTACCTTTTCAAATTGAATGAAATTTTTTAAAATATTGAACTGTTTTATTGTTCTTTCAACTTTTGACGTTAATATGATCAACGATTTTAAGATATCAAATATGAAGTAATTAAAATCAAAGGAACATGCACTTTATATATCAATGGAAATCTTAATAGTGAACATCAAACCGTATAAAATGTTAAATATTTCATTTTAAAAGTGTATTGAGATATGGAATATTTAAAATAGATTCACTGTGGATTGTCAGGTTTTTTTTCATCAAAGAAATTTTCAAATTTATATTGAATAAATAATCATTAGTTTTACACAAAAATTTTTTATAATTTTTTACCTCAACATTAAGATATTTTCTTTTTCACTAGTTTATTTTGTAATATAATTCATTTTAGACAAACACTCCATCCTATTAGTTTTCTACTACAATATTCAATATATCTTCATTCATTTGATATCTCAGTTGTAAATAAGGGAACTAAATAAAGGGGAATAAATTACTTTACTGAACTTACTTTTAATTAATTGAAATTATTTTATTGATATTTTACTTTATTGTATTACGTTAATTAAGGGGAATAAATTACTTTAATGCATATAGATCATTATTTATACAAATTCAACCAACCATGAATTCAGGATTTGTAATTACTTAAAAATGTTGCAACGATTTAATTAATTTTAATTTGTCTGAAACTTTTGATTTTTTTTAAATCTCAGAATATTTAAACTATCTCAAATTTAAGAAAAGTAAAGATTATAAAGTTATACCTCCATGATTATTTAATAACTATGATAATCTTTTTGGAAGATAAATCTTTACTATTATCCACGACCGATCAGATTTAAATCTCATGTTCTCAACAATCCTGATAGTTTATTGTACTATTCAACTACTAGTTTATTTTGTAAAATAGTTAATTTTAGACGGACACTCCAGTATATTAGTTTTTTACTACAATGCTCAATATATTTAATATTCATTCATTTGATCCGTAGGAGATTTAGCAGCCTGATGGCCAATTGGCTAGCTCTCTGGCCTTTGGTACCACAGGCGTGAGATTCGAATCCTGGCGATGTCATGGATGTTTGTTAGTGATTTGGCATCTACGTTAAACTGTAGGTTCCGGTCTAATTAGCCCAAAGTGTGCACAAAATGACCGTAGAGCGACAAACCAACCAAACTAAGAGATCTCAGTTGTAAATAAGTGAATTTTCTCAAACAGGGAGTATAAAGCTTGAAAATTGAATGAAAAAAAATATATTATAAGAATGGGATATCGAAGCTGCAGTATTGTGCTTCTTTTTTAGTTTGATGAATTTTATCGAATTTTAAAAATTATTATAGTTCATATTGATAAATACTTATAAAAATTCAACCAACCATGAATTCAGGATTTGTAATCTCATAAAAATGTTGCAACGATTTGATATTTGTCTGAAACTTTTGATTTTTTTACTATCAGAATATTTAAACTATCTCACATTTAAGGAAAGTAAAAATTATAACAACACGATTATTTATTAACTATGATAATCTTCTTGGAAGTTAAATCCGTACTATTATCCACGACCTATCGGATTTAAGGCTCCTGTCCTGAACAGCCCTGATGACTTTTAAAGTTTTTTTTCCCTTTTTCAGCCTATTTGAAGAAGAAAGCTTTTCTTTGATTATTCACTGCACCTATTGCAAACATGGTGTCTGTATAAAAAAAATAAAAAATGCATATACATTTTCAATAGAATATAATGTTAAACAGAGAAACATGAACATGAGATGGCCTTTTAGAAATTAGGATCTTTAAAGTGAAAAGTATTGAGATTGAAATACACGAAAGTGAAAAAAAAACAACTGTGCCTCAAATTCTCGTAAGGCCAAATGCGATATTTAGGAAAGAGGACTCTTTTAAATTTGAATATTTATTAAACTCTGTTGCATTGCATTCTTTTATTTCCCTTCAACTTTCTAAAACGTTCTTTGAAATATTTTTGTTTAGATCTTTTCTTTTCTTTTACGTCATGATGTTCTACTCGCTGTATGTTTCCCCCATTAGGATTTCTAACGCGACAATCTTGATGACTTTTTAACGCTTTTTTTTTCTCCGTTTGATCCTAGTCGAAGAAGAAAGCTTTTCGCCGATTGTTCACTGCATTTACTCCTGCATTATATCGGAATAAAAGGAAATGCTGGAGTGTATACATTTTCAATGGAATATAATGTTAAGCTGAGAAATTGCGTTCTCCAAAAACAAAACTAGAAGAATTTAAAAAGGCAGAGAGGAGCAGTTCGCTTTAGAAAAGCTTTAGATCATACTTTATTTAATAAAATGAAAAATGTTCATGTCTCATTTTACCAAGTGCTTTTTGGAGAATTGAAGTAGATTCTTATTACGATTTGAATAAGTTATTATTAAAGCCTCTTTGGTTATGATCTGTTCGTATTTCAATAACATATTTACTGAAAAAAAATGCCAATATAGTAAATAATATTATTCTTTGAATTCTAAACTCTTAGAAGATGAATGAAAAAAAATGTTTAAAGTGCATAAGTGATTGACTTCAAAATTTTTGTAATGATGTATCTGTAGAATGTAGTGATACATCGAGTAATGATATACCTATAGAATATAGAATTTATAAATTTGAAGGTAATATGCCAGGTAATTAAAGTACAAGTCTGAAAATGCAACATAATCAATAAAACCATTTCATATTTTGAGATTTTCGTCAGTTATATTTTAATGTATGAGTTAAAAGTATTTCTAAATTAACAAAAATATAGAGCTGTACTTTTGATGTGCAATTTCCGCTCTGTAAACTCAAAAATCAGGGATCGAATGCCAAGTTCAATTACTTTACAATATGAATTACTCCAAACCCAAACATGTAACATTTTTATTTTAAGATATGTACTATTTAGCTTGATGATATTTTTTTTAAATATTGTAAAGCAGTGTATTGTATTTATAAAAAAAATGAATTTATCCTATTATCATATATGATATGGTAATATATATTTATCTTTATATTTATCTTATTTATCATATATTCTTTAATCAAATTGCAAGGAACAAGATTTATTTTTATAATTTCATAGCAAATCCACATATTAATTGTAATCAGAGTCGTTGCTTTTTTTAAAATTACAATTATAACTCTAAAAGATAGAAATTATAGTTAAATTCTGATTTTCACTTTTTTAAAATTGTAGTTATTTAATATAACATGAAATGAGTAATTAATAAAAAAATAAATAGTGTATTAATTAATAAGTGTTAAATTTTTGATTTTTATTCATATATGCAAATATTACATAACATATATGCAAATTTTTATTACACATTATGCAATAGACAAAAATTATTTTCTTGACACTTAATAAATAATTAAAAAAGGTATTACATTAAAGCCCATAATCCTTAAATATTGAAAATTTTATTTCACTTATGACATTGCAATTAATTAATTTGTCTTTTCTTAATCATAATGCTAATTTATATTAATTGCAAATTAATTAATTGAGAATCCATATAAAAAGAGGCAAATCTTAAAAAAAGACCAGTTTCATAAGTTTTCCCAATTTCTTTCTATGTAAATAATTCTAGAAATTGTACATTTTTCTGACTTAAGAAATTAATTTCAAGAAATGATTATAATTTAAATCATTGTTTATTATGCTTAATTGAAATAATTACTTAAAGAATGTATAATTTATCTCTTAAAATTTAATATGCACTCCCGAAAGAAAAAAAAAGGTACTCTTTCCAGCTGTTTTTTTTTCTAATTACAATACAAGTAGTCACTTTAATGTTCTGTAACGAAGACTATTACCCATTAATGTCAAAGTCAGGTCTTCAGAATTAACTTGTAAATTATAAAAAGAGTCTCGTTAATAAAGAAAGTGATAATGTAAATGGGTTGTTTCTACGCCATTAAAAGGGAAGTCTTTTTTCGGAATGTAAAAAAAAAGCACTTAAAATTTAATTAAATAATAAAATGAAATCGTAGAACATTTTTTTTTTATTTCCAATTCATATAATTTTCAGATTTATTTAAGTGAGGAGATTGGTACTCTCTCAGCTATTTATATTTGAAGAGCTATATGCTCACTTAACACATTTAACTAGGATTAATAATTAAAGGGGGCTTGTTGGCTTCTATACTGACAATGTTAAAATGGCAATTTTTGATGTACCTTTTTTAGAAAATACTGTATTTGAAAAATTTTTAATACATAATATGCATTTTCTAGATTATATTGAAGTGAGCTTTTAAAAAATATTCATATAATTTAAAAAAAAAACAACTTTTTTAATCCAAAGCATCTTTGAATTTTTAAAAAAAAGATTATATTGAAAAAGACCATTTCAATATAATCTGATTTGCATGAGGCATATATACTATAGACAAAAAATAATATATATATAAACACAGCAGTTTAGTAGAAAAGGTACTTCGAAATTTGAAAAAGTCTTACATTTTGAGAAAAATGCTACATAATTAAATCATTCCAGTTTCATATGTATCTTTTCCCTTAGATACATATGAAACTGGAATGATTTAATTATGTAGCATTTTTCTCAAAATGTATACATTTGAGAAAATTACGCAATTGTTTTGATATGTTATCATATTTCCTTATTTGTCTCCTTTTCTTATTACCCCTTATGTTTGTAAAAAATATGCATATTTTGCTCTTAATAGTTTCTCTTCATCAAAGAGTTTGAGAGCAGTGATAATCTCACATCTTGGCTCTATGCCTAGTTTTAATCAAATTTTATGCATGTGGATGTATTTGTGTATTTAGATAGTTCATCATGTGATAATGAGGTGTTAAAAATTATATAATATTGATAATTAACGCATTTCAACTCTAAATTAATAGTGAGGCCACTGTTGTGTTTCTCAGAGTCCAAAGAATGTCCACCTTCACAATGTTTGCATCTAACATATATGATAAAAATTTCGGAGATTATTTTTAAATTAATTCTAATATTTGTATTAATTCTTCAGAAAAATGTCCAAAGCTTTCATTTAAATCTGATATTTTTCTGTCTCAAGTCTTTAACTTTCATCTGCACAGGGATTTTGAAGAATGTTTTTATTTGAAATAGCCTTATTTTGACATTTCCCTTGGGAATAATGTTCTTCTAATAATGGAGTATTTCCCGTGGGAGTAATGTTCTTTCTTTTTTTTGAATACTTTCTTTTTAGAACGAGGTATATTTTATAAATATATAAACGAATAACTAAGCAGAATTAGCCAAGAGGTAAATGAATCAAGATTCCTAAACGAGTAATATACACAAGTAAACAAACTCTTCAGTTACAACTACTATCAATCTAAAATCTAGGAAAGTTTTGTAAAATAAATATATTCTGAGGCTTTGTAAGTATTACTTTAAAATTCGCTCAATGTTTGCAAAATTATCAGTCAAAAATGGGAGCAGTCGGTCATATGTAGAGTTGTTTACATTTTTAAAAATATCAGTTTTAATATACTTCGAATTCAAATTTTAATAAACGTAATATGTCATCAGAATGGTAATAAACTGGAGATAATTTTTTAGCAATCATATCAAAAGCTATTTTTTTTCACCCTCCAAGGAAATGAACTCCTTAAATTTAAAAGTTTAAATTAAAAATATGTGCTATTCATGCAGAAATTAAGAAAAAAACTTTTTTAAACTAATTCAATACAGATTTCAGATATTATTTTAAAATTTCTAATAAATTTTAATATCTCTTGTGAGTCATATACTTATGACCACACAATAAATCACTTTCATTTAAAAAAGAGTTATAAATCACATAAAATCTTTATACAATGACATCTAATGATACATATATGCTATAAAATTAATAGAAATTAAAATCTAAAACTTTTAAATATTTATGTAATTGAAATGTCCAAAGAGAATAATTATGAATTATGTTTACTTTTGGATTAAAATATATACTAAAACTGCCACTTTCAATGAAGATACTTCTGATTTAAAATTGCTACTTAAACAATTGCAACCCATGTTTCCCCTTTCCTTTGACTTGTTATTTGATACCTCTTATCTCGAGTGTATGTAGACAAAACATAGGGAATTCGTTTACACTACTTTGAGAACGCAAAACATATTGCGTGTGAATTTAGGGAGTGCCGCATATGTTTTTAAACTCCTCTCTGATGCACGCTACTATATGAAAGATTTTTTTTTGACGTTTATGCTTTGGTTATTGATATATTAGTATTAATGATTCCTATTTTAAAACCATTGCAGTGCAATGACATTGCAACATTATGAAGAATGAAGTCAGCAGATGTGAAATGTTTTCTGCACATAGAGCGAAATATAAATAATGTTACATTGTATGCTAAGGCAATTTAAAAGACGTGCTAAGCGAATGTTTTTTCAATACGATTTTTTCATTGTTTGTCTAATAGTATGGAATATATTTGGTCTAAGAAGATAGCACGGTAGAACGGGTCCGAATTCGATTGCGAGTGATGGTAATGTGCTATTTATTAACTACGGATTATCATGCTAGTAAATTTTTGCTCGAGTTTTTTTTTTAAATTGTGATCCATGTCTTGCAAATATGGAATGAGTTAGGAAGGACGGAGGGGATGATATGCGATGTCACAGCAACGCATGAGAAGGGCAAATATCTTGTAGGCGTTCGTAGATGCCATCACAGGAAATATGATACATAGGACTACAAGTCTGTACACGTATGACAAAATATATAATATATATCCGTAGAGGAGTTACGTGAGCTAAATATAAAAAAAAATGTTTTATTTTATTTTATTCATTTTTACGCCACTAAGGTCCAAGAAAGCAAAAAATCTGTAATTAAAAAAAGTTATATTAATTAAATCCTACTATATTATTTAAATCCTTAAGTTCTATTCATTAAATTAAAGTTCAATTCGCAATTAAAGCTCCCTTCCATTCCATTACAAAACAGCTAGAAAAGTTAGCTACGAATGACAGCTGGTCGAAAATGAAGAATCCACGATCTGATTGAGCGCGAAAGTCCCTTTGAAGCGCGACCAAAAATCGACTCTATCTGGAGCGGAGATTAACTTTCGCGAAGAGCGTTCGCTCGTTCTCCATGTTCCGTCTACACTGCGATAAACCAGTTTGAAAAACTTTTGCGAAACCGCTTGTCCCTCATGAGCTCCAATCTGAACGAGATTTTCGAGATGGAGAATAGTGTCTTCTAGAAAGACTTGCGGGATTAAATATCAGTTTCAATGTCATATTTGCTCAGAAACCTCAGACCACCGGCACGAAACCGAATCTTCTCGCTTTTCAAATTAGTAATTGTAGCACCAACCATCAGCTATAATCGAGCATGAGAACACTTAGACGCTAATTAGCGTGAGACACCGTTGGATCACAAGTGCTTTGGTTTGTCTCTCTACGGTCATCTTGGGTGCGCGAGGGCTACACAGACCGAGGCCTACAATTTAAAGTGAATTCCGAACCACTCACAAACATCCATGCCACCGCCAGAATTCGAACCTGAAGCCCGTGGTGCCAATGGTCAAAGCGCTAGCTACTTTGGCCACCAGGCCACAGGTTCACAAGTAGAATATGTTCAATACTTCTCTAGATTTTTCTTCGAGTTACACAGTTAATTTCTCTCGAATATTTCAAATAAGGGATTTATTTAATCTTCATTTGATTCTATAAGTGGTAGGGATCCGTGCAAACTATAGACGCAAAATAAAACAATGAATTTAAATAAAGATACTAAGCAGTTAAAATGCTAGAAGTTTTCTTTAGTGCTTTACAATTTTTCTTCATAGAAATAAAACTCTCTGACGTCTAGCACTTTATCAACTCAGTTTGATAGAAACATCATCTAATCTTGTTAACAGATATCTGTGGAATTTATCAACAGAAGTAGGGAAACTACTCTGGTGATGATTTTATAAAAGGATCCCATAAAAAAAAGTCATATGGAATTCTTTCTACAAAATTAACTTGATTGCTCAAATATACCTTTATATTCACTAGAATATTTTAAGCTGCTATTTTAGTGCTCCATTAGTTTAAACATTATTTATTGAGAAAATCCATTAACTTTCAGATCCATTGGTTTGGATCTAAGCCAGTAGTGAAGTAGAATAGACATAAAGTTGGCATGTATCCCGTTCTTTTAAAAAATAAATGTTATATTCTTCAAACGAATAGATTGCATAATGCATTGATACTTGAAATTAATATTTAAAAAATGATAAATTATTTAAAGTTCCATCATATACTTGAATAAATTTTATTTTTCTTGATTTATTATACTTGAAACCAATGATGCAAGTTGAATATTTATAACATTCTTAGTTTTTCATTGAGATGCTTTTAGTTTTTTAAACAAGTTTATTATACGTTTTAAAATTAGTACCGTTAAGGTGGAAGTGAATATTTTAAATGTGATTTAGAATTTGTGGGAATAACAAAATAATAATGAGTGATGCTTATATTAAATTATTGTTAAAAAAGAATTATAGAATTCATTTCGGAAAAATATTTTAATTCATTCATTAAGGTACACTCTTCGCTGTATATGCACAATATAAATTACACACTATTTCCTACATTTCATTTAGCAAGTTAGAAGAGTTAATCCTTTTTTCTAGGTTTTGTAATTTATCTTTATTTCATATAATGTAATTGTATCATTGTCCTACTCTGCCTTATTTACAAAATTGCCTACGTTGTCATAAGAAAGGTGCAGACATTGTAACTGGGTGACATTTGTTTTGCTACGGCTGTTGCGGTTTTATAATCGAATATACTAGAGTGTGTGTGTGTGTGGGGGGGTGATGGCCTAGTAGCTAGTGCTCCCGCGCTCGGTACCACAGATTTAGGGTTCGAGTTCCGGTGGTGCCATTGATGTTTGTAGTGGTTCGGAATCTACTTTAATCCTTAGGTCCCGGTCTAATATGTTCGTAGAGCGTTGTGGTGGTAGTGTTACTCTCGTCCGTAGCATATCTTCAAGCTACACGTGTCCCCTGGGTGCTAAATGATTGACGCCGGTGCAGCCATTGCTTATGGCATAAAGATAGCTATCTAAGTGTTTACCGGCTACATTAGAAAAAAAAATACATCATTTTTAAAAAATAATGTATTTGTTTCTTTATCAATAATAGGAACACGATAGAATTCGGGAATTTATGTCACTTGCAATTTTAATAACCTTTTTCCAAAACGGTTTATTGACTTATTTAACATGGCACAGGTTACTTATGTTTCACTAACATAAATTGTCCCGATTTTTTCCACGGATTCATATCTGAAAAATAATTTGATATAATTTTTAAGATTATCATTTCGAAGAATACAAAAATTAAGTTTAACTATATTTACGTTATACATTAATAAATACATTAATGATTACAAATGTATTATTTTATTCTCCTGTGCTTGAAAAAATTCTAATAAGTCGTTAAAAATTATTATGCATTTTAATTTTTATCTCTTCTGAATAAAAAATTATACCAATTATAATAAAAAGACATGCTTATGAATTTTATTTCAATTTAAAATTCATTAAGTTAATATACACTTTATGACCACCCCTTTTTGCAATTTAAAATTCATTTAACTGGTATTAAGTGGTGGTATTAAGCCAAGGCGGGTTGACATATATATGTCATAATGTTTTGAAGATATATGTTAAGAAGATATAGCGCAACCTCTGCTTCCACTGAGAAACTTTTAGTTTATAGTCTCTTATCCCGAGAGAAAATATATTTAGCACGCCCCGGCACATTAGTTGACCTACAGACTCTCACCCGGAAAGGAAGTATATTTCACGCACCCTGCGCCTGCATCAAGTATCTCAACCCAACCACATGTGATTGAACCGAACGTGTGACCCATACTTTCCCGTTACAATATGTTTGCCCAAATTGTACTCTACAAGTTTTTACTAGTAAACTATAGCCAACGGCCATACCATGCTGAATATACCGGTTCTCGTTAGATCACCGAAGTCAAGCATCATTGGGCGCGGTTAGTACTTGGGTGGGGGACCACTTGGGAACACAGCGTGCCGTTGGCATTCACAAATTTGGGACCTGAACGGCCGAGTGTCTAGCGCTCTGGCGCTCGGTGCCACAGGTTTCGGGTTCGAATCCCGGCGGTGCCATGGATGTTTGTAGTGGTTCGGAATCCACTTTAAGCCGTAGGTCCTGGTTTCCTATGACTGTAAGACCGTCACGGAGCCAAAGTCAGACTTCTACCTACGGGTTCTCCATCACAACAGAAGCTGCTTCCTTCTCCTTCAATCATGAGTACGTATCGGCTCGTGGGCTTGGCCAGCCAAGTGGGATAAGAAACAACAATACTAGTTAAACTAAGAACGTATTTTTGAAATCATATACATCCGTGACGTATAATTATTTCCAATTGGAGTTTGAGAGAAAAATATTGAGCTCTTTTCGTTAATTAGGTTAGAAAGACTTAAAAGTACAACATAAAAATATAAATAAAATAAAATAAAATATAAATACTTAAAATTAGTGAGAATTATGACAATCACTTGTTCAAAGTCCTTTTCTCTAGAGGACAATTTAAAAGACAAATCCTGTCATTTACTTGTATTATCATAACATTTAAAAATTTTGAAATAGCATACAACTTTTGAATGTTTTTTTTTAATTTTTTGCATACATATTGCAAGCTATGTACATTAAATTTCTTGCACACAATGAGATAAAAAATTGGGTTTTTAAAATAAAATTAAAAATTTCCCTCTTCTGATAAAATGTCTCTAAAAATGATTATCTATCCGAAATAATAACTGGAATTTGCTCTTTCAAGCGTTCAGTTGAGTTTTGACAATTAATAATCAGTTTATCAGGAGAATATTTTCTATTTTTATTATATATATATTTTACTTGTGTAACAGTAAAAAATTATCTGCATACATTCCATCAACCATGCATATCATGTTATTTTTGTACACAAAAAATTGCTCTTACGCTATTAATTTTTCTTAGAAGTTAAAAATTTCAATTTAATAAAAATATTGTTTTCCTAGTTATTTCTGAATAAAAAACCTAACCGAACTTTTTTGTGAGTCAAATCTAGATTGAATCTATTTATTTGAGAATCTTCTATAGTTATACACATTTTAGCAAAATCATTAAATTATGCAAAAATTTCTTGCTGACTTTTATGGTGTATAACCAATTTTCAAGGTTCAGTTCTTTTATTTCAGAGTGAAAACTATATTACATAAAAATTACTTTTTGACTGAAATAACAATTATAGACATTACCTAAAGTAAAGCAGCAACTAACATCGAGCAAATGTTCTATGATAATAGATGCAAAATTCAACTTTACGCCCTACTTTAGAGTCAAGACGATCATATTATTGCTACACTCAGAGAATTGCTCTTAAGCTAATAATTAAAATTTTTTTCTTAGAAGTTAAAAATTTTAATTTAATAAAAATATTGTTTTCCTAGATATTTCTGAATAAAAAAACAATAACCAAACTTTTTTGTAAGTGGAGTATACATTGAATCTATACATTTGGGAATCTTCTATAGTTAGACCCATTTTAACAAAATCATTAAATTATAAAAAAAATAAAAATAAAAAAAAAAATTCTTGCTGACTTTTATCGTGTGCAATCAACTTACCTTGAAATTTTTTTTATTTCAGAATGAAAATGATATTATATAAGACTACTTTTTGATTGAAATAACAATTATAGACATTACCTAAAGTAAAGCAGTTTTTTTCCTGGCAACTAACATGGAGCAAATGTTCTATGATTCTATGATATCTTCAACTTTAAGCCCTACTTTAGATTTAACAGAAAAATATATGTTCTATGAAGTCAAAAATTTCAATTTAATAAAAATATTGTTTTTCTAGATACTTCTGAATATAAAATACAATTGTTTAGTCAAATATACATTGAATCTATTCATTTGCTAATCTTCTATAGTTACACCCATTTTAACAAATCATTAAATTATAAAAAAGAAATTCTTGCTGACTTTTATGGTGTAGAACCAACTTTCAAGGTTCAGTTCTTTTATTTCAGAGTGAAAACAATGTTACATAAAATTACTTTTTGATTGAAATAACAATTATAGACATTACTTAAAGTAAAGCGATATTTTTTCCTAGTAACTAACATGGAGCAAATGTTCTATGATAATAGATGCGAAATTCAACTTTACGCCCTACTTTAGATTTAACAGAAAAATATCGGTTCTATAAAATCGATTGAGTCAAGACGAGAAATATCGCTTCTGTTTTGAGAGGTGAGTACTTCCGTTAACGATGATCAATGACTTTCAAGACGACTGAAGGCAAGTCATTTCGTTCCAACGTCAAAAAATATCGAACCTTAGAGTCCAGGGAAGGTGTTCGCCTTTTTTTTTAATCTCTATATTGGGTAAAGAAACGATCAACAAATGCTTTTTCGAATAAAATCATATATTATCTACAGTTGAGTAGAAAGAATTTGGTATTGGAAGATATTAAAGTTTAGTATAAATCGGTTTATCGTAAAGGTTAAGAAAGTTTGCTTTCATCCTAGCATTAAAATATTGAATGGTTATCTTGGATATAATATGTAATTAACACCTAAGCTTTATAATAAGTTTTATTTAAATTCAATTTTTTTAAAATTAATTTTCCTATTTAAAGAAATAAATCTCTGAATCAATAATTGATATCATGAAAGAAATGCCATATATTCTGTGATATTTGAAAAGATTTTAATTGTCACTGTACAATGTTATTTCTTACGAGTTTTTTTGAGACGAAAACAGAAGAGAGAAATTGTGAAATGAAGTAAAGGTACATTCTGAGTTCATTGTGTTGTTGTTGTTGTTGTTTCTTATCCCACTTGGCTGGCCAAGCCCACAAGCCCATATGGACTCATGATTGAAGGGGAAGGAAGCAGCTTCTGTTGTGATGGAGCACCCGTAGGTAGAAGCCTGACTTTTGCTCCGTGACGGTCTTACAGTCATAGGAAACCGGGACCTACGGCTTAAAGTGGATTCCGAACCACTACAAACATCCATGGCACCACCGGGATTCGAACCCGAAACCTGTGGCACCGAGCGCCAGAGCGCTAGACACTCGGCCATTCAGGTCCCAAATTCCTTGTAGTAAATATAAATAAAAGTTTATATTGCATATTTAGCAATAGATTAATGGAATTAACATGTTGATTTATGTCTTAACCATAGATCAAATTAAGATTCTAGCTGTTTGTTTCTTGTTTCTTATTCCACTTGGTCGACAGCAACATCTAGACCAAGTCCATGAAACCTTGTGTTCTCTTAGAAGGAAGGGGGCACCTTCTGTTGTGATGGAGCACTCGTACGTAGAAGTCTGACTTGGCTTCATACCGCTGAAAAAGGACAGCAATGCCTTTCAGGAGGACAAAACGCATTTCCCACTACGTTACAGGAAAAATGTTCGATTTCATCTTTTTCATAGGGATAATGTTTTTTAAAAGTCGTCTATTACAATTTTGATTCAGACTTTATAAAACCATAAATACTAATTTCATTATTTCAAATAAGTAGCTATCTAATTTTGCTTATAAACACAGCTAAGTACACGAGGAATAGCAAAAAGATACCTTAAGTCTAAGCACATTTAATACAATGTATAATTGGATTATGCTAATTATACTAAGTGTTTCCTTTACATTACTTCTTACTTTGTCCACCACTTAAATGTTAAATACTAGTGGGTTATAAATTAATTTCCGAACAATTAAGCGATTAAAAATTTATCTCAATCATAAGCACATTGTTCGACCCAATTGCGTCGAAAAAATTTCGGTGTTTATACATTTTAGTTTTACTGCTTTCGCAGAAATTTAATTAACTGCCGGTTTTTCATTAATTAAATACACTCACATGATTAATATTGGAGGGGGGAGTATTTTGTTTGATCTTAGATGAAAGGATTAAGGTTTTAATTAAGCGTTATTTAAATGCCACGGTTAGGTTTTTTAAACTTGTATTTCTTTTTGCTTGTTTGAAAAATATCGTGTAATACATTATGTTAGGGGGCAGAAAAAAAAATTAAATGTCATTGAGATTAAAAAATATTCTTACTTGCTACATGCATGTTTTATGTTATTTTATTAAATTAAGATCAGAAGGTGTTAAGTAAAAAAAAGGTAATGTGTGTTTAAGAGAAAATGGTAACTCTTTAATCTTGAACAGTTTTGATGTTTCTTTAGTAAATTTATGCTTCATGAACGCATCTGTCTGGATAAAAAAAAATATTAAATGTGTGTTATTACTAGTTTATTCTGTTAAATTAAGCAGTTTTATTGAGTAATAAGTATCGTAAAATTTACAGCAAAAAATGTTTTTTACAGCTTTGTTGAATCATTCTCATATTTAATTTTGCTTAAGAACTAGGATTATAAAAATGATTAAGATGCAGAAATGCATTAAACACGCTGTAATTAATACTAGTTCAGTTTATTTGTTCAGTACTCAATTATTAATCACTGACATATTATAAATAATGAATTCATTCTTGTTTTGCTATCAAAGAACTGCTTAACCATGGCTACGACTTAATACCAAATTTAAACGTTTTACAGTAATGTTTTTGCAGGTTTATTAAGTTTGATGTTAATTGTTGTTCTTATTTATTCGTGTCCTTTTTTTGCAGACAGAATTCGAGAACATAAAAGTATTATGAATTAAACAACATAGATTACGTTGACTATAAACCATTTAACATGACATGAACTAATGTAATATTCTACTGCTGTAATAAGAGAAAAGATACGGCCTGATGGGCAATTGTCTAAAGCTCTGGTCTTTGGTGCTCCAGATTCGAATCCTTGAGGTGGTATGGTTGTTTGTTAGTGGTTCGGAATCCACTTTAAATTGTAGGTCCCGGTCTAATTAGCTCAAAGTGTGCACAAAATGACAGTAGAGCGACAAACCAAAACAAACCAAGCCCCAAACATTATTACTCATTATACTACTGTGCCCAAAAAGTAAGACAATTTTTTTTTCAAAATCATCGCATTCAAAGTAATCCCCTCCGGACACAATGCACTTATGCCAACCTTTTTTTCCTATCCTCAATGTATGCTAAAAAGTCATTGGCAGGGATAGCCTTGAAAGCCGGCGGTGATTCCGGTTGAATCAATCGACTCAAAACGGTGTACACGGAGTGGTCTTGTGAATTTAGGAAATAGGCAGAAGACATAGGGTGTGAATATGGTGGTTGTGGAGCGATATGGGTTTCATTTTTGGCGAAAAAGTGACGAAGAATCAATACAGTGTGAACTGGCCCATTCAGTGTTTTCGGTACCAATCAATATTTGACGCATTTGAGGCCCAAAATGGAATTGACCGATCCTTTTGAAATTCCAACATCATCAGCAAGGTCTCTAATTGTAAATCGACGGTTTTCTAGCACCAAATCTTTAATTTTTTGGATGGAGCCCCATCGGTTGAGGTTGATGGTCGACCAGGCCCAACGCATCGTCTTCAACGCATTCTCAGCCTTCTTTGAACTGTTTATACCACGTCTAAACATTTCTTTCCGATATAGTAATGCTCACCGAATGCCTTATGCAACATTCTATACGTTTCCGCAAACAAAATTTATTACAAGTTCTTTCCTCAATTAATTCAGATATTTCAAAAATCGCCGGAATCAGTTTTAGCGTCTCACAAAGCAAAGTGTAACGCAAACATTAATGAATATTTTGACGTCAAATTTCACACAGATGTCAAGGACAGTGTCAGGAACCTAAAAAAGAAAAATTTAAATTCCATAAGCACCGGGAATTTTAAATTGAAGATGGGTCTTACTTTTTGGACACAGTAGTATATAATTTAAAACTGTGCTCTCCAGGTCTGTCAGTTTATGAATGTATATTTTTTTCTATCTGTATAAGGAAAAAAACCTGTAGTTTTAAAATCTATGTTGTTATTCATACTTAGATACTTGTTCTACGTTTTTTTTTCGATTAATTTCTTATAGTAACATCTCATTGTTTAAGAAAAAAAAAAAAAAAAAGGAGACTCAGCTGACACTCCAACTAGTCAATATTCTATTGTTTAGTCAATGTTTATTAAAAGTTCTTTGAAAGACAAATAGTGTCTTTCCAAGAATTTTTTTACAAACGTTAGTTTTGTGTAATTAATAGGTGTGCTGAATCGTATATTCAGATGGACCTAATTGAAAAAACGATTTTTCTTCCTATGCTTCTATGTCCTATTTGCTATTTGTTTCTGAACAAACAAACAATACCAACAACAAAAAAGTAATTCATAAATGATGGAGGCTGTAATTTTTTTTATTTGTAAATCGTGACTTCTTTGTCGCCACCAAATTGTAGTTTCTTTCTTGGCTGTCTCTAGAAGAAAATTCCATCTTTTATTCGGAATTTGTATGATATTTAAGTGCATTATGAAAAAAGTGTTCGTCTGATAGATTAATTTATAGAGAACTGCAATAAAATATAAACTAATTACTGTTTCATATTATGTATTTGCCTTTTATTGAAAATTTTATGGATCTGCTATTTTTGCTATAAACGGAGTAGTTCTATGAGTGTCAAAGTAAATTGATATACAGCTAATCATGAAAGAATTTTACGCATAACGATACATTTAGTTCTATTATAAAAAATCAGGAATTTCAATAAGTTTTAATATTTATATCATAAAATTAGATATATTGATGTCTGAAATTAAATACTTATACTAGGGGAAATGTAATTGGAATCTATATGGGAATAAATTTATAAGAAATGCAAAGGAATACTTGTAACATTTCAGTACGATATTGAAAATTTAAATTTCGAATATTTTATATACACTTATTTAACTTCGAAAAGGTTTTCAACTTATGTCTTTACCTATTTTTTTTTATAAACACTTTGAAGATATTTTCCAAAATATTTCAGAAGTATTAAAAAACCAACTTCAATTTCACAATTGCATTAAGCATTGGTTCTATATCATGAAAATTACACAAATGACTAGCGTGTACATTTTAGGAAAATCGGCTTTGATAATAAGCAATGTACAGAAAATTAATAATGAATTCAAATTTTGCATGCAGTATTTTATTGAAGTTTTACACTAATCTGAATCTCTGTAAGCAATGGAATTATTTTGCAATATACTAAGATGCGATAAATCAACTTCAATCAAGCTACTACTGATAAAGTGAAATTTGATCGATTTACTCAATATGAATAGTTTAATTTTGAGAGAAATGATGCAAAACGTATAGAAAAATACATTGATCAATGTATTTTTCAGAAAAAAAAAATCTATATGTGGTAGCTAAATATTTTCCTATATGTTGTAATTAGTTATGGTGGTCAAAATAATAAGTTTCCCTAATTATGTTTTATTTTTATTGCATTGTATTAGTAGTTGATTTAACAGTAAAAGTATATTCCTTGCCGATTTGTCCTATTATATATATTTTAGGTTTATTTGGAGAATCTGTATGGTATCTCATTGACTTTGAGCATAGTTCGTGTCTAGTCCAGACACCTGATCGAGTCTAACCATGATACAGATAAGGTCCTTGGGCATTGAAGACTACTGTCAACATGGCTTTTCTAGTACAAATGGTTGAACGAGTCTTCTTCAGTATGTGTAAGAGAAGTCTTCATTTCAGTTTCTTCCGCTTTGTCACCAGCTGGAAATGGTGTCACCACGTTTTGTCCCCAGCTACAATACGCTCTAAAATAGTCGTCAATTGCTGTAGCATCAGATGTGATTTTCCCAGCAGATCCTCATGTAAAGTTCTTTTTGGCCTAATTGTTGAATAACTTTTTCAATTAGAAATTGAATTACGCTTACCCACATGGAAGATCCATCACACTTTACTTCTTCATCTCACACACCACTCAACATAATTCAACTGCCTCTTGTACACGCCGAACAAGTCTCGCAGAACTTTAGTTTTCACAGAGTTTTGCGTTGCTTTGTCACATCATCAGTCATTTATATCGTTGTCTTTTGGCCGACCAATAAATTTTTCCAGAGTTAATTTTTTAGACTATTTTCATGTGAACAACAATTATATGATCAGTTCGATCACATTTACTTAACCATCTATAGTTAATGCCCGAGTATAATAACTTTTCTGTCTTACATGATATTATATATTGAATCTTATTTCAGTAAAAATTAAAGGTCAATAAATGAGATGATTAAATTAAACTGTATTTAGTCCAGGCGTAATGTTTAACTGAAAATCCATAGTTGATATAGTTTTAAAATATATGCACAGTATTTTAAAATGAATGAAAATTAAAATGATGAATTATTGCAGTGTTATTAAATAAATAACACAATTGACATTTTTTCAGCAGTGTAATTAATGATAAATAAATTTTCATCACAAATTTTCAAGTAGAAAAAAAAATTAATAATTAAATTAAGTGAAGTAGTAAGTTTATTTGAATTGATGCAATTAAAGAAAAAAAAATGTTCTGGACTTACTTAAAAAATAAAATTACTGTATTATGTTTTCCTTCAGATTAAATTTTGTAATCAGTTAATTTAAATGTACAAATTGAATATTATTTTTGCATAAAATAAAAATATTTATTCTCATAATTTTGTAAGCCAAATTATCGATATGTTTGTTCTAAATGAGACAATTAATTCCAATAGCAATGGCATACCTTTAACGAAATTAATTGTATTCTCATTTGCTTAAGAATATAATATATTTATTTAGATAGCAGATGCTCCAGAATTTTTACTAACCAAACGAGACAACCACTAAAGTATTAGAGATAGTAAAGTGTTTAATTTGGGTCCCATGCACAAGTTAGCTCACGCTTCGCAGTAAAAACGGAATAGCCCCAAAAAGGAAATAACGGAACTTTTTGTGGATTATTTTAGTTAGCTTTACCGTCAGGAAAAAGAAAAGCTGCTGTTGCAGTAGCAATTCATTCCTGAGTCTTTTCTCCATTGATTCCTTATTTCCTTTCTATAGTAAGAGGTAAGAGAGTATTAATCATTGGAATTGTGGCTAAATTCACTGTTCTCTTATAAGGGAAGGATTTTATTGACACTAAATTTATCATGAGTGTAGGGTGAATATGTTTAGTGGTAAATAATTATAATATTTTAGGTCTCTTCAGAAAATATATTTCATTATTCTGTGTTCTGGTAATAACATTAATTGTTACCTGTAGATATTTAATAGCATGCAATGCGTTTCGTGGTAATTTTTCTAATAATTATCTTATTTTAATAATTACTTCAGTAAAAGTTTTATTGAAAAATAGGTATATGAATAGATAAATAATAAATATAAAACAATTAATGAAGCTTTGAAATTTTGTTATGCACAAATGGTTAAATGTGAAATATTTGGAGTAGCTTTGAATGTTATGAATTAAAATGCTCGAAAATAAATATTTTATTTTATAAATATTAAATATAAAATAATTATTATGGAACTTTCAACCCAAGTATTAGAATTTCATTAGATATATTTTAAAATTTAAATAATTAACCGATCTGTATTAAAATTATTAAATTTCTAGGCAGAGTAATTTTTTTGTAAAGCAGTGGTACAGATAATCGAAAATATGAGGTTTAGGATTATTTTCTGACTTGAAGAATTTCTCAGATTATTTTGAATTTTGTTTATTCAAATTAAAATTAAAAATACGAAAACAAATAGAAACACTTCTATTAACAATCTTGAAAAAATATTCGATATAATTATGTACTTGAAACAGTGATCTTGAAGCAGTAGAAGAAAATAGATATTATGTTTTTTTTTATTAATGTTTTACATTGAGATAAGTTACAATTTAAATTTACGTTAGCTAGATACTATATAAGGTAAACGTTATATATACAAATTTATGGCGATTTCTTTAGAAATGTTGCCTACCCCATTATATCAGATTCATAATTATAATACAGTAATTATGGTAATAGGTAATATCTATTTTCTTCCACTATTTCAACAACATATATTTTAAGAATAAATACCAGACATATTGTTTAGTTGAAAAATGTTATGCACCCCAAAATTTGGGACTTTGTTTAGATTATTGAATGACTGTTTATCATTATTTTTTATTTTTGAATTTATTGAATTGCTTGCTTGACTAAAAAATATCATACAATATATATTGTTTTTTAGATATAATTGTAAAGATGTCTACATAATAAAAGTCATGAGAATTATTTTATACAAGTTTTAGAATCAATGAGTTAATTTTTCATGTAAAAACCTCTTCCAGAACTATAAAATTGACATTATGAAAAAAAATCATTAATATTATTAATTTTATCTTCAGTAATATGAAATTTGTTAATTAAAAATTAATATTATAGACTTATATAAAGAAAAATACACTTTAAATAAAAGAATATATTTGAAGTTGCACCTGTTTAACGCAACTTTTCTTATTTGATTTAAATCTTTTGTGTATTATTAATGTTAAGTATTTTCGGTTAATATTCTCAGATAAAATTCATTATTTTTTCTTTCCTGATTCAATCTCTAGCTTTCTTCTTCTTTTTTTTCTATAGATAGAAGACAATCATTTACAACATAATAAATTAATTTTTATAGAGATCAATTAGTCTGAATAGAAATTACTTATACAATTGTCTTCCTTTTTAGGAAAATATACTAGTGTCATTTTATGTATATTATAATTGAATTAGAAATTTTCGTTCATTAATTTTCTTTTTAATACATTTTATTAACTAAGTTGAAATAGGATTATAGTATTGTTTCAGTACTAATCAATTATAGTTTAGCTCTAGAAATAACCATCTGTGTAACCATATTTTGGCAGCAACATTTATTTGTGTTGGGAAACATTGAAAATACTTATTTCAAAATCATTCATCACCTTTTTTATGCTGAACTACATTTAATATCAATAAATTTTTATAAAAGTGCAATTTTCTCCTTAAGGAAAATGAAAAGATAAAGATAGATAAAATATTTAAAAACTACATTTAACTGTATATTCATTCATTTCTAACAATATATTTATTTATTTATTAAGTTATTTAAGATAGTTTGAAAATATGCAAAGAGAAGTATTTTAAATTTAATAAAATAATTAATCCTTTTAAATTTAATTAAATAATTAATTATCACTTAATTATTACAGAGGGGTTGTGTCAGTATATTTTCTTCCATTTTTTTTTTAAATTTTGTATTGTGCTAATGTTTCAAAACTGAACTACTGTATGTTATTTTACTTAGTAGTTTTGAATAAAATATAAATATATTTAAAAATTATAGGTGATAAATAATACATAAACCATAAATTTTTATGGTTCTTTTTCAATAATAAATAACATTTCATTCCCAAACTCGTCTAAAGAATTTTATTAAAATTCTCTTTAATCAATTAAAAAATTTTTATATCATATCATATTTTTGACATATAGCGATAGATGTTACTATTTATAACATGCAGGTGAAAGTTACCCATTCATAAAAATAGACGATTGTAAATATCATTCTAGAGGAAGTATTAGAATAATTATCAATGATGCAAATACTAATAAGTTGTTTGATAAAAGAAATCTTTACACATGAATTAGAAAACAAAGTTAGATAAAAAAAAATTCGATGACACTTGAAAAGTGTCCATTTACTTGGAGCACTGCAAATTCCTTAGGGATTCGACTTCAAAAGTAGTTATTCGTGTTTCCAATTTAACTCGGATATAGCATCCAATTAGTAAAGCAGATTAAGTAATTCTTTTTGATCTAAAGGCGGATCCTTTGCTTTACGTGAGGAGGTAAATAAATAAAGAAAAATAAATAGGAAAAAGAATAAATAAAGCATAAAAACAAACTGTGTAGTTTCATGTCGCTGTCTAAATGGGGTATGTTTCCGAAATACCTGATTTCTAGGCGTGTTAATGATTAATGGGTTAGTAGTAGGGGATAAAGTAACAAATACCATTCGTATCATATCGCCCCTGACTCTCTGTTTCTGCCCGGAAATAAGAGACCTACTCGACTGATCTAATTATTCTTAGATTACGGGGTCGTTTATTTTGAAAACTAGTGTGCTTTCGATTCTTACATAAGGGAATTTTTTTTTATAGTTTTGATTTAGTGTATAGTATTATCATTATTGATTCACTGGTTTGAAATTATTTGTGTAAAATGTTTGCATGTAGTCATTTATGAAATTCGCCAAAATATACATATAAATATACGTTCAAATTTACAAGTACTTTTCTAGACAGTTTCATAAAAGAGTTCCACATTTAACCCCATTTTGTTCCACATTGCCTAAAAGAGTTATACTATCTATTAAAGAGTTGTTTTGGAAAATAGTATGAGTGAAATTTTTAAAAATAATCACTTCTTAGGAATAATTAAAACTTTAGATACCTAGTCATCTTATAAATTTATTTTTGCTGAACACAAGAGGCACATGTATACCGTTTTATGTACCCCACAAATAGCCAACAGACGGGTGATGAGAAGAGGATATTGCCTTCCAAGAAGAATTTTAAGGATAACTGTTCCACATTTAACCCCATTTTGTTCCACATTGCCTAAAAGAGTTATACTATCTATTAAAGAGTTGTTTTGGAAAATAGTATGAGTGAAATTTTTTTAAATAATCACTGCTTAGGAATAATTAGAGATTTAGATGCCTAGTCACCTTATAAATTTATTTTTGCTGAACACAAGAGGCACATGTATACCGTTTTATGTACCCCACAAATAGCCAACAGACGGGTGATGAGAAGAGGATATTGCCTTCCAAGAAGAATTTTAAGGATAACTGTTCCACATTTAACCCCATTTTGTTCCACATTGCCTAAAAGAGTTATACTATCTATTAAAGAGTTGTTTTGGAAAATAGTATGAGTGAAATTTTTAAAAATAATCACTTCTTAGGAATAATTAAAACTTTAGATACCTAGTCATCTTATAAATTTATTTTTGCTGAACACAAGAGGCACATGTATACCGTTTTATGTACCCCACAAATAGCCAACAGACGGGTGATGAGAAGAGGATATTGCCTTCCAAGAAGAATTTTAAAGATAACTGTTCCACATTTAACCCCATTTTGTTCCACATTGCCTAAAAGAGTTATACTATCTATTAAAGAGTTGTTTTGGAAAATAGTATGAGTGAAATTTTTAAAAATAATCACTTCTTAGGAATAATTAAAACTTTAGATACCTAGTCATCTTATAAATTTATTTTTGCTGAACACAAGAGGCACATGTATACCATTTTATGTATCCCACAAATAGATAATCGACGGGTGATGAGAAGAGACATTGCCTTCTTAGAAGAATTTTAGGGATAAATGCCCCACATTTGATAGGCATATGAAAGAAACTCCGATAAAACCCTCACCAGACATCTTGATTATTAATGCTATATGCTTTACACATGCTGCGCTTCATAGATTAAACTAAAAGCTCTCTTTTATAAATGTAAACAAGATAGTTGATCTCGAAATCTAGAAATTTTTATACAGTTTTTATTTCAAGATAGAGTCTCTTAAATTTTATATTCCTATTCCCTTTAATAGATTGAAATTAAAGTTTTTTATTATTCTCTAATATATATAATTAACTGGTTATACATTAATAGATTAAAATAAAAGTACTCTATTTTAAACAAGAAAGTTGATCTCGATACTTTGAAATTAATTCCTAAACTATTTTTTTGAAAGTTTTTTCCTTTTAAAATTGCAATAAAATTTTAAATATGATTTCCCAACAGCTTCAGAATATAATTAAATATCTAAAATGTATTAATTTAAATTATTAATGACAACTTTAAGAAAGTTCATTAGAAAGCATTATAAATTATTTATATGATCAAAACTGATTCAATCAACATGGATTTAAACGCTTTGGAAATAAATAAACAAGTTGCTAAACAATACAGCTTATCATGCCGTCTTCTGGATTTATAATCATAAAAGAAGATAACTTGGCAATGCTGTTTGAAGACTTATATAAACTTCTATCAAAATATGAAATGTATGGAGAAAATTTCTTCAAATTAATTTCTATTCTTAACATAATGTATGTCATTTTAATATGTTAAATTTTAACAGCGTCAATAATAAGCGGATAAGTCTTATTGCCTAATAAAGTATCAAATATTAAGCAATAACGTATAAACAACATAACATAAGGATATAAATAAACGACAGATAAGAATATTATGTAAAATATAGTATTATACGAAAAATTACGAGTAAAATCTCAATATTTTAGAGTTAACTTGTTACATAGAATAACACAACATATAGTCTCACCCTTCTACCGCAAGAATGTAAGAGCTATTAAACAGACATTTACCGAACATTATCATTTAAGAGAAAATATTCCCAGACTAGAATTTAAAGTAGTTAAATAACCAGCATGTTAAAACATTGGTTGCATCTTTTAATTTTTCTCATGACGAAAACTCGACTTTATGCATTTTTCTAATCCAAAGTGAAATAAAAAAAACTTATGGTAACACATGGAGCACTCTTTAACATTTAAAGTATGTTAACAATAAAAGTGTTGCCCAATAAACGAATCACGGGTACCACTTTAATGGTTGCTAGCACCATTAACAGTTACTATGAATAGTGCTGACTTGTTGAACAGTTTTATACTTGTTATCTAAGAACTTTGCTTAATTTTCGGTTTCCGTTATAGAAGATTTTAGTAATTTCTACGAGATATTTTGATTATTAAACTAACTGAACATAGTTTTTAAAACTTGAAAGGGCTAAATAATAATAATAATAGTCATTCGAAATTTGTTTGATCAGTAAACATTATTTCCTTAATATTATTAAGCGATAAAATGCTCCATTTTCTTTCAAAAATTGGTTAATCAAGAGTGTTGCTAGACATTAAATTTTACATGTTACATTATTATTGAAAATTTTCATGACAATTTGAATGAGTAACTAATTTTAACAATCAACTTGAATAATATTTTTATGCTTTGTAAATTAAACTTCTACGACATTTTAGACTTTCGCTGAACCAGCATTGGAATACATATCATTGAAATAAAATGAAAAGATTAAATATATCTATTATAGTTATATTTTCATTCGCTATATATGAAATGGTTGAAAGATTTGTCATCCTTTAAAAGAACTTAGTAAACACAACAAAAAGAAAATTCACATTATTCAAAGCTTGTTATTTTGTTTCAATATATAAATTTATTGCAATTTAAATAATTTAAATAACAATTCATGAAGCCAAAAGGATCAACTGATTCCACTTATTTAAAAAGGACTAGAAAAAATACAAAATAGCATTTCATTATAAAACTATAGAATGGAGGGTTTTAAGTGGAATGTTTAGTTATTATTAATTAAACTACTTTAATTACCTTATCAATTTATTTTCCAATTGTTTTGTTGACAAGTAATTTGAATATATTTTGATGTAATGATAAACCATTTTCACCGAGCATTATTTTCATCATTTTTTTTTTATATTCAATATCAGAAGAACTGTGACTTTCATGCAAATAAATCTTTTACAGTATCCGCTTACATATTTGGTTTGAAAGATAATTAATCAAGTTTACTTTTCAAAATGAAATCTTCATATAAAGCACTTGAAATAAACCCAGAGAGATTTAACAGATATTTGCTTTTTATTAGTGAAATGAAGAAATAAAAATATTTCTTTAATGTTATTGCCTAGCTTAGAAGAAAAAATACGTTTACTTTCTCATTTGTAATTAAATTCATTACTTTCAGTCGCATTATATATAAATTTTCTTTCTAGTCAATATAACTTTCATGAATATCTAAAAATCAAAAGATTTAACTTTAATTATCCCAAATATATCATTTGAAGTAGCTAAGAAGTTTCATATAGTAAGAAAATTAATATGCATGTTTGAATAAGAAGCATTTCAAGAAAGCCAATATGCTTGTTTGAATTAGAAGCATTTGAAGAAAAATATGAATTTGCAAATTAAATCCTTGTTCTTCGGATTATTCTTCACAAAAATATAAAGATATTTTCTTAATAAAAAAAAATTGACATTTAATAAAGGCAAATTAATTTTTAGAAAGTAATTTTCTTTTGATGAAAATAAGCCAGTTTTGCAAATATTTCTTAAATGTTTGATTACTGATATATTCATTAATATACTGCAAATCTTATGAGCAAATTTAAAGGAAACTTTTTTTTTATCTCAGCACAACATTGTTAGCGTTGAATAAAATATTCCCAAATATATTTTAAATATTTAATATGTAAAATCAAGTATGTATGTAATTGTATGTATGTAAAATGTATGTAATTCAAGTATTTAATATAAATTTGTAAATTATAAATACAAACAAAAATTAGAATACGAGATTTTGAGTCACAAGCTATCAATTTGCTATGTGCTTCTACATTAGTTACTATATAAACAAAGTAGTTCCTACATTACAATTAAGAAGAGACAATTAGCGAAAGCTATTATAACAGTTGTTAGAGAGTTGAAGTTGGCTTTTGTAATGTCTGTTCTAAATTTTAATGTAAGTTTTGTATATAAAGTATAAATATTGTATCTTATCTTCCATAATATGGATTGCACATAATTAGAAAATTCTTTAATTGAAGTTTTATGAAATAGGACTATAGAGATTCTACAGTGAAAAATTTTTGCATTTATGCATTTTTTACCTTTTTCCAGTCAAATACAAATTTTGATGTATTTTTCCTTTTTTATTAATCATTTCATATTTTACGTATCTAAAAACATTAAAACCCTGCTTTTCATTTTTTTTTAATAACCGAATAAGGATATTTCCCTTTGTAAAACGCAATATAAATATATATATATATATATAGCCTTCGATTCATTGTTTATTTTCCAGTAACATTTCAAGACAAAGAATAAATTTATGGATGCAGACAATAATGAAACCCCATTCCAAATTAATACCCTTAAGGTTTTTCTTTCATTTAAATTTAATTCATAGAAATTGCTAAAATTTCTTCCAAACTTTCTGAGCATCTCTTGTAATTTATATTAAATTTTATTCGCAATTGTTTTCATTATTCGTGAGCTCTGTTTTTACATAAATATCTTTATACTATTTTTTAATAAACTAAGGCTTTCAAAGCACGGGGCAGTAAATTAAAAAAAAATGCTAATGTAAAATTGCAGACGATCATAAAGCACTATTTTTAAGAGAATTGAATAAAAAATATATAAAAATTCATATGAATTAATTGATGTAATAAAGTGTTCACAATGTTCCGTAAGTAAGTTCACTTAATGAAATGAAATGCTAAATAAGAAATGTTTTCTTTTATACATTCATTGTAATAAAAGTAATGCACCTGGAACGAATTATCAGAAGCGATTGAAGTTGTACATACATAACATTTAACAGCGTTGCAATGTAGTTACAAGTAAGGGATTACAAAATGAAAGCGAAAATATTTATAAATTGTAGGAAAACTCGGAAACCTCATTGTATTATAATAGTTTGTGTAGTATACATACTTGAAAATAACTGTAAAAATATATTTCTTATAGTGATACGAGTTCATTTTAACATTTTTCCTAATTTCCTTTTTAAAGTTTTTCATTGTATTACTCATAGTTTGAATAATACTATTGTACATTGCAGAACAGCTTATGGTATGCTGCCCAATCTTATTTCACAGTTGTTGTAAGTATGCCTTTAATTCGACCTAGCTCCTATGCTGTTAAATTGTTAGCCCAGATCATCCCACAATTTCTCATTCGTTGATAGATCGGATCAAGAAAATGTTGCAGTACTGAAAAGGCAATCCTGTGACACCCTTGTTGTGTGTGGTCGAACATTATCATGTTGCAAATTGCCACCAGAGAGTCTTGATATCACAAATAGGCAGCTATTATGAAGCTGGAAATGTTTTTGAACATACAATAATTGTGGATCATTAGTAAAGGGAACTAAGTGTCATATGCAATACTATCCCAAATCATCTCATCAGTTGAAAACAATAGGCAGTCTTAAAGCTTTCATCCCCACATGAGGCTTCAAATACGTACACGGCTATCATCATAAACTAAATTGAAGAGCAGTTTGTCATGGAAGATGATCCATCTCCACTCCGTCATAGTCCAATCACGCTAAGCGACTCACCCCGCCAAAGGGAGGCGACGATGGGTAGCTGTCAAGGGCAGCACACGCAATAGCCATCGGATTGCAAATGATTGTCAGCCAAACGCCTACAATAGTATGCTTCTGATCAAATGGACACAGGAGCTCTTATGCCTGTGCGTATGTCAGACAATGATACAGTTGTTTGTGTACGTGTTTGTTGGACATTTAGGTAGTCCTCCAGGTTACTAGTCGTCCCTGAGTCAGAGTGCCGTGTGTGTTCACATTGGAGTAACAGGATGATATTTGTCCCTAAGTATCCCAACACCTACTTAGAACATTGTTAGAACGGGTGAGAAAGTGAAAAACTCGTCGAACAGACTACCCAGTCTCTATCCTTCATCCTTTTCAAGCTCTGACAGCCGCTAATATTTGCTTAGACATAGGCGTAAGAATCTTTCTGATGATTAAGCACCCCTCTGCAGCAGATAAACTGCATACAGAGAGCTTCAGGGCTACTATAAATGGATTAAGGTAGATTCACGTCAATACCATCTACTGATCTTCTATAATGCGGTATTTTCGAGTGTGCTTGATATAGACCCTAATGCCAAGTTTCGTGGTGATCCGCAAATCTTTCTTGGTGCTCTTAGTTTTTTGGCATTGAGTATATTTTATTCAGTTTCCATTTTAAAGCTGTAAGAACTGAAATATCTGAATATTATTTTTCAAATACATTGATAGACTTAATTTTATTCATTATGAATGAAACCAAACTATAAAACCTATTTGAAGGAATATATGAAAGCTGCATATTGTGTTATAAATAATATCTCATAAAACAAGTTGCTTGAATTTATTATCATTTGCTATAGTGCAAAACTATATGATTAAGAGAAATAACGTTTAAACTTGATAACGGAAATGACCAAAACTGTTTTACTCTCCGATTTTAAACATTTTCATTAAATTTTCTAATTAATTCCTACTTAACATTTTCATTATTGTGAAGTGCACTAGTCTAAATCGAAGGTTAAGAATTTAAGCAGATGAATTCAAAGGTATTTCATTATACTTGCATATTTATGCATCAATTAATAAATTTAAATATTCATACAACGCTAACTATTTTATGGATCATTTAATTTTCACAAACCTTGGATATTTTGGTGTTTCCACTTACATAAGACCACTTTGATTTTATTAAGTTAATTCGATCAAGATTGACTGTTGATTAATTTTCACAACGTGTTCCAACATTCTCAAATAGAATTATTTAATTAAATTTTTATATAGTTTAATAATTAATTAGTTGAATAATTGTTTAGTTTAATAATTAATTAATTGAATAATTATTTAGTTTAATAATTAATTTGTTGAACAATTATTTAGTTTAATAATTAATTAGTTTAAAATATCAGTAGAATTTAGCTTAAAAATCAATTGTATTTATCCTTGCTAGAAAAAAAAGGTTTCCAAAATAAAAGTAATAAACTTGATATTTGAAAGTACATCGTGATGAAATTTTATTCCTTGCATGTTCAAAATTCGCATAAAAGAAGGGCATTAATAAATATTGCAATGATTTAGACTATCATTTCATTTGCATTCCATTTAATATTTAAATACGGAAAATATTTAAACCACTTTTAAAAAATTATTTTTCTAGTATGTATTTCAATCAGATTGGACTTAGTTCTATAATGGAATGTGATGATGTAAAAACTTTAATGGTTGAATTTTTGGATTGTGTAAAAATTTTAATGATGAAAGGATTCATGTTGCCTGACAATTTAAGATGATACGAATTTCGAGTATCACTTACTTTAAATTTTTTCAACTTTAAAATTCGTATTTCAATCGTATTTTATATTTATCTAATAAGTTTTCATTCATAACAAGTTATATCTTTATTTGAATAAAAATGAATTAATGAATAAATATATTTTATTTTATTGAAATTGTTGGATCTAGTAACAGGAGGAATTTTTTTAAAACTGGAACGGTGATGTTTTTTTGAAATATTCATTTCGAAATCAATTAATTTTTCTTTGAATTTTTTTCGATAACGACAGTCAAATTAATATTTTCAATATAGTTTTTGCAAAAACTTATCTTGCGCGCCCAATGATGATATTTCAAGAGTTATAAGAAGAAATGACTTTTGTGTGTGATGATTAGTTTTGTTTGTTATGACTAAAATTTATAAATTAAAAAAAATTATTTTTTAATAAAAAATTTTCAGATCTGTTTAATAATTTTATCTATTTAATTGAGTTGAGTTACGATTTATACATATTTTATACATACATGTTATACAATTTTAAGTAATTTCTAGAAAAGGAACAATGGAAATTAAATTGACAATTTAACACATTGAAAAAGTACAGAACTTATTGTTTTCAAAATCGTTTTTGCACGAAATTTTTAAATTTATGGAACTAGCAGCAGATTAAACGTTATTCAGGCTGCACTTTCAAGGATCTGTTCACTGTGAGAGGAAATTTAAGGAAATGCTTTCCTAGAAGAGTTTTGTACAGGCATATATCGGAGCTACATATTAGATAACTATGAAACTGTCAATGAATTGAACCTGGAAATAAAAGAAATTATGAACAAAACCTTCTGGAACTATAATATTTTAAAAGTTTAAAGTTATGTTCTGATGGAACCTCTATAGCAATCACGATTGCTGTTCTTAGTGATGAGATAATCCACCAAGTCAATGATACTAATTAACGAATATTAAATTTCAATTAAAGGTATGTTTTAATCGTTTCTGTATTTATTGAATTTCAATTAAAGAGACATTTTAAATTTTTTGTATTTATTAAATTTTAAGTAAAGATATGTCTTAATCGTTTCTGTATTTATTAAATTTTAAGTAAAGAGATATTTTAATCGTTTTTGTATTTATTAAATTTCAATTATAGAGATATTTTAATTGTTTCTGTATTTATGCGATTGATGTTACGAGCTCATAAATCCAGATTTATTCAGATCTTACCTTAAAATATTGTGCTAAATTTTTCGCGATATAATTATCATAAAAAATATATCTAATAATGATCTAAAATAACTACAGCAGATAGCAGCATTTGTAGATATTTAATTTTTTAATATTTTAAAAACATAATTACAGATCAGTTTCATATGCTTTACTTTTAAACGAATTATTCAAGAAAAGTAAATAATTTAATTATTCACGAATTAAATTTCTCGTTGCCTTATTTTTGAATAAAGAGGTTAAATAACAAAAAAGTAAGATCTAAGTGATTAATATTTGTAGAATTTAAAATAATCATGAATTAAAACTTAAGAAGAAAATAAAAAACTTTAAATTCTTATTTTGTGTCAATATTTAATAATTATAAAATCCTTATGCTAAATTTGCTTTAAGTATTGAACATAGAGATAACACAATTATAGGGAAATTCACTAATAATTTTAATAAAAAGTATGATTCAATAGAGTATTAAATTCATAAGTACCATAATTTTTCTACACTGTTTTAATGTTTAATAAATCTAGAGATTCCATGTTTGCGAATGTATTTTTAAATAATTGAAATGAAATTTAACAAAAGAAATATTATTTACAAACCAAGGATACACTTAGAAGGTGATAGTATGAAAAACATTTTCATGATAAATCCTTTGTTAATAAACTTGTTTAAATTTCAAAATAATCTTTCAGGTACATAAAATTACCAAAATTATATAATGCAACCTTAATTCTTTCTGAAGAATGCAAGAACAGAATTTTAAAATAAATGTGTTTTTACTACATGATAAAGCACAAAATTAAGTACAAAAAACAAAGTATTTTTATTATACTTTGAGATAAATGCAATTATTATTGCATTATGTTTAAAATAAATTGAATATTTCAAAAACTAAAATTGTTTATTGCACGTGAAGTAAATTCAAAGGGGTTTGGAACTCATGGAAGCATAAATGGAATAAATGCATCTAATACTTTATGGCTAATGATGAAGAATTTTATTTTTGTACCATTTTTTGAGAAAAAGAAAACATTCAAAAGAAAGTTTTCTTATTGATCTGAAAGATATAGAAACTTAAAAACAAAACAGGGAAAAAAATACAAACTAAAAGTTTTGATGACTTATTTTTTTTAAACTGAGGAAATAACTGAAAACTTTATTTTGATTAGAAATTGTTTTGAAACTTCAAAAAAAATGCATGCTGTTCTTTTTAAAATGATTTTTATTAATTCCAGATTAAGAATTTTAAAAGGAATTTATTTTACGATTAATCTTTTTGTTTTGAAACATAAAAACATTAAACTATTTTTATCAGTAATAGTTATAATTATATACCTATAAGAAATATTTCTTGTAAAATGATCGAAATGCATATTTTAAATAATATAATATAGCAGTGGATTATGCAAAAGAACATTTGTGAATAAGTTATTGCCATTATTTATTGTACTGAAATTGTTGTAATACCGTTGGCCCTTTATTATGATTTTCATATTCATCAAATTATTGATTTATACACAGTTACGTATTTAAGGTGTTATTTTATTTTCTTTCAACAATATTTATAGATATTAAATCCCCAATTTTTATGAGATATTAAATCTCCAATTTAAAAACATTTATTAATAATAAAATATACTAAAAATAAAATTCTTTATGCTAAAAATGCATGTACAATAATAAAATGAGTTATATTTTTTCCCAATACCATCAAAATGCTTAACTTACGCTAAAAGGCTTATGCCTTAATCCGTACATTAATCCACTTTGTGGAAAATATTTAACTTTATTGATGTTTTTAACTAAAGTAGTGTTTAAAAACGATGCACAAATAATGTTTTATTTAAGTCGGTGTTTATTTCCGATGTCTCATTCGTAAATTAATTTTAATAAATGAATAAAAGAATTCTTAAACTTTATTCGATTTTTGTTTTCAATTTTCTTTTTAAAGTTACTAAAGTTTTTAAAGTTTTTAAAGTTAATTCATTAAAAATTCTTGCAATATTCCTAAATTGTTAAAAATTATTTAATGAAAATTTACAATTGAAATTTAAAATGAAATATATATATTTGTATGTACTTAACAGGCCACATATTTTAATTATAATTTTGTTTAAATATTATATTCATTTATTAATAATTAAATTAATAATAATTAAATATTCAGTTATTTTAATTATAATGTTATCATAAGTATAAATAAATTATTAATATTTCTTAAATTATTGAGGTGTGTAATTACCACTCAATCAAACGATATGGTGATTGTCCTGATTACTTTCTTCAAATGTTCAATTTGGGGGAAAAAATCAACTGTTGATTATTGAGTTGATCTGTTAAAACTCTTCAATTAATAGGGATTTCTAGATTGAAGTAATTTCCCGAATCTGTTTGACCCATGGGAGAAATCTCAGAAACACCTATTAGACATCTCGATGCGAGACTAACAGCTGGATACGTTATTTCCTTCTTTGATGACTTACATGCGTAGCTACCTCAAATTTGCTTATCGAGTATGAGAATTCCAGAGAAATCTCGCCAATTTCTCTTCACATTCTCTACCAAAGGTCAAAATATTTGTTGCCTTTTTAATTCGATGACTGCGTCGTATCACACTAGTGAGAATTGATTCTTTGTCATCTTCAACCATATCTAGCGAAGAGCAATTCATTTTCAATCATTTCAGTCACTATGTTTAATAGCTCTTTGTCAATACTAAGAAGTTTCTCATTATAACCAAATTATGATAAAATCAAACATTTATGAAACCATATAAATAACACGATTTCATTGAGACTCTTCTCTTTTAAAAAAAACCAGACCACAACGTGTACCATCTGCTGGAATTGATTTTTGTCCATTGATACCTTAACTTTCTAACCAGTTGTTAACCATTTTTTTCGTTGAACATCAATAAGCCTCGTGTTTTACTTTCGTATACCATGAACAGCCCACGGATGAGTGATAATATATGGAGGATATTGCTTTCAGGGATAACTTTTAAGGTTACTGCCCTGCCTTCGCCCCAGGATAACTCCCATTAGGCCTGACTATCGCTTTAACGCTATCACTATCAAAACAAAAACTATCTATCAAAAACAAACCGCAACGTATCCCATCTGCTAGCATCGAATATCGTCCACTGATACCTTAGCTTTTTAGTCAGTTGTTAACCATTTTTTTCATTGGACATCGATAAACCCCGTGTTTTACTTATGTATACCATGAACAGCCCACCGACAGGTGATATAGGGAGGATATTGTTTTCAGGGATAACTTCTACTATTACTGTCCAGCTTTTGCTCCCGGATAACTCCCATTAACCCTGACTATCGCTTTAACGCTATCACTATCTAAACAAAAACTATCTATCAAAAACAAGACCGCAACTTATCCCATTTGCTGGAATCGAATTTCGTCCACTGATACCTTAACTTTTTAACCAGTTGTTAACCAATTTTTTTTTTTTTTTTTGTTGGGCATCTATAATCCTTGTGTTTTACTTATTTATACCTTAAACAGCCCACTGACGGGTGATATAGGGAGGATATTTCTTTCAGGGATAATTTTTACTATTACTGTCCTGCCTGAATATCGCTTTAACGCTATCACTATAGCTTGAATATCGACATTCGGTTTTACACATTGTTGACGATTTAGATAATCTTAAAAATAAACTTAATAATTAAACAGTATTTTTAAATTTATTTCTGTATATATTTGATTAATATTACTCCTCAATAATATTTTTTAAATAAGGGTGTATAAATTTTTATCAGTTACCATTTAAAAAATAAATATACAAAAGTGTCGAATGCAATAGTACTTTTATACTCTATCAAGTATGTTAATTCAGGGAGGATATTGCTTTCAGGGATAACTTTTAAGTTTACTGCTCTGCCTTTGCTCCAGATAATTCCCATTAGACAGCCTGACTATCTAGAAGACGCTGGCACATTGTTGACAATTTAGATAATCTTAAAAATAAACTTAATAATTAAACAGTATTTTTAAATTCATTTCTGTACATATTTATTAATATTACTTCTAAAAAATATTTTTTAAATATGGATGTATAAATTTTATTCAGTAATCCTTTAAAAAATAAATCTACAAAAGTTTGGAATGCAACAGTACTTTTCTACTGTATCAAGTGCGTTAATCCTGGCTGCACTTTGTTGCTCACCCCTTTATAATCACTAAGCACCAGGCAAAAAGGAGCGCTCCGGAGAACCTTCAAACTTGTGCTTGCCATTCGTACATAAAGCTCGTTAATTATTTAATTGCGAGCTCGCTGTTTCCTAACCTTCGTTTTCGGCTAATGCCTTACAGTACTATATATTTGCGGTAAGCTTTTACCTAGATATACGACTCTAGACACTGGAATGGCTCGCTTGGTTAATAAAATGATGAGTGTAATGGGATACATGCCTGGAAAGTAAGACCAAGGTGCCTTTTTTTTCCCGTGTTTGTGTGTTAAATCTATGACTCACTGTTTGAGACATATTTTGAAAACAATGATTATGTTGGACTTTATTTCATGTTTCATTGTTCTCCTTAATCTAACTCTGTCGGGTGTAATTGAAAGATCTATCACACCATCGTGGATTGTAAGGGAATGCCAATTTATTTTCCTTCTCTTGTTGATAATCTTTAGCAAAAGTCTTTTGTTGTTTTTGTTGAACAAAATTAACATTTTTATGAGAAAACTACATATGAAAAATTTTTTAAATTGTTGCGTGTCCAAGCCTTAAGATTATGTTTTACAGAAATTTATCTGACAGTAAAATGTCTTGGTTCAAATTTTTTAAAATAATTATTTAGGTATATTAGATTAATTTATGGTCATGAAATCATTCTTTAAGTAAAATGAAATTATTTGTAAAAGATTATTCTTACTATTCCATTAATTTAAAAACTTTTGTTTCTTCTTCTTCATTGGCGTAACAGCTCCATGGTGGGCCAAGGTTTATATGTTACAGAAATTTATCTGACAGTAAATTGTCTTGGTTCAAATTTTAAAAAAATAATTACTTTGGTATATCAGATTAATTTAAGGACAAATCATTCTTTAAGTTGAATTGAATTATTGGTAAAAGATTATTCTTACTATTCCTTTAATTTAAAAACTTCTGTTTATTCTTTTTCATTAGCGTAACAGCCCCATGGTGGGTCAAGACCGTCTGCCTGCTGGCAGATAAAAATATTTGTTAAATAAAAATGCTATGGACTGCGTACTTTTTTCAGAAATGTCATCTTAATAATTTTAGGAAATTGCTTTCATCATAAGAAAATAAATACTCCCAGTTTTAATTTTTTCTTCGATAATTTCATACTGAAAAATGAGAATGTAAAAGAGTAATGGAAGTAGACGTCTGCATTAAAAACGTTGGTGAATGGAATTGTACTCTCTTGAGGAGCATAAATTCAATCAGTTGATTACGAGAATAGATTGAGGGAAAGAAAGACACTTATTGGAACTTGACCGGAGGAACAAAGATCACGGACACTAAAGTAACAAACCCGTAAACGAAATAAGGAACTTGTTTCTTTCTGGGGGTAAAGATACAATGGAATCAGCCATACCTCTAGTATACCCTAGAACATAACTATCTGAAATCTTTGAGCAAACAAATGAAATAAATATCAGTTTTTCAAATGGTATATATATGAGCTATTCAAACAATAAGAATTTTTTTATATAAAAATATTTTAAATGTATATATTTCAACTTTTAAAATAGACAGAACACTTTTCGGTGTCTCTGTCTACTTGATATTTTATTAAAATTTTAATCTTATTTTCTTATAATCATAATATTACGTCTTATTAAAATTTACTTTTTTCCGACAAAGACACAACAACCAGATAAAGATTTCAAACGTTGTATATCTCAAAATATTTATTATATTTACAACACATTTTGAATAATTTTTTATGTACTATACGTCTTTATTTTTGTTTTCATTTTTGATGAAAACAAAATGATGTCAAGGACAGGGCCAGCAAGAAAACAAAATTGAAATTCCATAAGCCCCGGGAATTTTAAATTGGAAATTGGTCTTACTTTTTGAACTCAGTAGTATGTCGCAAAATGTGTTATAGTTCATTTATAATCCGATGTCAACACATAACTTCAGTTTGAGTTCTTTAAAAAAATTGAAAGATTTGTTTTCCACAGTTACAAAGATTTATTAAAGTGCGAAATAATATTGGTCACTGTAACTTAGCAGTTAAGATAAAATATGATTTGCAGACAATCAGGCAGCCATGCAATAACTGAAATTTCGCGTTTTACTTTGCAGACTTCCAAATCTCCAAAAATTAAATTACAGCTGGAAACAATTATTTAACGATACATGATGTATTAAAGAAGGTCAATGTTTTCTGCATTTGGAAGCACCGGAGAGTCAGTTTATTTATTTAATTCATAAATTTTCTTCCGTTTCAGTTACACAGAGCTTAGATTTATATTAGAAACCGCCTTGTTATCGTCAACCATAAATCATACGTTTTGCTTAATGTTTCTTTTTAGAGTTTCTGGAAAATTAATTTCTGCTTTTTGACTGATGTAGACTTAGAAACTTTTAACCGCGCACTAGTCTTTTATTGAAAATGAAATATGGAGATAAGAATAATTTTTAAGAGTCTTAATTTTTCTTTTCCTTTTTTTTCCATTGTGCCTTTTAGTAATATGTTTCAATTCACGGGTAATTTTTTTTTTCTAAAACTAATTTTTCAGCATTCAGTTAAGTTGAATATTTTGTATTTTATAGTTTTGATTTTCGGCTGTTTTATTTAATTTTAAGTCAGGTTTCAAACATCATACCATATCCACTCAATTGTTTAAAAATATTTTCTTTCACTTTAATATTAACTTTAGTAACATATTAAAGATGGATTTCACTATTTTCTAATGTACAAGTAGCCAGCTGTTTGCATTTTTCAAAAACTCCCTTTAAAGTGCAGTAAAAAAACCCATTCAAACACACATAAAACCATAAATGCTTACAATCAAAACAATACAGAATTCCTAATTTTATAAAAACATTGTTGAAAAGATAAAAGTAAGTAATTTGTGAAACGTGATGATTATCAGAATAATTATATAACTGCACCTGGGAGCCAGTGAACTCTTATTAGAATGGCTAAATAACTTATCATAGCACTTAAAATACTTACTAATTGCAATTATTTCTTAGCATACTGTAATCCATTTGTATAGATACATGGCAGTAGTACATGCAGCTATGCATGGTTTATTTTTTATTGTTAAAGAAAAAGTCGAAAAGAATTTCTAAGTGAAATATTTAGAATTTTTCAAATTAAAAATGTTAATTTCCAGCACTTATACAATGTTGATAAAAATTAATTTCATAATTGAATTATTTACGAAATATCAGTTGTAAAGTAACATATCAGTAGTATTGTATCCATAGTTTGTGAATAAAAACCTTTAAATGTTTCAAGTGCCCGTTTGAGTGAGATGTAGTTCACTGTTGTTCATCATTCTTTCTGTGTTCTCGCACCTTTGAAGACTTATAACGGCACTGAAAAACTGTTTGTCGACTGTTTGTCGTTTCATGACACTCGTTGTACTACGAATTTATACATATCTTGAATTGAATTCACGAATAAGCATATTATATTATTTAATCAAGGGACCATGCTGAACTGATATTATGATAGAACATTTGCAGAGTAACGAAGGGAACACAGATTGAACATTGTGAAAAATATAAATTTCATAAAACAGAAAATCTTTTAATCCTGTTTCTCATGTTTGACTTATTCATAATGGATTCCTGTACAAGAACAAATGTTAAGTCCTGTTATGCTACCTGTCCTGTAAGTACAAATGCAGTTATTTAGGAATCGCCGTTTACTTTCCGGTACGATATGAAACTAATGGTATGCACGATCAAATAAAGCAACAACCGAATCAAATTCATCGCTTACGCCAATGCGAATATTTAATCATAAATTCTCATATCATCGTTGTCATTTGCTTGAGCTTGAAGTCTTTGAGATGTCTGAGATTTATACAAAAGTTAAATAAGAATTTTTAAGTGATAAAACAATTAACATTTTTTTCCTTGGACAAAGGTCTGAAACAAAATGTTTATTATTTTTTTTAGATATTTAGCAAATATTAAGGGCTTATATTACATATCTTTCAACTTTTTCATTATTATGAAAATGAGAAAATCAAAATAATGTAATTTTTCTCTGTGAAAGTATGAATATTTTTCATACTTTTACGTTTCACTAAATTATATAAGAAACATTTATTTTTAATTAACAAAAATGCAACTATACTTCACCGATTTAAAATGGTAAATTGACATGCTTTTAAGGAATTAGTGCAATGCTTTGCAAAAATTTGGAGTAAAGCCTGGAACGAAGTATTTTGACATTAACTAAATGTTACCTCAACCAACGACCCAACGATTATCAGTCGTAAGCTAAGTACCTTCGATGAAAAACATATAAAAATTTTATCCGTATCGTACGACCAAACGTAGAAAAGTGTAACTAGCATAAAATATTATTTATTGAGTAAGTTTCTATCTAGGAAACCATGAAATTGATTTTTGTAATTGTTGCTTAATACTTGTGATACATGATAGAGTATAGCAATAATATAGACATAGATGTAACATATATCTCGAATACAAAAATTTTAAAATTGAAAATAATTATTTTCAATTTTAAAATTTTAATAATAAGGCATTCTTTTTATCCAGCTAATTTATATCCATATTGTCAGTTAATTACGGATATTAATCTGACATTTTAAATGTCTAGTCATAGATATCAACAAGTTAATGAAGGCTTAAAAGGGGAACAAATATAATTTTTATCCAGAAGAGTATATTTATCTGCCAAACTAATACAAAGTGTAATTACACTTATCCACAAATTTTAACTTTTTGCATATTATATTAATTAGAATGGATATTTGTTATGGAATATTTTGTTGTGATTTTAAATTTGTATAGCCTTTTTTTTCTAATATATTTTTCTTTTTGCGAAATTAAAAAGTTCATATTGTTGTGAAGTAATTAGTTGTATTTAATTTACTTATATGTATTACTTTAAATCAAAATGAAATTTTAACGATTTTTTAGAGTATTTTGTTTGAGGAGCATCCCTTTTATAGCATCCAACTATAGTTAGCAAGCATATTTGGATTACATTTTCAATCATAACGTTTCCCATTGCTGAAATATCTTTTAATCGCTCACCTGGTTCATCACTCACAGGAAAGAAAGACAGAAAAGAAGGATTTTCAGGAATGAAGTTCAAGTGTGAATCCAGAAAATGTCTTTTTAAGGACAGACTACATCCCAGAGCTTTATAATTTAGAACTAGTTCTCCATAGTTCTCAGCTTTTCTATTCTGAAGAAATTCAGTTACGATCTTTTTAAAAGACTTCCATGCAGCTTTTTCAGCCCCATTCAAACTTTTCTCAAAATCATGGTCCTTCATAGGTTCCCTTATTTGGGGACATTACTGATCCTAGGCAATTTGTTCTTTAAATACAGCAAATTTGGACCACTTTTTCCGTCATATTAAAAAAAATTCCTTAATCCGAGTTTTATGTGCAAAGGAGGAATATATATGTTACGTGTCCAAGATTTACAAGTGGATGATAAATTATGTTTTTTGTTCAGGTATGAGATTTCTTAAGGCCAATTCTTCTTGATAAATGTTTGCAATCTCTGTTATCCTACTTGTATACAAAACAACAAAATTTTATGTATCTTTGTTGGAAATATGACAAAAGTACTAAAACTTTCAAATCTCTGCATATATTCCAAGAATGCTGGTAGTGTCATAGTTATCTTCTAAAGCAAAATCTTCATGTTGTCATGCGTCATATGGGCTGTATGGGCAAAAGGAATCAAAGGTTTCTTAATTACAATATGAAGAAGCAAGGCTTTTAAACTGAATTTAGAGTTTTAAGACTATAAGCAACCTAAATCTTTTAGGATCCTGATGGTCTCCTATCTCACTCAGTAATGAGTTAACATCAGTACAATACGTCTTAGATGTTGTCTATTTTTCTGGGCTTAATTGTAAATCTTTATCATTAAAGTTTTCTAAATGTAAACTCTAATTTTCAGGTGGCGCCAGGATTGGAATATCGTCACTGTGAGAAACATGCCTGATAGATGAAAGTAAGTTGAGGTATTTAATAGTTTTCTTGGTCTTTCTTGCTATTCCAACAATTATTGTAATGTAAAAATAAAAGACATTTGAATGGTCCTTTTTACCCCTCCATACCATTGAAATTGCAAATGGTGTATGTCGCTGGTAGTGTTACACAACTAGCATATGAGGGGGGCCCAAGATTTGTCATGATCACCGATTGGATAAAGATCATATACCTTTTTTTTATCAAAGGAAGTAATATTCCTACTTTGGCACTTTAAAGTCAATTTACCACACACATAATAGTAATTGTTTGAGTATTTTTCACAATTTCGAGGCAGTTTTAGGAATCTGTTTATACAAAATGAAACACTGGAACTCAAAGTAAAGAAAGGCAGCTCATTCTAAATTAATACCTTTCTAACCCCTTCTTTTTTTTCTTTTTCTAATCACCTTTCTAACTCGACATACGGGTCTAAACTAATTGGAAAGGACTCACGTTAACTAATTGTCCAGGTTATCGAATTCGCTAGACTTGTTCTGACAGGTCTGACGGGTATTTGATATCTCTATTGAAATCTATATTATCATACACTGTTGGTAGCCACTTTCTTTTGATAAAACTACAAGCAAATAGAGTTACACCAAACAAGACACTTTGCTATTTATGAAATGTATATTTTTTACATGCAAAATTTAAAAAAAAGCCCCTATGGGCAACTTTCGTTGTTATGTTCGACTTTTTCTTAGAAAAGTATTTAAGAAACAGCTACAGTTATCCATTGAACAAAATCAGTGTCCACTAGTATAATTGAATACAAATATTTCTGATACATGATGTAAATTTATGATATCTCATGAAATTCTGGAAAAAACGTTGATCAGATATGTAAAGCGGATCAATTTACATAATGAATATAGTGCTAAGCAATAACGCTTATACAATTAGTGTTAAATAAAGACTGGATTTCGTATAAAAGTAAAGAAAACTGTTTATGAACAGAACCGTTTTCAGAAAGCACTTGCATATCTTAGAAATTTTTTTTTTGAATGTTCTATGATATCAATATTTGAGAAATGCAACTAAATAAAAATAATAGATCAAAAGTCAACTTTCTTTTCATGAAACCAAAATCACAATTATTTCGAAAAAGAAACTTATTTTTTAAAAATGTACATGATTAGCTATTTGGATTGATATACGTGATTGTTTTGTAATATAACTCCAATTATGTTCCCATATTAGTGCTAATAGATGGGTAGGTAATGAATGATACCTTTATAGAAGATACTGTCCTGCATATTCTTTATTTGAGAAGAAATACTGAAACTTCCAGCATATAGTTTAATCGCTGTGAGACATTTTATCAAATTATCCACCGAGTATATATTAGATTTTAATAGCAGTGGCTGCAACTAATAATCCCAGTGATAATCTAACTCAAATCAGTTATATTTGGCCACAGTCTTGCCAATATAATTTATTATCTATCAGTTGTTTAAAAGATACAGTTGTTCTAAACTCTCTCTGTTCTTAAGCTTCCTATAACTGAAAAGTATCAAATATCTTTTTATTAGCGGGTCTATTACGAACTTGGCTAATTATTTTATTGAGTTTTATTTAACGATTATTCTTTTTAAACAAAAAATACTATTTTTCTGTAAGTTATAACGCAATGAATTAATATTACATGTTGACAAAATTTAATTAAATTAACAACCTTATAAAATCCAATTAAAATATAAATGTTACATCCATGTTAATAATAGTAAAGAATTTGTCAATTTAAGGCGTCAAATGGTAAGTAATATTTAACGATCGATTTAAAGATCTTGGTTTGAGATATGGCGTCACTTTGAAAGGTCAATACTTGAGGTCAATGATGATGAACGAGTTCTAAAAGTATCCCCCCAAGTTTGTGATATTTATGCGGGGAATACATCCAAAAATATTCTTTAAAGCATGCTACACAACGATAAGGATAACCAAGTTAAAGAGAAAAATTGGGAAACTATTCGAAGATAATGAGTTCAAATTTAAAAACACTTGTTTCTGAAAGCGAGAAGAAGGAATAAGACTTTCGGGTCAGGGATATTATAAAGGTAATATTTTGCTTCATCACATACGTGGCCAAACATTTTAAACGATCCTCAAAGTGCATCTTAATTTTAGAGAACAGCAGAATTTTAATGAGAAATTATTCGTAACTATTTGTATCAATGTCTTCAAAGTTTAATCTGAGACAATATTAAAAATAATCTAATTTTTTTTTTGAATAATTTTTCTCAATGTTCTTAGAAATTTTGAATTATTTAATAACTGGAATCTTTTTAAAGGCATGTAAAACAATAATACATAATAAAATCGGTTATTGGATTATAAGGGTTGATTTTTACTGTTTATTATAATAAATATTTATGTCATAAATTTATTTTCGAAAAATATTAAAAACTGAGGGATGATCAATTTTATTAAAAGGAAAGCAATGATAATTATGCTTCCTATATTTTCATTAAGTATTTTTCCTGTATTTTCATCGTTTAGTTATTAAAATTATCAAAAATTAAATCATAAATTTAAAAGATAAGCTTAGAAATCTAGATACGATATGATTAATTATTCTCATATCATAGAATTAATAAAACTTAATGTTGTCCAATATATTTGTTAGCATAACTGCTTTATGAGAATGAAACCAGCACTTGAACAAGTCAATGATTCATTCGTGATGAAATAATTAAAAACATACAATCTCAATCATTCCATAATATAATATAAACATTTCGTTAAATAAATTGAGATTATTTACAAACTGAAGCAAAATATAGCATAGGAAACTAATATATCGAAACAATGAATAGAAATCCGTTCTTTGAAAGAATTTCTGGTTATAGACTCGCTGTTGTCTACTAATCTAGAATCCCATACTTAAAACCATTCAGCTTGGTGTAATAAGCACTCTTATTGATATTTGTACCTCAGTTTTAAGCGTTTTGCAACATTTTTGCATCTTTTATGATTGATTTCGAATTGGTCTGAAGTAATTTTCAGTCAATTTTAAAGTGCATCTTATTTTAATTTAAAAATAAATTAATATGACAAAAAAGTAAACCCATTAAACCATTGAAAGACTGAAGCTCGTTATCATTTCTTATTTTTTAATATTTTTTAATCCTTAAAAATTTACTTTAAATTATTTTTATTTTTTATTAAATTGCATTTTACATCTATGTACCAATATGTGTCAATAAATAGATTGTATATAGTTAAACTTCGTTTGTTCTGAGCTGTTTAGAGCAAATCTGGTCACCAAATTTTAAAAACATATTAATAAAAAAAAAGAATTTGGCTAAAGAAAAATGTTAAAAAATTACAAAGAATAAATAAATAATAAAGTATAAAAATGTCAGTGTTTTTAATAAAAAGAAAGGAATGCAGAGCAAAATTTTGACTTTAGTAGTCACTCTAAAATTTTTATCAAATACATGCATCGCATCCAGAGGTTGTGCAAATGTCTTCAGCAGAATTTTCATTAACCTTTCCTCTCAAATGAATATGCTATATATTTTACAAGAATGTGCTTTATTGGTGACGTCAAAACTTACTTTGTACTAATCCCTTTTGGAGATTAAGAGCTTGAAATATCTTCGAAAATGTTTACAGTGTTACAGGCTATTGTAAGCAATCGTGGGATTTGAACAAACAGGATCACTGGATATTCAATCTCGGTGGATAAAATTATGTTGAAGTAGCGGAAATAGAAAATGTAATGGACAAAATTTAAAGGTGACATAATTTATGGTTTGTGACAAAATTTATGGTTGTTACAATTACTTTTCAATATAACAATCGTAATCTTTGTAACAATCATAATAATAGATGCATTCTCAAACATTACACTAATCTGGCATTATATTTTAGGAGTTTTTTTAGAAAGTTCTTAAATACTATATATGAAAACTGTCACTTGTTACATAATTGCTGGTTTCTGATTTGCTTGTACAATGAATATGAACATTAATAATGTTGTGAACATTTTTTTCATCTCTTAAAGTCTTTCAGATAAAATTTATCGACATCTATTATTTATATGTACAGTTAAAATATTTTGCTTAACCTTTTTAAAATAAAACAGTCTTTTATATTATCTATTAGTATGCATTGAAGATGTAAATTAATAAAGGTATTCATAAGATTTAGTACTCCAATTAAAGAAAAATTTATCAAACAGACGGAAAGATCTTAAATATAATTCATTAATATCTTTGTCTAAGAAAGTTAACGCTATATAAAGTTCTTAAAAATTATGATTTTTTATTACAGAAACTTACATTCATTACATGCACGTATTAAATATTATATGTAGCATCAAAAAACAAATAAAAAAGTATTCAAATAATCAATAGGGCACATAAATAAAAAATTTGCATTTGATTTAAAAAATTTAAATTTGAACTAATTATTTCAAATTATTTATCTTTGAAATATTTTCAAAACTGTTGCATAATTCTTCTCTTAATTTTAAATTTTAATAAATACTCATTATAAGCAGCTCCAATAATGTAAGGATAGGTGAAAATATCAATTGCGCTGGAAAGGGAATTATTTCTGTTATAATGTGAAGCATAGATCCAAAAACCACTCTTACTAAATTTCCATTAACCTAATAAGATTTTTTTAACGATACAATATTTGTTGATAAAATTTAATAGTATATCTAGATTTGACTTTATAATCTAAGCCAGGCAGGGACAAGATAAATCCGTAGTCCTGAATGTAATACAATTTGGCTTGAGGAAGTCTGTGTGAACCTCCAGATGACGGCTTTCTTTCAAAATTTTTGTGGAAAAATATCGATGTACTATAACAGGTCTTGGATAACGTTGATTATTCTATATATCTATAGTTATTGTAGGGAAGGTGGCAACTCCAAATGACCGGAATTCGGAAATCACATAATCCAACTGCTGTATTTCCAGATGGACAGCAATTATGAACGAAAACACCCTGGGATGACCTCTGAGAATTCACTTCCACTTCTTCGACCCAAACGGAATGTTATTCTGCCTACGAATATACCATGTCCCTTCCTGACTTAGGCAAATGTAGATTGGTTCCAAGTTAACCAGGTTCTTTGTAGTTCAAAAACACAACGTATTGTCGAACAGGCTGCTCCAGCCCTCTGAGAATATTGTAGATTTGTTTAAAAGGAGTTAGAAGGGAAATAACTGAATAACAGATACACGGAATAATATAGCAAATTATATTAAATATTGTTAAGTTTTCTTTCAGCTAAATTGATAAAATGTAAAAAAAAATGATTATTTGCTATTCATAAAATATTTCTTGAATATTTAAAGACACATAAAAGATTAATGAAGTTTATTAATTACATTTTATGTCAAATATAATAGAATTGTTCTACAGGTTGGATTTTTACATTATAATTTCTTGGTTAGGTTTGTTAAGAATATTTACCAATCAAAGGAATTGTACTTTTTGTACTTTATACTGTATTTTATAACTGCTTATTTACTTTAATACTGCTATACATTTATGTAATACAATTTTATGATACTTTTGTAATATAAATTTGTATTAAATATATTTGGATCCAATAAATCTTATTATAAAATAAAATTTAGCTATTTTTAAAATTATTGTTTTCGGTTATATGCAGTTATTTAATTCACATTTCGAACTTCTGACTCCTATTCTTACACAAATCTGAAAACAATTTTGTTGTCATTGGCCTTTTTTTTTAGAAATAATTTTTTTGCAGCAATTTAATACTCAATATACGTTAAATAAATATACATTGACTCGTGAATATTACGAATTATTAATACAATAATATCTAGCCATAGTTGTTTTTCGTCTTTTGCATTTTAAGTTATATTTTAATATATAACAATACATTATTTTTCATTTGAAATTTAACATACCATAACATGAATTTAATAAACGTATTAAATATTTAAAAAGTTTACTTTAACAGTGAAAGTACTATGGAAAGCAAATAAGCCGTTTATCAGAAAGTTCTTTATTTAATTCTGAGTTAAGTGACGGTTAAAATTTTTTATTTACTTGAAAAAGTTAAATAAAACTACTTTTAAACTTATTTGTATTGCTAAATATTTGTATTTCTTTTCTTGGTTTTCAATATAAATAATCTCTGTTAAGTGAAATATTCTGAAATTTTTGAAATATTCTGAAATTATTGAAAGTTCTGCAAATTCTCTTGGTCTACACGGTATAAAAATAATATCTAGCCATTAATGAATATACAAAATAACTCTTAGAATTTGACAGAAAATTAGAATTAAATCCTTATAAATTCTTAATAGATAAATTTAATCCTGGGAAATGAATAAAAACAATTGATGATTGCATTTTTTAAAATTGAGATTTTCTTCAGTTAAGTTTAAAGTAAAGCTCTATTTAGTTGCAGTTTTAGTTAATTAAATATTTTGTAAATTGGTCCGGTCATAACTCATTTGGCAGTCTGAAGTGTGGAAACTTAGTTCAAATCTTGACAAGTGCTATCGAAAGTTCCCATGTCTATGCCGAAAATTGATAGTGGCAGAAAGTTCCGCTATAGAGTTTGAAAAAATAAATGTATGAGGCATGCTTTCCCAAGGGTGTTTGTTCTCTACTTCAGTAGAGCCAGGGAATGACCTTGAACCAAGTGTCATTACATTATGCAGAAGCCCGTCGTAGTTCATGTTTTAAAGTTGCAGGAGTGAGAACATTGCGTGAATATTTTCACAAACTAAAAATATTTTCAAAAGATAAATATTGTATTAAATGAAATATTAGTATCCCAGATAAATGTAAATTTTAAATTTTCTGTAAAATTTCATCTAAAACTCAAATCGAATAAGGAAAGAAAACATGATAGATTTTCGGTGCGAATTACGATATTGAATTCGAGACTTCATAGAAATTCGTAGCTTTTATAGTAATTTAATAATTTTGAAAATTTCAAAAGCGTAAATAAGAAATTTTATTGTGAAAATTAGTTTTCATTTTATTTTTTTAAATGATTTCTTTTACAAAGATGGAAAATAACATGACTCATACATTCTGAAAATAAAGATTTAGAACAGCATTAAATTAGCAGTTAAAGTCCTTGAATAACTTTGCATCATCTCTTTCTAGATAAATTACCATTAAATAGCACCATCATTCATTGGTAATTTTCTATCTTACACTATAAAGTGTTTTAAATTGACAGTATTTTTAGCTAATGAATGTTTTATCAAGTGCTGAGTAGTAGAATGTGGAAAAAGAAACTTAAGCTAAAGGAATTATTTAAAAACATATAATATTGTAAAAAAAAATGTTGAATTACTAATCATCATTCTATGGGTCAACGTAAGTTGATTAAATAAGCAAAATACGTTAAGTTCATTATCGTTATATGCTTATTTTATATTTAAAAACATAATTTCTATAAACAGTCACTAAAAAAAGTTAGAAATTTCGAATTAACTGTAGCAGTTTTTGCAGGTAACAGTCCACGCAGTGTTTCTGTTTCCATTCAAATATATTAAATTTACAAAACTAAAACTACTAATTTCAAATCACCAGAATATATGAGCCTATGAAATTGTTTTATTTGATGGTGCGGCATTCTCAACTGAATGAAGAAAAAACAATTTTTAATATTTGCAACTGCTAACACTTTTATTTTTTCGTGAGTCATCCTAAGAAATTGCTTATTAATGAGACGCTTGTGAGCAACTAGTATTTGCAGTAGGGAACTTGCAGTTCTTCTCAAATATTTCTTATACGCTGGCTTTCATAAGTTAAGAAAATAACAAAAATAGCAGTAATTCAAAAATCATCACGTTAATTTTAATGTAAATGAGGAATTGTATACAACACAATGAATTTTTCTCACATAATAATGTGTAAAATAACATGAAAATAAATTAACAGAAATTAACAGCATTTGCATGAAATTACCAAATATGTAATAGTTTGATATAGGTATCTTCAAAATGAAATACGATCGTCTTGAGCAGTAGGGCAGTACATTTAACGATATGTAAGATTATAAATAGAGAAGTCTTTGAGATCTGTAAGAAGAGAGATCCTTTATTCCTGCTAAGTGCTCTCAGCATGCAAGAAGATTGAAGACAGTGGCACATTTCCCTAAAACATTCCAAAATACTCGTTGATATTTTCAAGGTACTGAATTGACCCCCTTTATGCGGTGAATTGTTGGCTGCAGAATCTAAATTTCTATTATATAAGCCTTGTGTGTTCTTTGTCTTGTAGAATGAAATTATAACCTATTGATCCATCATAAAAGCATACATAAGCATCTAGGATGTTATTTCTATAAACTTGAATGATCATAATTTCGCGTAGAAAGTCTGAAGAAATATACTTCCACACAAATAGATAGGGTTTAACACAAACATGTACTACAATATGGTTTGGACTTAGGGTTCCAAACTTATTTATGGTCTTGATCTCATTTGTGTAAAAAATTGTCCTCGTTTCATCTGTAGTATAGAGAGCATGTTGACGTGTTCATTTCAAGCCAGACAATTATGACCTTCCTCTGACGCGGAATGAGCAGCACATAGATGAATGGTCGCCGCGTACAAACCTTAATGAAGACTTACACCCAACACCTTAATTAAGAACCCCGTTATTAGATGTTGACACAATCTTTCTGCTACTTGTCTAAGGTAAGGTCTAAGTTTGCTTAGGATTGATCTAAACTTGTGCCAAATTGCAAATATCGGTCAACAATGCTTATAGCTCTTGGTGACGGGTCTTGTATAAAGATTATGATTGCCGAATTTAGATTAGAGGTTTGAAATTATTTCCAAAGTCTGCGAACCACAGAAGAACTCACATTTAACTACAAAGGGTGTTAAAACATTTTTATAATGATTTTGACTCTCTCCATGAATTAAATTTAAATGAATAAAAAAACCCGAATGAAAACAATTCAGAATAGGGTATAATTGTCATCTGCATTAATAAAATTGTTCTTTGCTCTTCTTAAAAGTTGCTAAAAATAAACTTTGGTTTTAAGACTATATATTTTGCGCATTATGTCTTTTCTTATTCAGACTGTATAACTGGTGATGCCTCTCCTCCAGCAACGCTGGTTTTGGGCCCTGGATTATTCTGGGAGGCGGGGAAGGAGAGTTGCAATTATCCTCATGAATGAAGGTCAATTGAGTGTTGAGAAGCTGTTGCACTGCTATTAATCCTCGTTGCAATGGATACATATAGATCTTCATTGCCCATTATAGCTCTTTAGTGACCTTCACCAGGCATTTTCTCAGCGGATCCTGTATCTTTAAACTATATTCATAAGTTGCTGGGTTCAGTCTTTGGCAAACTGCACCTATCAAGAGCACATAGATGTGTATGGATATCATGAAAGACATCCGAAGCGACTGGGATCATTGCTTTCCTTTCTTTAGTTTTTATCAGTGCTTTAGTTCTTTAGTTTTTATTATTTTTAGATCATTGCTTTCATTTTCGTATTAGTTTTTTTTTTTTGCCCTCTCATTTTCTTCCTACGTATTACTTATTTAATTATGTTCCTTTTTCGTATACTTTAATTAGATGTAGGGTAATACGGATACTTTATTTGGTAATTGTTTATTTATTTTGTGTTTTGTTTAACTTTGTTAATATTCTTAACCATGTGTTTACCATGCTGGGCGACCTGTGTTGCCTTCCAAACAAAAAAGGAATCCTGGCGATTGATCCAGACAGAGTTGTGATTGTGAGATTTGAGTAACACATCTCTTTATACCCTCATTCGGGTGGCACATCTCTTTTTCTAGATGTATCAATCCGCTGGCAGTTATCAACCTTTCGTGGTTGAAGCTGCTTAAGATTAAAGCAATGGATTACTTTACGGGCCCCTCGCTGAAGGTGGAGGTCGTCTAAGGAGATGGCCCGGATTGTAAAGGTCTTTACAAGAACTATTGCAGGAATCTACTTTCCCTCGTTGGGTTTAATGGTGGGCGGTACGATGTCAGGTCCGAATAATTTGTCTATTACTTTCTTCTCTCTCAAAGACTTCGTACCCAGATGAACGCCTAAAGTCATCAAACTCGTCTTGCACTCTTCTCGGCTAAGATCCCAAGTCAGAAATTTCGAAAATTGAATGACCACCAAGATTTTCACTTTTTTCATATTATTTAATATTGACAAAGATTTGAACAGTATATCATCACTTAAAACACAAAAAAAAATTCTCAGCAAATTGCAGGAACAGGTGCAATTGCAATAGTTATGAAATTGATATATGGCGATCGCCTTATTGAGACTTTTACAGTCGAGACGCTTCACGAGACTTCTATATAAATGTATTTTTAATCTGGTGGAATATCATCTTAGGGATGAATTACTTTGAATCGAAAAATAATAATATAAGGTTGGCAAAGTTTTTTTGAACTTTTGAAGACTGATTAATAATTTATAAAGTCGACTCCATATAAATTAAGTCCTAATATACAATAATTAATTTGAGAAATTTTTAACCATTTAACATTTTATATTTATTATTATTCTTATGTTGGTTGCGATGCTATTTTCAAAAAGTGGTAAAATAAGTTTCACCAATCCATTTCATTCGCTGATAACCAACTTTAAACACATATTTTTGAACTTTAGGTAAACAATACTGGCACTGGCTTTGTTCCAAAGTAAGTTCAAAACTCCCCTGTTAATGTTTCGAACCGTTAAATTTATTTCTTTTCAACCTCAATTTTCAACACCATATCGTCTATGTCTGTGATTTCAGTCAGTACCACAGTAACTCCTGGGCTATTTCAGTCTGTTATAAAACCAAATGCAGTTGTTTAAGAAAGGCTACAGATTATTCATCCTTTGAATAAAGCTAAAATGTGCTATCCTTTATGATAAATTGCTGAAAATAATAAATTTTAAAATGTAGATTTTTACATTAATTAAATGATAATGAGAAATAGAACACGAATTCTTAAAATTGATTTCAATTAAACGTAAATGCGATGGTTAATATAAAGTTCCTGTATCACATTCATAAAATCTTGTTATATTAATTTAAGATAAAAAAAAACTTCCTTTAATGATATACTTAAGAGTTATTCTAGCTATAATATTGATTTATATGAAATAAAATGTTATATACATTTTTATTGACCATAAATGTTTAATACGATGCAATACACATTGTTTTTGTGGGTAGGTTAGATATGTCAATAATTTCATATTGAAAGATGTTACTACACAACTGTGTTTTAATAATTCTTAAAAAATTAATTGTTCTGTTTTGACAAATCAAATCTCAATATAAGGTTGTTAAATTCTTGGCTGTTTAACAGTGGTTTCAGTCAGTACTACAGTAACTCCTGAGATATTTCAGTTTGTTATAAAACCAAATGAAATTATTTAAGAAAGGCTACATATTATTTATCTTTTGAATAAAACGTAAACTAATATGCGTTATTCCTTATAATAAATTGTTGAAAATAATAAATTTTAAAACCTATATTTTTACATTCATTTAAACGATGATGAAAAATAAAACACGATTTCTTAAAATTACTTTCAACTAAAAGTGGGTGCGAAAGTTAATATATAGTTCCTGTATCATATTCTTTTACGAATAAAAGAATATAATACAGGAACTTCATACTAATATTAGCATAAGATAATTAAATATATAATATATTTATGATTATTATATATATTATAATATAATTAAATATGTGCTATTAATTAACTTATTCTTTTAAGATAAAAAACATTCTTTAATGATTTACCTGAGAGTTTTAGTCTAGCTATAATATTGATTTATATGAAAGAGAAATGTGAAATCATTTTTTATTGGCCATAAATGTTTAATACGTGTTAAAGCCATAATGTGTTATAAGCCGTAATGTTAATATATGTTAAAGCCATAATGTGATATAAGACATAATGTGTTATAAGCCATAATGTTAATAGAGGGTTAAGTCATAAATGCAATGTGCATTGAAGTAGATTGCATTTATGGGTATGTTAAACACAATGACAATAATTTCATGTTGATAGATGTTATACAATTGTATTTTAATAATTCCTGAAAAATTAATTGTTCTATTTTGACAAATCATATCTCAATATAAAGTTTTTAAATTATTAGGTGTTTAACAAATAATCAAAGTAAGGTAGCAAAAAGTACCCATAGAGAATATTTTTAAATGATTTTAACTCGTTATTAAATGATAATACATGAAAAAAAGAAAGTAACCTAGTCGCTTATATATTTTGGGGTCAATGCTTTATATCCTTCCAATTGTAAATTTCCGAAATTATTATGATATGAGTGTAGAAATTATTCTCTATTATTTTGTAAATTAATTTAAGATCAATTGTTTATTTAGTACGTAAGCACTTTTCCGAAATAAATTTTTAAACTAAAATTATTGTCATCACAATTTAAGATCTCTTTAAGGAGTCATTTTATTAACGGCATCTCCTCCAAATTTTTAATTTTCGAAATTGTAATGATGTGGCTATAGAAATTATTTTCTACTACTTTTTAAATTAATTTAAGATCAATTGTTTATTTTGTATGTAAGCACTATTTCGAATTAAATTTTTAAACTGAAATTATTTTCATCACAATTTATGTTCTCTTTAAAAAGTCATTTTATTAACAGTATCTCCTCACAATTTTTAATTTCCGAAATTGTAATGATATGACTGTAGCAATTATTATGCATTATTTTGTAAATTAATTGAAGATCAATTGTTTATTTAGTACATAAGCACTTTTTCGAAACAAAATTGTGATGAAATTATTTTCATCACAATTTAAGTTATCTTTAAGGAGCCATTTTATTAACGGCCTCTCCTCCCAATTTTTAATTTTCGAAATTGCGATGATATGGCTATAGAAATTATTCTCCAATATTTTGCAACTTAATTTAAGATTAATTGTCTATTTAGTACATAAGCACTTTTTAGAAATAATTTTTTAAACTGAAATTATTTTCATCACAATTTAAGTTATCTTTAAGGAGCCATTTTATTAATGGTATCTCCTCTCAATTTTTAATTTTCGAAATTGTAATATGACTATAGAAATTATTCTCCATTATTTTGTAAATTAATTTAAGATCATAACAGGTATCATATAAGGTAATTGTTTGATAAGATGAGATAAGATTTGATAAGATGATAATGATAAGATCAATTGTTTATTTAGTACATAAGTACTTTTTCGAAATAAATTTTTAAACTGAAATTATTTTCATCACAATTTAAGATCTCTTTAAGGAGCCATTTTACTCATGGCGATGAGATTGCCTTCCCGTCTTTACAAAAAGACTTAAATGTATTATTCATATTTCTTTAGAGATTGTTGCTTTTATTTTTATAATTGGGAAATGTATTCATACTATTACCCATTATTTTATGAATTAAATTAAGATGAATTGATAATTTTCCTTTAAATACCTTTCCGGAAGATAATTCTCTAACTGAAATTATACCCAAGTATTTAAAAATAAATTAAAAATCTATTTAGCAGAATTCTTCCCATCACACATTTCCCTATAAGTACCCAATAAAACAATTGATCTGGATCCAAATTTGCAAAGTTTCACCTGCAAAATCCCTTCACCTGCACCCATTTTTATTACCTCCATCCTTTCCATCAAACGCTCCATGGAAAGGTGTATAATGAGAATTAATCAATTAACATCCTCTCCTCTTCATTAAGGCTGGGACGGAAGTCAGCGAAGTTATTGAAATGCGGCGACAGAAAGTGAAAATAAATTTCATTCCAGCGACGGTATCAAACTCTTCATTTGTTTCCTGGGCCCTACTTTTCAGGAACGCCACCTACTTGGGGGAGCGCGCGCCGATCGCGAAGGCGGGAAACGTCGTTTTGTTGAGGCATCCCCCACAACGTGTTACTCCGCCTGAGGCGAGAGATAGCAGGAGCAGACCACACTACAGGGCGATAGCAGAGATGGCCACTGGAAAGCATGCTGCTGGGATGCCGCAAAAAGTGGGGAGGAATATATCCTGTGCGATGCTGTGTTGGTTTACAATACTGGAGCTCGAAGTCATTGGCCAAGGTTGGATTTTTTTAATAGATTTGTTATTTTTTAAAAAAAAAATTTATTAATGTTTTTACACGGAAAAGTTTGATGTAAAAATTGATGCGGGTGTAAGGGTGTAAGGGTGTGCGGGTTTTATTAAAATTTATTTTGTAAAAAGAATTGGTTAAGTTGTGATAAAAAATTGTGTGGTGATTTTTTTAGGAATTGTTATTTTTAAAAAAAAATTTTATTAATGTTTTTGCAAGAAAAAGTTGTGTACGAAAAAGTGAGAAAAGTTTAAAGTAATAAATTGATGCAGGTGTAAGGTTTTATTGGTGATGTTAAAAGTTTTGTTTTGTAAAAAAATTGGTTAAGTTGTATTAAAAATGTGTGGTGATTTTTTTAGGAATTGTTATTTTTTAAAAAAAATTTTATTAATGTTTTTACACAAAAAAGTTGTGTATGAAAAAGTGAGAAAAGTTTAAAGTAAAAATTGATGCGGGTGTAAGGTTTTATTTAAAATTTATTTTGTAAAAAGAATTGGTTAAGTTGTGATAGAAAAAATTGTGTGGTGATTTTTTTTAGGAATTGTTATTTTTAAAAAAATTTTTATTAATGTTTTTACACAAAAAGTTGTGCATGAAAAACTGAGAAAAGTTTAAAGTAAAAATGGATGCAGGTGTAAGGTTTTATTAAAATTTATTTTGTAAGAAGAATTGGTTAAGTTGTGATAAAAAAAATTGTGTGGTAATTTTTTTAGGAATTGTTATTTTTAAAAAAATTTTGTTAATGTTTTTGCAAGAAAAAGATAAGTGAATTAAATAGTGCGAAAAGTTTAAAGTAATGAATGGAGGAGGGTGTAAGGTTTTATGGGTGATATTAAAAAAAATAAATTTTTCTTTGTAAAACAATTGTTTAAATTGGGATAAATAATGTGTGGTAAGGTGGAGGGAGATTTTAAGGAAAGTTTGTTGCAAGAAATATTGCTTCAAGTATCGTCATTATCAACTGTATATTGTTTGCAGGGAAATGTTTAAAATTTTACTGAATAGAATTTTAATGTTTCTTTTGAATTACTTGGTGATAATTTGAATTTGAAATTTTTTTTTCGACGTAAAGTACTTAATTTTTGGGAGTTATGTTGTAGAATGCATCCACAAGAGATGGTAATGAGTATGAACTATTAATGAATGCGTAAGGCCAATTAGTTTTATTTTTCTTTATTTCAAGCGTTATTTTGTTAAAAAAATTAAATCGGATTGGTTATCTAAGTTAAATTAAATATGTAATATTAAATAAAAATTAATATGATGAATTAAAAATAATGTGGATGTGAAAGTTTATTTTTATTTTTATAAGTTTTGTATTGTTTATTTTTTTTAAGTTTATGCGAAAAAGATTTGAAAGTTTTAAAAATGTTTAAAAGTTGTTAAAGGAAATTTATAAAAGCTGTAGTAATTAATATATACGTACTGGAAATTTCCCAGTAAAGTTTTTTTATCTAAAATATTTTTAATACAAATGTTTATTTATAAATTAAACGAGATGCGGGATATAAAACTTTTTGTTACTTTAATGCATATTTCGTTTTTAACGCGTTCGTTTTAAGCCTTTTGTAATTTCGCTGATATGTTTCCGAAAATGCAGCTAAAAGTTGATTTAATAAATATGTTATATAGTAAAAGTTTTTATTATCATGCAAAGTGAAAAACAAAGACCAAAATTCATTCAGAAATAAAGAAGTGAAATTATTGTAAAAATTAACACAATAATTAGTTGATATTTGTTTATTTAAATATGAATCAATCGTTATTAAATGAGAAAACAAATATGAAATAAAATAAATTATTAAATTTATAAATAAAAAAGTTGGATAATTAATGAATAAAAAAACTAGTTACATTATATCTAATTTAGCACGCATTAATAGAAAAGTAAATTATGTTTCATCTAATGAATTCTATTAGAATAAGAATATAAATAAATTAAAAGATTTTGATGAATAAAACTTATGAAAAAATCAGAAATAATTTTTTTTCTAAAAAATTGCGATAAGTAAACAATTTTTTTAGTCACCAAAATTCAGAACCCGATGATCGGAAAAAATTAATTTAGAAATTAAGAAATGAAATTAAAGTAAAAATAAACACATTGTTTAGCGACTAAGATGATAATTTTTTATTTAAATTTGGATTGAACATTAATAAATGAAAAAAAATAAATATGGAATAAAAATTAAATAATTAAATTTATAAATAAAGAATTGGATAGTTGAAAATGCAATTGTTTTTAAGTGGCCCACATTAACTTAATAAATTACGTTTCATCTAATGAAATCTATTAGAATAAGAATATAAGTAAATTAGAAGATTTAAAAGAATAAACCTTATTAGAAAATTAGAAATAAAATTTTTTGACTCACTAAAACCCAGAATCAAATGATCAAAAGTAATTGCCAAAACTGCAAGTTTAAAAAAAAAAAATTAATTTCCTATAAATAAAATTTAAATTATATTTGCAAAATACGGTTTTTAACTTAATTAAGATATTCATTAATTATCGAAAATATATCATAGATCTGTAAATACCTGAAATTCATATGATAAATATGGGGTTAAAAATTGTAAAAAAATAGTAGCAATGATTAAGAACTGACCTAAGATTTGTAAGTAATATTTCGATACACGCGTATATATATATATAAAATAAAGAGTAAAAGTGGATCTATTATTAATACAAAATATTTATAATACAAAATGCACGTATAGAAATAGAAAGAAAACACCATAATTTTACGAACAATAGACTGTATATGAAAAAAATCGGAAAAATTAAAAGGGAAAATAGGAAATTCTTTATGAAATTTGACGAATTTTTCTCGAGTTAATTACATATAAATAAATGTTGCACATTCCGATATGCTTGAATTATCCGTAATATATTTATAAAAATAAAATTATATATTAAAAGTATATAAATATCTTAATCTTAGTAATAATAAAAAGTTCATATTTTACTCATAAATTTAATCATCCCTATCTAACATATAAAAATATTTCAACGAATTCAATCAAGTTTCATAGTATTCTACCTTCAAAAAGTACTTTGTGATGAACGGCATCAATTCAACAATCTTTTTCATTTATCTTATCAAATAATAGAACTTAACCTAACTACGATAACAAAGGAAATAATAGTATTAAAAGACTATTGTGTGCAATTTATTTCAGTTAATACTTTCAAAATGAAATTCTTTAGTGGAAGAAATAATGGTTTTTATATCAAAGTTTAAACGTAAAAGTGATAATACGTTATATTTCAAAGTTTAATTACTGCACACAAAAAGGGAAATGTTACTTTATTTTCCGAAAATATATTTTTACTATAATCAACCCGGATCATTGGTTGTTTTTAAGTCAACTGACTTAAACAAAGCTATATATGCTGTTAATTTTGTATCACAATTTTATAATACAAGTGAAGGATATATAAATTTTAATTCTTTTACAATTTTGATACAAACTTTTATTTCGTCTGTATTTCGCATATTCTCATATGAGATTTGACACATGAACCGAAAAAGCTTCATACTTTTATTTTCTCCAAAAAAATATCACATATATTTCCATGTATCCAATTTTATGATGATATTTTTTCTTTTTTCCTACAATCGCTTAAATCGAATGTATAACAGTTGAAATCGAATAGTAAATCGAATGAGTTGCATAGTAAAAAATAAATTTAGCGAGAATTATCCAATATTGAATTATTACAACAATCAACAAATTTTTCGTAGTTATTTTAATAAATACTTTATGTGATGCGTGGAACTGCAATTTCTCATTGAAAGAAAATTATATAATCGTTTACAAAGCTATCTTTTCAAATTTTTATGATTGCAGAATGATTTTTATGATTGCTTGAAGCATTCAGAACTGAATGCATCAAAACTGAAAGTCAATTAAACTTTTATGATATAAATTTCGTTATTTAGACAAGTCATTACTAATAAAACAATGCAATCTAAAATTATACAACATTGCTACTGCAAAAATTAAGATAAGTTGTAAATTTGTTGTTTAATTTCTCTAACGTGTAAAATAAATAATATAGTTAATGGCAATAATATTTTATTATTAAGTCCTTTCATGAACAAATTTATGTTGTATTTCTTATAAAATGGCAACATTTCTCATAGTAATAGTTTTTACATATGAGAATTAGTGAATTGTTTTATTTCACCTTACAAAACCAGACTACTCTTTCTAACAATAAATTATTGAATAAGCTGTATTAGGAAAATAAGTCTAATTTTTAAATCAAATATTTATTTTAATTTGTACAAATTTTGATCTTTTTTTATTTATATACATGAAAAATTTGTCCTGGAATTGTCCGCATAACAACTATTTAATTTTAAAAAATCTCGCAAATAAGTTAAATTACGAATCTTTGAAGTTTTCAACCAAACAATAGATCTAGATTAAATGAACTTAACAAACTTCAAAAAGTTTTTACTATTGTGCGATTTATCGTTGTCCAGATACATCTATTTTAGACTTTTAAAAATTTGCAGCATTTTTAAATGTTTTAAGTCAGTTTGCAGTACATTTACACAGTATTCTTTAAGTTTACGTGTATACAAATTTATAATTTTGTAGCGAAAGTTTGCCTAAATTTTTAACAGAGAAATATTCTCATTGCAAACAAAACGTAATACAATCTACAATACTAACTGCTAAAAGATCTATACATCATTTCAGTAGGTAAATCCATCAAATGATAGAAAGCATCGCTTTGTCATAATGTTATTCATTTTTCATGTTTACCATTCTTTTAGCATCAACCATTAAAAGATCGAAATTGGTTCACTTTATTTACCTGAGATCATAAAAAAATTTGTACTTAGGAGTTCTTTTATCTTAATCACCATATCTACTTCTATTCTGATAAATGCATTGTTTAAAGACTTTTTACTTATTAGATATTAGGATATTTAAGCAGTAATTTTGAATAATATTTTAAATGTAATATATGTCTAATAGATGAGGAATGGAGCTTTGAATTAGTATGAGGAATTCAATATTGCTGTTATAGTTGAATATTATATAAATTTACATATGTAAAGTGCTATATTTCTTATTTATAAAAATACAAATTACTTTTATTGCAAATAGAGCCTTGAAGATTTTTTTTAATAGGATTTCTATTTCAGAGTTATTACTACTATTCAAAATTGGTGCAATAATATTATTTCTAATTTAAAACTATCTAAATGGCATAAAAATTAGTTATCTTTTCCTAATTTATTGTCTGTATTTTGTTAACAACAGTAAGAAATTCTTCTATTTCATATTTTTTATGTAGAAAGAAGTGACAGGTATTCTTTTTTTGCTTTTCTATCTCGACACCAGTCGGTTTTGCAATATGAAGGCTAAATTTATTTTTATTGTTTAAATTTATAAACATAATAAATACTGTTTTAGGGAATGTTACAATTCCTATGGACCGATATTTATGTATAAATTTAATTGTTTTTTTTTAGAATTTTAGAATTTAAAATTGTTATTCATTCTATTCTACTAAACAATTAAATTCTTAAATTTGTATTACTATGATTTATTTTTAAATCAATCAGTTTCGAGAATTTGTGTAATCATAAAATTGTATGCTGTTTGAAAACTTTTAAATGCCATATCATTATTCAAAATCGTTTTAAAAAATTTAAAAATTTCTTTGTACATTATATATATATATATATATATATAAATTATAATACTAGAACTGATTAAAGATTTATTCTTTTAGAAAATCATTACAATTAAATTATTTAAAAACTAATTTACAGACATAATAAGTTCCTTTAAAATGAAAAAAAATCACGAATTTCTATATGCATTACTTCGTATATCATAGGATTTAACACTGTTGAAATACGGAATATCTTAAATTAAACATACCCGTAGTCGCCTTAAATCCATAACATTTATTATTCCTTGATGAAACCGTTATAATATAAACATTATTTATGTATGTTTACCGAGTCTGAAGTCAACAAATATATTTTTATGGCTGCTATTACACATGAAATTTTCAATTAGTTTCACTTGAAATTTCTTGCAATATTTCTTTGACATACTCCAAATAAAACTTTATAATCCAGAAGTGTTTACATTTTTATAAAAATGAAGAAATTAAATTGAAAATTTTAAAATTGTAATTATTTTAATAAATAAAATAATCGGTGTTTTGGTCTGTATAGTAATATCTGAAAAATTTTCGCGAATAATAGTCTTATATCTATTTTTACATCTTGTATTAGCTTCACAGAATGTCTGTATGTACATAATAAATTTTATACTAGTTTATTTCAATATTTGCAGATATACAAGAAACTATGTGGATTATTGAATATGTAAAATCGATTTTCCCTTCAAAAATACTTTTTATAATAATGACATTGAATTTAAGAATATTAAAATTAAGTTGCAATTTAAAATATATGGAATTTTTAAAAGATAAGCGTAATTTTTTAAACAATCAATATTACTATATTAAACATTAATATTACTATATTAAAAGCCCCAATATAAGATAATTACAGAATAAATATGCACAAATTATTCATAAAAACATATTTTGATGTATATTAAAAGAATAATCCGTAAAAAATGTTTTTAGTAATGATTATTTGCATAGTTTTCTAATTTTGAACGTTAATGACAAAGTAATAAAATATGACAAGTTAATACAAATTTGAACGATTTCGACTGTTTTTATTTTAATTTGATACTTCTGATTTCACCTATAATTAGTCATACAAATAACTTAATGTTCGTAAATTTTATACAATTGGGAAAATTTTTTAGATGATTATTACAAATTTGCAAGAAGAATAGGAGTCAAATGAAAAAAATAATAAATTTCTAATTATTTAATACCTTCATCTTGAATTCTTTATATATAAAATTAGTTCTTATATTATTATTTTTTATATATTCTATTAGTTCTTTATATAGCAAACTTTATATATTATATCAGTTGTTTATATATATATATTTATTTTAATAATTAATGTATTTAAAGATAATTTTGTTCTATACGTAAATAGTTAAGTTTATGTGAACTAAAAATGAAATAGGCCTTATAAATTAGCAAAATGTGTAATGTATTTTATGTAAAACTATTTCTGTTACAACGTTTTGAAAACATTAGAATTAAAATTTTGACTAAAACGGGATTATTTTAAACTCAGAGTTAAAAACATTTATAACACACATCTCTGAATATTTTTTTAATAATCGTTTATTTTCTGATGAATGTTTTTATCGGATATGTGTAAATGTAGAAACATTAGCTTAACAATATTAAAACTAACATTTAATTTAACAAATATTGAATTAATAACTTAAAAGATCAATTATCAATAGAAATTAAATATTTGAAATACAAACAGGAATGCCTACTGAATATTTTAAATACAATTATTTAATAAGTAAAACTTTGATTTCTTAGATTATTGAATTAAATTCTTTAAATTTTTAATATTCACAAATAGAAAATTATGCGAATATTTTATTCTGAAAGATATTTTGTCGTTTTAAAGAAATTTTTTAATGAAATTATGAATGAAATAGAATTTCGAAATATCGTACTTATTTTGTTTTAAATATTTTTAAGTTAACATTAAAGAAACTGCATATAAAAATTACTTAAATTTTACATAATGTATTAAACATTTGTGTTAAAATTTGCAAGAAGTTGCATCAATTTTTATCGTCACTTAAATAAGAATGAATTAATCTTTTATATAATTCATTGCACAATTATGTTTTTCTAACTTACGAATTTAAATGAATTTAATGAAGAGTATGTTGTACTGTGTATAATTTTATAAATAAGTAATATTTTATGAGTAATACGCTTAACGTAATTGCGGTAATAAATATATAAAGTAATTAATATTTTAAACAAAATTAACTAATTTTTATATTTATTTTAAATGTAATGACCATAGTTTTTTTTATTAAGTCAACCTGTTTAAATTTAGGAAACTCGACACACTTTTCAAAAGGGCAAATGACTTCTATTTCTAGAAAAATATTTAGTTTGTAGTTTATTTTTCTCTGGTGAGTGAAATATTTCAAGGAATCTGTCTTTTGTTGTGGATAAAAAATCCACAGATGTCATCTTTCAGCGCTGAGTAATCTTTTGTGAAATTCCAAAGCATTTGTCATTCCATCACATTTTGAGATCTCTTTAAGGAGCCTCTTTATTCACGGTCATGAGGTTAACTACCCGTCATTGCAAAAATGCTTAAATGTAGGGTGCAGGGTTTTTTTTTCCGAGATTACCTTTATTTTTGCAAAAGTGAAAATGCAGGATTTAAATACTTCAGTTTCTAAAACGGATCGAAAGACAATTGAACACTGAAAGTTGTCTTTTTTACTGTACTCCATGCTAGAGTTAAGTGTAATTGAATAGAAAAATATGAAAATTACTATTTTAAGTAAACCTATCAGATGTATACATGATCACACATAAGAATGTAGATTATTTGAAGGTTTTTAGTAGATGAAATAAAAAAAAATTTCTGAGAATAATAATTTTTACTGATAAATAATTTCTGATATTCCGTATATTTCTGTGGTACAATGGTAATTTGTCTATACCCAATCTGTAATTTTTTATGCACATTACTTTTGATATAAATTTACTAGTTTGCAGTGTATTACCAGAAAACAAGTAGTGGAAATGTTTTACATATGTCTTACATTGTTTTTCCTATATTAAGATAAAACTGTCTATAGTTTTATCTTAATATGAAAATATGATTAATTTAATTTGCAAAACAACTTATTTGTAATATCTAAGACATAATATGATTTAAAAAATAGATAAATAGCTCAATAAATAGTTTTTAAAATAAATAAAATCAATAAATAAATTTTCTCACCAATTTTTGAAATCTATATGAATTATATATATTAGAGCACTGATAAAGCATATTGTGGGGGTTTTTTGCAACATTTTTGTTCCGTATATTTCTGATATTTTGAAATGTGGTAGAATGGTAATTTGTCTATATTATTACATAGACAATTTACCATTTTTTCCTTTTATTATGATGCATATTGTGGTTTTCTTGCAACATTTTTGTTCCGCATACTTCTGATATTCTCAAATGGGGTAAAATAGTAATTTGTCTATATTCAATCTGTAACTTACTATGCACATTAATTTGGGGTGTAAAATTAGTTTTCAATAAATTATCAGAAAACAAGTAGTGAAAAAAATTTAGAAATGTTTTTCAATGAGTTCTTTACAAAAAATTATGAAAATAATGAATTAATATTTTTAATCAATTAGAAACATTTGAAATATTATTAAATAATGATTTAATAAAATTTAAATATCAGGTAAAACAACATTTAATAGTGATATGCCACTTATTATTGATTAAAATTTGCTTTCTTTTTATTATGATTACTAAGTTGACAAGATTATTTTTATTTAAGGTAATTCTTTTTATTAATAAGTTAAAATATAAAAAATTATAGCTTCTAAATATACTATTATTTTAAACCGTTTAAAATTATGTGTGTTCATATACATAATTTTCTTTAAACTTTGAAAAAAAATTATGGAGAAAAATCAGAATTTATGAATATTCTTATTAAAATTAAAAACAAGGAAACGTCATTTGTTAAGAACGAAAAGTAATAATAAATAAATAATTTTTATTTTATAAAATTAATTTGAAATCTAGGTATGAAAAGATTGATTTAAGGTATGAAAAGTTAAAAAAGAAAAATAATTAACCCAAAACATCTTTATAAACTCTTTACTTGCTTCTAAAATCTGTAAAAATTAAGGAACAATCTGCGAAAATTAAAATTAAAAGAAAAAGAATTATGAAGCCAAATAAATGAAGTATACGCTACATCAATCTAATTCACTCCAGTTAAGTCAATTATACGTTAGACGTTGATTAAAAACATCAGAATTCCTTAGGGACTTGTAGAAAGTTGAATTTTAAAAAGAAGCGGTCAAAGTTTTAGTATTTTTTTTCAGACTGACTCCCCTGCTTAAAACACGTTGGGAAAAAAAAACTTACACTGTCATCATAGCCTAAGGATACAATTAAATAACATTTTGGTTAATTCTTGTTTTTTCAAATTTTTAATTCACGATAGCGTTTTTGGTTTTTGTTGCTTTTTTCTTTTTATAAGTGGAAATAAAAAACCTTGATTGTGCGTGTGGGATCATTATTTTGAAGTATTTTATCTCATTTGTTTATAATATTCTCTTAAAACCCAGAGGAAACTTCCAGAAGAATTAAATTTGTTCTTCAAAGTTCTGGCCCCGATCTATATGTGTGATACGAGAAATGTAAATAAGTGCCAAGGAAATTCTATTCCGTGCGTAAGCCGGAATTGCTGAAATATATAACGCTACTTCAAAAACATATATTGAATTGAAACCATGACAATTACTAGCTGTAATATTTGAACACCTGTTTGTTATTGAGAAAATACAAATTTGCGTTTTGTTGCGTGTGGGAAAACGCGATGCTAAATGAAACGTTTCAGATCCTAAGAGGAACATAAGAAGTGTGGAAATTTATCAAATTCGAATTCCTAGTTTTGTGTAAAACAATTTATTTTAAATTCAATTTGTGTGTTCGTGGTTTGTTAACCTTTTTATTTTATTTAAGAAACGTCTTTTGGAAATTGTTCATTATGAAAATGCCTTTTCTCGTCAACAGAATTTCTTTTAATGGTATATCACATTTGTATGTATATTTTGGAATTTAATTCAAAAAACCTAATTTATAAAAGTGTTATTTACAGCCACTGTTCAAATAAATAAGTGGTTTTGTGACAATAAGAAACATTTTGTAGTAATACCTTATGGGAATACAGCACTGACTTATTTATAATGGATGCCTTACATTTTCAATGCCCATATGTGACATTAAGGAGGAGGCTATTTATAAACTTTAAAGCTCTATTTACCTCGCTTGAAGATTCAAACGTTGTGATCTCAATTTAAAGCATTTCATTTATTGACCATATAACCTAAAATATACCTGATTAATTAGGAATATTGTTAAATTTTAAGGAATAATTTTTAATGCAAGCTTAGTTTTACTCAAAATAACTCTCCTAGCTTTACTGAATAGCCATTTTCAGTATAAACATAATTTTATATTAGTGAATTTAATTTAATTAATAAAAATAATTACACAAAATATAAATGAATTTTCTGCAAGATGAATTTTAAATGCAAATATATATATATACATATATGTACTATATATTTGCTATAAACAAATAATTATATATATTTATATACTTAAAACTGCACCATTCTACTTATATAGCTAGCAAACTTATGGGAAAAGTATTTTTGTAAGAACTTCCCGACTAACTGATACTTATAGAGATATAAAATTTTTTAATGGAACTGCTTCATTGAGCTTTCTAAAATTCGTACTTCTCTTTTTCTTGCTAACAGACTTAAAGGAAAGTACATGCCATTATATATACTTAAGAATCATATTTTATTTTTAGTCTATTTTTTGTATGATCCATGATAAGGGTAAATATATATAGATATCAGACATTATATGTTCTTTTTGTATTTACAAGAATACTGTTTAAATGATTGCTTTGAATCATTTTAAATTCCCAAAATATGCATTGAACTATAGTTTACTTAATATGTTATATGTTACTTAAGTTTAAATTATCAACATTTATAAAATATTTAAACTTATGTTATGATTTAAATGTTTCTTTCTAAATGTTATAAATATGTTATTTTCTGAAACATAGTGCAAATAGGATTTTGAAGTTTAAGTTTTACAAATCTCCTTTTTGAAAGGACACTTAAATAATATTTTGTACTGATATTATATACATGAATTCTTTATCTATGCCATGCATTTTATATGCTTCTATAAATACATATGTGTTGACTATATATAGTGAAATTATATTAGTTTATATTAGTTCTTGTTAAATTAAAACTATCAATTGCTTGTTCATATTTCTTGCACTTCTAGTAATAAAAATAGATAGATGTTCTTGCTCATTGTACTACATTCCATTGTTAAAATTTCACATTTTTTTCTTTGTTTTTTTATAGATTTAGTCTAAAAACATTTTTAAAATATTGATAATAAATTTTCCTATAGATATTTTATACTTTATTTTTTGGATAATTGATCCATTTTTCTTATTCACTAAATCTTCTTTTGATGTTTCCCAAGAATTGTAATTGAATGTCTACTGTATTTTACAAGTTGATGTTAGCGCTTAAATTCTAAGGGTAAATTATTTATTTATGTGAAGAATTTTGAACCACATTATTTGATTATATTCTTCAAGGCTTTGAGGAAACATTAATATAGAAATCATTCTTAATTTTTTGAAACTAACAGAAATAAGTACATTTAACAATAACAAAAACTTCCAATGCATTTTTTAAATATACAACAATTTTTTTATGCAGCAAGCTTTTATGTTTTTCAAATATTAAAATATTTGGATACCTTCAGAGATTTTGGTTTGTTAAGAAATATCGTCAAATTAGAAAAAATAATGCTCCATCACAATTTGTTTGTATATTCTATTGAAGAATCACAATCAAAAATTTAATTGCATGTTATCGTTATGGAATAAAAATCTAAAACACTAAGTATTTTTGTTTCACTTCGCTTACATGGTATCCATCAATCAATTAGTCTTTTACAAGCTTATTTGATGATCTTTTCTATATTTCTTGTAATGTTTATTTTTTAAATACATTTTAGAAATATTTAACAGTAATATATAAAAATATTGAATTTTACCATATTTAAATAGATTTACATTATGATGCAGTAAATTGAGTTGAATTGTTTCAAAGATTGCATATAGAAATGTTTCAATGCACATCTCTGTAGATTTATATTACGTTTAATAATTTATAAGAACATACATTTATTTATATTGCATATCTATTTCATAAATCTCATAAAAGGTTTCATTATAAATATGCTAATAATGCTATTTGAGAAAACATTTTAAAGTTTGAAACATTTCGCATTTTCATATTGAAACAAATGTTTGTGATTTAGGTAAGTTTTTGGAGCAAAGTATTTCTTTCCCCTGAATTCATTGATGAGAATAAACTCAAATATAAATGATTAAAACTTGTAATTGAAATTTTTTTCCGTGTTCAGATGGTTGCCATAATGCCTAGCAATTTACGAGGTATTATCTGACGCTTTTCGCGATCAATGTATCATCTTACATTAGCTCGGCAAAATATAATTATTGCCACTTATGGAAGAGATAATTTCGGCTAATTTCTTAAGAAGAAGTATCTTGTAATTCAGCGTTTTCCTAAGATAAAAATGTGTAATATAAATACAAAATTTAGCGTTAGCAATAATTTAGCGTTAACAATATTAGCAATTTTTACGATAGATTAAAAAAATAACCTTTATTTCCAGATAAAATGCATTTTGAATTTTCTTATAGGCCAATCGCGACTACTTTGTTTTCTATAATTAAGCAAGATATGCATAGATTTAAATTTATCTTCGTAGTATAAATATTTAAGGTCTTGAATATATATGTTTGTTAGAATAAATTGGTTTCATTATAATTCCGGCAAAAAAATTGGTAAAATTTAGTAAAAAAGCATATTTATGTAGGAACTTCAACGTTATAAATTTAGTTAGTAATTTCTCTTTTTAAACATTAGCAACATTTACAAGTCATTTAGTTTAAAAGTAATTCATTCTCACATAAATTAATTTGGTTTAGAAATTATGTCAATTTAAATTAGAATTTTATGTAAAATAAAGAACATAGATTAAATTAAGCTGTTAAAACTAATAGATTATAAATATGAATTTTTATACTATCATAATTTTCCCTTTAAATATTAAATTAAGTGCATTTTAAAAATCCATATTGCACAAAAACACTTAACGATTTGGATAAACAAGTTCACATTATTTTAGAAATTATTTTATAAGTTAAAGCATTATAGAAAACATATTTGAAATGCTTGATCTGTTCTCTATACTAGAAAACAACAAATCAAATTATAAAAAAAAACAATCTCCAATATTTGGCGTCAGCTGAGAAAGTGTCTTCATGATTACCAGAAATTTAATAAAAATATAGATCCTAGTTTCATTTCTATACATTAAAATATTAAAGTTCATCTATAGTTAAATACTCATAAAATACGAATAATAGATTTTTAATAGACTATTTTAGTAACTTTCGTGGGCAAATGCATTTTACTTTGCATTACTATACTTCAATGAAAATGAAGTTATATGTTTCAGATGAAATAGAATAATCTATCTATATATAAATATATATATACATTTCATTTATCAAAAATAGTTCCTATAATATTATATTGACTCTTGAAATCCAGTTTTGAAAAATATATATATAAAATGCACTTTAAATAAATTATTATTCCTGGAATAGCATGATAAACTTTTCTTTCCTTAATGCTTTCATTGTAAAAATATTTACCCTATTAAAAACAACATTGGATATTCAGCAAATATATACAAGTATAGACTTACATTGTTACAGCCTCGATGAATAGAAGAAGTTGTAACGCATAAAGTATATAACAAGAAATAAAATGCAAAAACAAAATGTTTTTCACGAACTACTCTCTCAAAGAACTCTCTACGAACGAAACAAGCTTTGAATAATGGAATTTTACAAAAGAAATTTCCTAAGTGAGTAGGACCAATTGGTAGGAAATCCCTTGATTGATCAAAGATGGCGATGCAACTAAGAGCAGATACCATTCAAAAGGCTGCTAATCCAGTCGGTAGAAGCAAGCATAGCTTTAAGGCATGCTCCTTCAGTAATGGGTTTGAGAAAAGACTTTCTTAAGTAGCTTCAAACAGAGGGATGCATTTAGCATGTATCTAGTTGCGAACTTAAGAAATAAATTTGAAACAATATTCTGATGAATAAAGAGCGGTTTTAACTTCTTTGATCGCTCTGTGACTTTCTTTTTTTTCTTCATTTCCACCGATGTAATATGGCCTGGGAATGTTGGAATGCAAGAACTTAATTAGCTTAAAAGTGGGGGTTTCACTTATTTAATTAATTTGTACTTTAAAAGTCTTTCAATCCGAGATCAAAGACTCAAATTAATGAAAACAATGAGATGGAAGCAAAAATATCTTTCTTTTGCAGAAAGTTCGTCACAAAACATGATGAATGAGAATATTCTGTGCGTTACCTCTCTTTCAACTCATCTTCTTGTGTGTCTGTATAATTAAATTTATTTCAAAACTATTTTTAATTGTTTTGACGGAAATTATTATAGGTACGTATTGTTGGATTCAACTTTGTATGTGGGTTTTAAACTTAGCTGCTGTTTGAAGACTGAAAAGGTTTACATAAAAATAAAACGTGATTAAATAGCTTACTTTAAGTGTAGCAATTTGTTTATAATGTCTGTGTATAAGGAATAGTGCATGTTTTACTAGATTTGAAATGAATGAAGTAAAGCAATTTAATTTAATGAATATATTTAAATACTATTTATATAAATATCAATTATAATACAACTTCTCGTTTAATAGGCACAACTAAACCTGCAAATTTATTATTCAGTTATGTGAAAGTTGCTTAAAGCTAAAGGTCACAAATATAAAAAAAATAAGAGGGACTTAATATAATAAGATACTAAACAATTATATATGCGAATTAGAGGGGATATTTCCAGTATGTATTTTTCTACATTTCCAATTATTTTTCCATCTCATAAAAGTGTTTAAATTGTTTGAAACGGACATTGTTTGATTTTTAAGGCATTTTTATGTAACGTGCTTAACCATAAAATCCTTTGAACCATAAAATTGAAAGAAAGAAATTAAGAAATTATTAAAAGTTGTTTAAAGTAGAATAAATTTTGCTTATGACAATTGAGAATTTTTAAGAGAAATATTCACGTTAATCATAAATTCTGTATAAAACTCATGTTGTAATGAGTATGGGAGTTTATCCAAACTATCTTGATTATTAAATTCTCATCGCATAATTTATTTGGTGATATGAATTAGTTAATGAATTATAAATATGTTTTTTTTTATTTCTACTATGAAGCAATTATGTATCTTAATGGTAGACAGAATATAGTATTAGCAATTAACATAAATATATAAAAAATGCATCTTTATACAATTTTTCTTTACATATCAGGTATATTCTACTTGTTTGACTGTACAATATGGCCTTCTTATGAATAATTCAATCTATATAATATAATGACCAGATATATCATTTGCATTACCTGATGCTTTATTTGAATAATCCTTTGAAAGCCTTCACATTCCTAAGTACAAAACCTTTATGTATTTCCATAGATTCATGACTATTACTAAGATTTCCAGTCACTTATTAAAAATGGTAACCCTATCCAATGTAATCCTTCATTATCATATAGCCTTTAATTAATGAGTATTAAGAATTCTGATTTTCGAAAACTCTACAATCATTATTTATTTATTGAAAGACTGCCAAATTAAGAATGCTTTAAATACAAATACTGCCAATTGAATGAATATATTTCCAAAATAGTCATGCCAATTTTTTTTTGTGTCTTTGTTTATAAAAATTTAGAAATATTAGATTTATCAGCTATAGTTATGCAGTATACAAATGAATTGAAACATTTACCAATTTTATGAGTTTGACATTACACAGATACATTCAACTGACATCATACATTCTACTGAATTCAACTTTAAAGCTGCATCGATGAATTTTTAATGTCAGGTGTAACTTGTAAATAAATGATTTGAGTGTTAAACTATGTTATCAATAATTGAATGAATTTGTAGAATTCTCTTTGATTGCGTAAGATAATTAAAAACCACAGGAGGAAACTAAGCTTTGAATAATACTTTTTTCTCTTTTATTAGAAGGTAATTATTTAATTGATATATTTAAATCAATTTTATAGTGTTCTTTTAAAACTTGAATTGAATACTCAATAATTTTCATTTGAATAACTTGAAACTCGCATTCCTTAAATTCATTATTAATTTAGCGAAATTAAATACAATTTCGTATATCCAGAAGAAGATCTTTTCTTATTTGTTTTGTGAAATGTTTTTTGCTGATAATAATATTATTAAGTTATTAAGTTTTATGCATTTAAGTTCAACTAAATTTTAAAATTTTATATAACTTTCTATATTTCTCTTAAAATGTAGAGTATAAATTAAAAGAAAACTTTAATTAATAATAATTTGAGATGAGCACCATAATTGGGTGTCATTTAAATCCTAATGAATGTTTCTAGATTTAGATCAAACGATCATAACAAAATGAAAACATTTCATTTAAAATTAAGCAGATATACAATTGGTTAGATAAAAAACTGAGATAATTTTATTAATAAAAATTTTAGTTGAATTTTTAAAATAAATCACAGAGATAATCGCAGTAAATTAGGATTATAGCAATAAGATTGTCGCAATAAATAATCGCAGTAAATTAGGAATTTTAAATATATAATTTTAGCATAAGATTATGAAAACAATTTAAATATTTTTTCAGTAATTTGAATTGAAAACTTTTTTATAATTAAATTTAAAGGAAAAATGAGAAAATATTAATATAAATTGTATTTAAATTTAAAAAAAAAAAATCACATGAATAAAAATTAAATGTTTCAGAGTCTCAATTTGTTTTTACTTTTTATTATTTATTTTATTTATTAGTTTTATAATTTTCCTGTTATTTATTATCTTCAGAGGAAAATTTAGATAATCGCAGTAAATCAGAATTATTAAATAAATAATTCTTGCATAAGATTATGTAAAAAAATTTAAGTATTTTTTCAGTAATTTGAATTGAAAATGTTAACGCTCATTTTCATTAAACAAGAACATGAGAAACACGACGAAATGACAAACTTAGTACAATTTTAAGGAGTATCACCAATTTTTACTTTTTTAGATGTATTTTTTATAGACAATTTGTTAAGTGTTTCGTAGAACATTATTGAATATTTAAGTAAATATGACAAATTAAAATAATTCAAATTTTAATAATTGTAGAGAATATATTAAAATTGCAGAGAATATATTAAAATTGCAGAGTATATGATTACTGAATGTCATTAAGATTTATTACATAAAATATTTAATTTAATAGCATAATTACCGATATTGAAGTTCTCTGGTTACGTACGTTGCAGGTTCCTCTTTGAAAAACTAGAAAAATCAGTGGTGATTTTGGCAGTGCCTCGCATTAATAGTTGGACTAAATGAACAGAGTTTTTCTTTTTTACGGTATGCAAATGTGAGGCAGTTATCTTAGAAAGCTTGTTTAAGTGGCATTGCTAACTTCCAATGTTGCCCTATTTATAAAAAAAATCTAACAGTTTTCATAGATAAATTTTTTTTAAAAAAGTTAATATTCACGCATTGGAATAAAATTTAATAATACATATAGAAACAAAAACAAATCGATCAGAAAAAAAAACTAAAAATATTGCTATTGTTTAAATAATTTGCTGCCATTATACTTATTTATATTAATGTATTTAAGAAGACTGAATAATTTTTCTTGAAATAATTTTAGAAGATATATTAATTACACTAGCTTAAAAATCGTGATTCGTTTTATAATTGGATTTTTCATTAGAAATTGATGAATTAAATAACATTCACCTAGAGATTATCTTTGTAATTTTATATATTTTGTCAGTAAGTATGAAAATTTTAATTAATTCTTAAAAGTGTTTTGATAAATATAATATAAATACCATTTACTATGTAAATGTTTCATTATTTTAATGCATGCAATTATTTATTAGATTTAAATTGCTCAGGCTAAGTGAATCTTATAATAAAATTATATTTGAATGTTTTAATAGTTTTTCTGTTAACCGTTTTGTTGTTGATTTAAGACTTTTAATTTTTTAGAAATTAAAATCACTTCTTGGAAAAATCTGAATATACAATTTAGCATATCATATTTTAAATTCATTTCTAAAATTTATCACAGATATTTTTCAATATTTTTATTTATTTAGTAAATGTATAAATTCGTAATATATTTATTTTGTTTCTTGCGTTTCAACAGGAGTAAATGTCCATTTTTTTTTTTTTTTTTTTTTTTTTTTTTTTTTCAGAAGGAATTTTAAATTATAAATGGTTTTCTGACAAATGGTAATTTGAAAATATAAAATTTTAATTTGAAAATAAAAAATTTAAACTCAATAATATAATTTGTATAAAAGAAATGTAGATGATAAAATAGAAAAAGTATTTTATGGTTCTCAGGGGAAATATTTTTAAATTAGAATGTTTAAGTCGAAATTCAATTAATACTTAAATATTTATCAATAAAGTTTTTCAAATGTATTATTTGATGTATATATTTTTAATATAATAATTAGAAAGTTATCTTTGGCATCAACTGACTTGAAGAAAAGAAATCGCTGAAACATTTTTGATTTAAAATCACTTCTAGAAAAGTGACGTAATCTACGAAACAAACCTACCAATAAAACGACTAATCTCCAACAAACGTCACAAAGTATAACAAGTATTTACTACTTTCCTCTATTGATATTGGCAGGTACCATTTCGAGAAAAGTAAATTAGAGGTCCGAGTTTGTAAGCAACCAATGACTTTCATGAACACATAGGAGGTCTGCCAATCTTATTTTTTAGGTTTTTTCCAAATCTGTAATGAAAATGTGATTACAGAACTGATCCGTTTCTATCCAAGTCTAAGAATGCGTTTAGACAACGCACATGTGTGTGTACTACTGAAGTTTTAATACGTTAAGTGAATCACTTCTACCGCGTGATTTGAAGCATTGATATTGTCAAGAGATAACAGTAAGCAAGTGTAACATTTCAGAACTATTACATGGTTCCATTTCGAATCGATTTACAATTAGATCAAAAAAGATTTTATTTTCAAACAAAAACTACTTTTCATTTATCCTGTAGCGTCAACAAATATAAATGAGATTTGTTATATCAGATGTTTTCATACACAGTTTGAAATTTTCAATACATATGAAAGCTCAAGTGTATTCATAAAAATGATAAAAATAGCAATAGCAAAATAGCGTTTACTAATCAATGTTAATTATATAAATACATACATACATACATATATATATATATATATATATATACATATATGCATACATACATATATACATATGCATACTGACATACATGCATGTGTGGGTGTGTTACATTACGGTAGCTGTTTCGAGTTGCAGTCGAAAGACAAGTGGATTTTGTTGATAAAGGAGAAGACGTGAATATAATTACTTTATTTTATTAATATTTTAAGGAATTTAAAGGGCTTGGGTCCAGTTGGATCCAGCAACTGCAGATCGGAAGCCACGTCAACCAGCTGTGGATGCTTCAAATCATCTTCGCTCAGAGGAAACAAAATTCTAAACATATACTAAAAGTAATCTGATTATAATCTTGCAGGAAGGATAGCTAAGAGCCATAAGGTAGGATAAATTATTGATGTACAGCAGTTAGTGACTTTTACCAGAAAATGTTTAACTTAATGATAATAGTGATTAATGTAGTAACCGAATTTGTTAGTGATAGGTCCCGAGTTCAGAGAGAGAGCAAGATGGGTGTTATTACTTACACACACACGTGTGCTAAAAGTATCAAGATTTGTTAAAGAAACACACAAAAATCAATTTATTCATCAAAATTTATTTTGTCGCAATCAAAGTAAGCCCCATTGTATGCAATACAACTATGAAAGCGCTTGATTCAATCCTCTGTGCATTTTTCGTAGGCTGATTGAGGAATGGCCTTCAATTTTCTTGTACGGCTTCAATAGATTCAAAACACCTCCCGTAAATTGATAATTTTAACTATGGAAACAGGAAAAAGTCACATGGTTGCATATCAGGTCAATACTTTGCTTTGTCGATGACATTTGTTGAGTTTCCGGTGAAAAAGTCTTGCACAATGATGCGCAATATTATGGTGTGAAATCCATGAATTTCTCTTCAATGATTAAAAAATATTCCTTGTTCCCCGTTTGTCGCTCTGAAAGGAATTAAAATTGCAACACACAACGACAGTGGGTTAAAAATAAAAATAAAAATAACCCGTGTCAGGATGACCTTGACTTTCAAGCGATTTTGACACTGGTTCTTTAGCTTAGACTCGTTTCCATGCACTATTCCGAAAACTGTTGGCTTGTTTGCATGTCTTACTCGTAAATGTCTCTTTGCAAAATATTATGTGTTTCATCAAGGTGGAGTCCGTAGAAATCTCGGGAAAACATGTCTTCAGCGGCTTGCTGAAGACATGATTTTTGAAAAAAGGTTGAGCTCTTTTGGTACCAGTCGTGTGTCGTCGAGTTTTATGTCCAAAATATCGGACCTCATGTTATGAACCGACTTAAAGATAGATACACCTCTTGAGCCAACTCTTTAATATGAAGAATTTTGTCGTTGTTTGTTATCATGTTTTCATTGGTGGTAGCAGTTGAAGGTCGGCTAATTCAACTATCACTTTTTGGCCTTCTTTGTATATATTTAAAATAGAGTATAAATGCAACTTATTAGAAATATCCTTTAATTAATATGAAAGTTATTAGAGAAGGCAAATTTTGCTAAAAATCGTTACTTAAAATGATCTGAATATGTTGTAGATGAGACATTCATCCATTTATCGATACTGATCCATGCCTTTTAAATGAAAAAAAAATTTTTTTTTCAGTACTACCTTTCTTTCAAAAAGAGAAGAAATAAATTTTTAAAAAGCTAATTTTTAAATTAGTTAAACTTTTTGATACATATATTGTTTGGCTGAATTTATAATCGAAATCAACCACTTTTAATGAAGTTACAGAAAAATTCATGTTTTGTAGCGTGTAATATAAATTTTCTCTGTATGTAGTTCTTTATATATAAAAGTATGTTTTCACATCCGAAAGAAATGCATTAAAAATAATACAAATCTTTTTTAAAAAAGAAATACTTTACGTTTTAATTTCAATCTGAATTCAAGCCAATTTTTACATGAATTTAAGATTTACTTTTCCTTAAAAATTTGTTTTTTAGCCGTAAACAAATATTGCATTATATATTCTAAGTAATAATCAAAACCCACTCTTCTGCCAATAGCATATTCGAAAAAAAAATAATCTATCTCACTGTTTTTAGTTCAAAAAGAAAACAAATAGGAAAAAAAGAAGAAAAATTGCCTCCATCTAAAATTAAGTCTTCTGATGCGCTTTCGGTCTTAATTTGAATAAATTATTCCGGATTCAAATATGTTTTCCCTTCAAAAAAAAAAAAAAAAAAAAAAAAGCGAACTGCATCGGAGAGTGGAATTTTATTGCGTTATCATATAACTCCGAAATAAAATTCATAAAACAAAAGCGCATCGGAGTGCGTGGGAAGCAGTTATGTTTTTAAACTTTGAAGTCTTTAAACTTTGAAGTCGTATCTTGCGTTTGTATTGCAGTAAGAAACAGAAACATGAGGAATGGAACAGAAAAAAAATATATAAGAATATGTTAAATTTGGTTTACATGCAAACAAGGACGAATACGATGTTTCACTCGTTCCCTTTTTCAGTATATTTTACTTTCCCTAGAATGTATAAATAAATATGCAGTTACAGAAATATGCTCACCTCTAATGCAATGGCTCTGGAATGCAATTGCTTATCGTCTTTAGTTTTTAGAAAATGTTTTACAAAAAAAAAAATTTATTTTCTTGAGCTTAATAAGACCATGCTATCTAAAACTAAAGTGTTAACTGAATAATTCTGGTTTTTCTAACCGAAGCAATTTGTAACGTTGTTTTCAGAAGTACTTTAATATAATTATACCTAATCTAATTGCGCGTTTCACTAATTGTATATAATTAGTGTATTCTGAAGAGAAGAATTAAATGTATACTGTACCCAAGATATCTTTCGTTTTTTTATTTTATTACTATTTAAGCTTTTTGGTTGAAAAGTAGAATTTATTTCATAAGCTTAAAACAATTGTATAAGTAGCTTTTTAAATTATTAAAATTAAATTCATTCATTCTAACCCTTGTTTACAGATATTTCTCTGAAATTAACGAAAAAAACCATTAGTTCTTATTTTTAAGTATGTTGTATTCTGGAACATAATATTCAAACAAAATTTCAACTGCCATTTATAACTAAAATAATTATAATTTAATTATAAATGACAGTTGAATTTTTATTGAATCACTAAAATATTTTTTTCATAGTTTCGAGAATAATTTTTATTAACGAGTTACAGTTGTTTATTTTTTCGATAATCTTCAAAATGAAGATCAAACTATTTTAACTACCTCAATTTGCTTTTGTGTTGGTATTTTATATATTAGTTAGTTTGTCAGCTATTTAAAATTTAACTAATAAAAAGCATAAATATTATTTGTTAACATCCTTAAATATTTGCTGTATACCTGAAGATGAGTAAAGTATTATGTTCTTAATATAATCTTGAAAATATACAAATTGATACAGCAAATATTATGAATAGTTGTATAAATTTAGAGTTTTAAATGCTATTATTGTGTTTCTCCTAGTTATGCATGCAAAAATAAAACGATTACAATCGTTACATTATTGGCTGATTTAAAAATAAAACAGACCATTTTAATGTGTTCTTATGAAGGATTTAAAAGAAACAGGAAATGATTAAATAAATTATATCAAAACGACATAAATTCAAGACACTTTTTATTTGGAAGAGAAAAACAAACTACAGAACATAAAGATTTATAGAAAATGTATCTTTTAAAATGTTATTCATAAAATTTTATGTATCGTATTATGTAAAATATACCCTTGTTTTTTACTAATTATTCCTGCACGAGGTAATAGATATAATTATGAATTTCGTCAAAATATTTTCAATGTTTAAATGTTGAACTTTGCTGCTGATGCTGTAATATATATCTTTGTTTTCTACTAATTATTCCTGCACAAATTATTAGAAATAAATATGGATTTTATGAAAATATTTTTCATGTTTAAATGTTGAATTTTGCTTATGATTCTATTCCTCTTCATAACCAATATTGGTTATTTTGAAACCTTTTAAATTTTTTATAAACTGATGATTATTTTTCATAAAATATAACATTATTATTACATATCATTCTACATATATATTCCTAAATATGTTACGAAAAGTAATATTATATAGCGAGTATAATTTATTTTGCATTTTAATGATATATGCAGGGTTTGAAGTGGGAGTCCACATTTTAAAAAATTCTATTAAGAGGTTTTCAGTTACGATCTTTTTTATTGCAAATTTAGCTTACGTAGTCTATTAAAAATAATAAGAGCGCCCCCTAGAGGCAAAATATAGAAGTTTGCCAAATCTAAAATCGACACTAAAAATAGGAAAATGGAGTGAAATAACCGCCCGATAAATTTCAGGGGAATCGAATCGCGTTACTTGCAGTTGCATGTCAGTGAGGGAAACAAAAGATCACGCAAATATGATATTGACTTTGTAAACTAATGATAGATAGATACAATAGCTGAATTTATTGTTTCAGTTTGTATCTTCTTAGTGAGCTATTATTCAATTAAATACTTTGTAGTCCTTCATATTTCATGATATTCAATTAGTAACATAGAGCATTTTAACTTTTTGTAATTGATTCTACGTAATTCGAAGATGCTTTACGACTTAATGATTAATGCTTCTTTTTTAATATTTCTTTATTATTGAATAAGATTTGCTAATTTTCCTATTTATCGATTAGGAGCACTGCAGTTGTTTTTAGTCAATCGTACATAGCGGCAATTCTACAGATAAAACCATTGTTAATAGTTAAGAATTTTTATTTTGAAACCTGAATATATGTTTTTAATTTTAGTATGATGTTTGATGTTTAATAAATGTTAATATTTTGCTTTCTTTGATCTCGTTCGTTTAACATTATAAAATGTGATTTATTAGTTTATATTAATATTCTTTAAGCAATTTTGGATTAATATACTACTAACGTTTCTAAGTCAAACAAATAGATATAATTATCGCAAAATATTTTAGTAATTATATCAGTTCTTATGTAATTTTATGAGACTCCAGACTTATTATGGTATTTAGCATCAAAGGTATTTATTGTGAAAGTAAAACTCAAATTTTTATTTACTTCATGACTTTAATTTTTATTTATTTTTTTATTATTAATAAGTTGTAAAACATGTTGGAAATGAATGAAGAAAGCTCACACTAAGGAAATATTCGATTAAGAATATTTGAATCAAACTGTGTTAAGCCAAATTATTGAATGCAAATGTTTCAGTTTAATTTTCTTTATTCTCATGTATTGACATTTTATGAATAAATTTTCTTTGTTTAAAATATCTTCCATTCGCCATTACATTTATCTACGCATGGTATTTTTGTATTTCTATTAAATAAGATCTTTAGAAGTTAAAATTAATCGAATTGATTATCTTTTGAGTTGAGTCTTCTTTCTTCTTGAGTTGTTTGATTGTAAGCAAATGCTATAATAAAATTATTGTAAAGAGTATAAACGAATATCAATAGAGTTTTGTTTTGTACTGCGAATGTATTAATTTTTTTTTTATTCTGTATATTTTAATTCTGATATAAGTAAAAATAAAGATAATTTTTCAAAATTATTTTTACTAATCGTTAGTAAGTTTCGTGTTCCACTTACGTTATCACAAACAATTAATCGATTAAGGTAAAATCTACTTTCTGGGAAGACTTTTAAGGTTAGATGAATCGCATTTTCACGTTGTATGGCACAAAATCTTTTCAATTCGCGCTTGAATGACGCTGCGAGACATAACATGCTGTCGAAATTGGCATCGAGTCTCTTAATTTTTGAAAGCAATTACTGCAGTGGAAGTTGTCAGAGGATTCAAATCTTTGACCTGCTGCACATCACGTATGCTCTTTATTATACATTAAGGTACAGGTTTCATTATTTAGTAGCAAGTTTATATATTTTGATAAAATAGTAAGTTTAAGATAAATGTTTCAAAGTTAATTGATCGTTAACTTTAAACTATGTTTGAGAATTAATAATATGTGTTGATGAAAAATATTTAACAATAAAACAAACTTTTCAATTCCCCCTGGCATTCCAAACAGAATAATATAGAATATTTATTCTAAGCTTAATTAATTCCATCATATATATATATTTGGATATTACCTCTTTCTATCAAATAACTTCTAATACTGATATTTTTTGCTGCCTGTACAGAATTATTAAGGATGGAATAATGAAATCGCCTCCAATTTACTTATTTTAAAAAATTCCATCAAGCTATCCTATCGACTGTCGTTGCTGAAGTTAAATGTGTACACAATCTATCAATGAATGTCCTTATTTCTGAAAGCAACGCTTGCAACACACGCCGCCGAAAGTGGATTGGAATCTATGGCCTCTTGTTTGCTAGCCTTCCACTCTGTCAACGATGCAAAAGATGAATCTATAAAATCGAAAAAATTCTTTTCAGAAAAAATAGATTTATTTTTTACATTGGAAAAGTAGGTTTGTTCGAAATTGTGTTAATTTGGCGACGTGTTTCGAATCAAATATCATACTTCATATAAATGTGTGCTTGAACATTTCTAATATTGCTTTGCACTAAGTTATTGAACATTTTAAATTTTTATTGTTTTATATTAAATAGCTTATCCTATCAATTAAAATTGCTTTTATTTGATTAAGCTTGATATCCAATTATTTAATCAATGATATTTTCTGTTAGTTTTTATCGATTTTTTTCCTGAAGTTGTATTACAACTTCATAAATTATAGTGTATTCGAACAATTTTATGAAATTTTTTAAATCACTTCAAAATTTTATAAAATTAACAGATAATAAGAGATGTTTTGTTTATTATTTTAACTCTTTAGTTAAAATATATTAAAATATTAAAAGATGAAACTTAGAAGAAGGAATATGGATAATAACTCAAGAATATGTTTTGTTGAATTTTCTCACTTATTGATCAGTACTGTTATCCAGTGATGCGTATTGTTAAGATATTATTAAATATTAATTTTTCAAAAAAATACTGTAAAATATTTCTTAATATTTTTAGAGAAATATTTTCAAATTGATGAATTGGTTTGGAGACCCTTTTGGAGAGAGATTGATGGTGAAACATTTTTCGCAGACATTAAGGGTTCTGAATTATATCACAAAATTTTGTTATTAAACTAATTGCTTTTAAAATAATATTCTAAAAGAAAGATAAGAAAATATATTCATTTTTAGTTATTTAAAATATTTCAATCATTTAAATAGCAATAAAGTACTCTTAAAACTTTATTTTTTCATATCCGATAAATATATTTTATTAGAAGTTATTTAGATATATAGTATCTGTTATTTATATTTTCAACTCCATCCTTTAAAAAAAATTCATATTTTTCATTTTGTACAGACGATTTGAATTTGTCCAATATTAAATGCAGAATTTCTGTTTCATCCTCTTCTCTTTAGATACATTTCATAATCATAAATATAAATTCAATTTATTTTACTTAGAACACCATTCAGATTTCTGAAAATTTAATTAAATGTGGAATTTCGAATCAGTCTGAATGTCTTTAAGCATATTTCATAGTTGAAACTGAAAATTCAATTATGTTTTAAAAGAAATCGTAATATGGGACTCAATATTCTTATACTATCTTCAGTTAATTTTTCCGATGATGTTAATGTAAATTTTAACGGTTACTGAAACAAATTTAACTAATAGCAGTACTTAAAATCTTTATCTCAATAACAGAATATAATGCGAAACACATTTATATTGGTTCTAATATATTTCGACAAATAAACCAAAATTCTTGCAACTATTTATGCTATTTATATTACGTGAGAAATAATGTGGATAATTCATTAAAAAAATCGAATTACCATTTTTATCGAATAGTTAGATTATTTGATTAAGATGAGATTCAACATGATTTTGTAATACTTAATGATTGATCCCCACATTATAAAATATATTGTATCAGTATACTTACAACATGAACTGCTTTCAATTATGCTTTAAAAGAAATCATATGGGATAAAATATTCTTAGATTTTCTTCAGTTAATTTTTTTCCGATGACGTTGATATAAATTTTAACGGTTATTGAAATAAATTTAACTAATGGCACTACTTAAAATCTTAATCTGAATAACAGAATATTATGTGAAGCACATTTATATTGGTTCTAATATATTTCGACAAATAAACCAAAATTCTTATAACTATTTATGCCACTTATACTGCGTGAGAAATAATGTGGATAACTCGTTAATGGAATCGAATTACCATTTTTATTGAATAGTTAGGTTATTTGATTAAGATGAGATGTTCAACATAATTTTGTAATACTTGTAATGATTGATCCCCACACTGGAAAATATATTGTATCAGTATGCTTACAACATGAATTGCTTTCAAGTTTGCACAGTTTTCGCGTTACTGAAAACGCTTAAGATATTTATTTGTTGTCCCATTCACATTTACACAGAGCCTGTGGAAATGTCCTATCTTCACTAAATATCTCAATCTTAAAACTTAACACTATACATCTAATAATCGAAACTTCAAACGGGTACTCTAAAGACAATTGCGATTTCTACTCTTTGAAAAGCGAAACGAGGCTTTCAAAGGGTAACGAAAACGTCCAATTTTCAATACACTTAATGATCTCACATGGTGATAATACAAATCTAAAGAGACAGGGTTTACCATTGAAAGTGATTACAGATGGAATTCATTTAGGCTGTGCAAACAACCCGAATTCACATCTTGCATGATTTTAATTTCCGGTTTTGAATGGTAATCCATGAATTTATGTCCGAAGTAGAAGGTGTAAGTATGTTTAATGATTATATTACATTACATATATTATTCCTATTTAGCATCAGCAAAACTTTTACAATTGAATTTTTTTCAATAGTTTTGCTTTTTGATTCTGCTATTAAAATAATATTTAAAAGAGTTATTTACTTAGTTAAAGGAAAAGAAAAATAATAATAAAAAAAATATTCATTGAAAGTATTAGATTTAAAAATGTTTGACTTTTTTATATGCCATAAGAGATTTTAAACTGGCTAGAAAACAAATGCTATGTAATTACAGAATCCAACATCGGATTCTTAGATTTAAATATGTTAATAAATAACTAATAACTCTTTCTCGTTGTGATAAAGATTAACATACACTTTTGCCGGACATATATTTTTTGGGATAGGTAGAAGGACTTGTATTTAGTTTAAAACATGGCTTGCTTTTTATTCTCTTCTTTTAAATTGTTCTAGGCAAAATAAACGTAGGTATTTGTATATTAAACGCAAATAGAATTGAAAACAAGACAATAGATAGCAACAAAATATAATTTAAAGATTTTCTTAAGTGCATTACAGGTTAAAGATATGGTAAGACCTACTTTCTTAATTATGAAGAACAAATTATTTAAATGTAGATTTTTTCAATTAATAACTCAGATTCCTTGCTTTGCTAACAATTTAAAGTGAAAATGTATTTAAAATCTTACAAAATATATTTATCGTTTTTATTTTTTTTAATGTGTCATATATGTTAATGTCTTTCTCTTGGGTTGTCAAATTTTGAGTTAATGAATTGAGTGAAAAAATGAAAAATTTAAATTTTATGTAAATAGAAAATTTTTTTTAAATTTTTATTTAAAACAATGGAATAAAATTCTCTTTTCGCTGCAAGACAATTTTAGAGAATAGTTAAATGAATTCCCTGTCTTTCTTTCTAATCTCTATTCTACTTGAAAAATAATAGTTTTAAGAAAACATTTAATTCCGTAGCAGTATTTTCATTAAAACTAAGGAGAATATTAAAATATCAACAGAGCGGCATGCCTTCAACCTAAATACCTTCTCGTATTTGAAGCTCGCCATGTAAACCCTCTTAAAATTACGAACGGATTCACTTTGGCTTTCCTTATTAAGATATCTGCGTCGCTTTGACAAGCCTCATTACTCCAAAATCAAATAACACAGACGCCTGTTGAAAGCTCACTGAAAGAACAACATTCATCGCTGAAATAGCGATTTTCGCTCAAGATTAAACTACGTTATCTCACTTAGAACAAATCCTACAATCTAAGCTGATGCGTGACTCACTGAAATTAGCAGTCACACAAGTTTAGACACGCAGGTGTCTCTGCTCGAGGCAGGTTCCAACTACAGGAATAGGTCTGCCTTTTGTGGGAATTTCTCCATATGGGACTAGACACATTGGTAGCCGCTCAAGAACCCCATGACTATCACTGGAGGACCTCATTACATAAACTAGTTTCCATTATAGTACTGTCGAGCGAAACACGCCAAAACGTATAAGAGTGATGTACTCCGTTTCCTATTTCGCTGTCTATAACGTATGCTAGTGATGTTTGTTGAAGCAGTGGCACACTTTTGAAAAGGAGATATTTAAAGATTTAAAATGTAAGCAGGGCGTGTATTTTAAATTATAAATGACCTAAATATTCTGGTCTAAATGTTTCGTATTAAATGTGAGAAAATACACGCCTGACAGTATTCTAATGCTAATTTGTTTTTAAATAAAACTTTTGGATTTGTATGCCTAAAATTTGTTCAATCAAAATAGACAGTTGACGTGAGATGAATGATCATTATTTCCTTAATTTGTTTATTGGATATTTTTCTGTTTATTATCCAAGCATATATTGTATTCGGAACGCTCGATTACGTATTTTTCTTTCATTACGTGGTCTTTTTTAGAAAGACTTACAAAGTGTTTTTTCTTTTGGAAACAAATAAAATAATATAAAATCAGAAAAAAAGTTTCAGAAATAAAATCTTTCACAGAATTAAAAATAATGTTCATTTGAAAATCAGTATGCACTAAAAAGTACAATGATTTGTTTATCAAACAATACATTTCTGTTGATTCTATATATTACATTGATAGAAAAACACTAATTTTTTTATGATGATATGCTAATATGAGCCTGAGAAATATTAAACATACTCGGAACTTAACTCTTATTAATTTAAATAAACATTTATACAATTTAAAAAAATAACAGCTTTTCTTAAGGGAATTGTTTCAGAGAGTATGGAGAACTTTAACATCCATAACATTTAAAACATCAAGTAACCTTTCAATAGAAGTTTCAAAACAAAATGCAAGCATTGAAATCGGATTTTATTCGTGTAAGAATTTGAATCCTTACTGGCAGACTTCTCAATGGCCGGTTACTGCATAAACAATCCATTCAGACATTTAGAAAATAAGCATTTTTTCGACTTCAAGATTACAAAATTCTCTCAAAACTACATTGGTGTAAAGGCTAAAGTCGAAAATATAAATAAAAATATCAATGAAATTAGTAAAAATTGTTTGGAAATACAAAAATATGTGTTGAATTAAAATCTAGAATTACTCAAAATGAAATAATGTTAGCAGTCATAAATTCGAGCCAGAAGTTAAGAAAAATTTATTTAGATAGTTCTTAATAAGCTTCTTTTTTTATTACGAGGATCAGCCAAATAAAAACTTCGAAATCTTACGACAATTTCCGATAAGTTAGCATTATTGTTGCTAGTAGTGCAAGGAATATCCAGTAGGTTTAGAAAAAAAGCGTCCTTATAGTAATAAGTAGCACTATATAGATGATAACCTATCGAAGATATGTACTAAAATAATAACTTTCTGTTAAGACTTGTGCAAAATAAAAACATAACCATTGAAGATAATGGTCTAATGATAGCTCGATATGATAATCCTTAGCAGCTAATGGAGGATAGAAGCTAGTGTATGAATGGAGTAAAAAATAAAAAATTGTGTGGCATTTGTGAAAGGAACTCTTCACTCTCATAAAACACGTCGAGTTGTTGCGTTGGAGAGTATAGTTGGTGTTGATGGGTTAAAAAAAAAGTGCAAGTTTCGAGTGGATGATTTGTTGCACAGCGTGATGAAGTGTATTCGGAAAAATGACATATAAGTTTTTCTCGTGAGCATTGTAAATTATTTCTAATTGCTTTTTGAAAGTTTTCATTTGACTGATATCGATACCAGTCTATTTGTTAAAATATTGTTGTTCGAAGGTAACTGAATTTTATTAAATTTCAACATTTTCTATTAGTTTTGTACTGACGCAGGAAATTATTTTTGTAAGTTAAAGAAATTCATTTTGATACGGAAACAAAAGTTATTAAAACTCTGCCATTCAAATAGTTAAAGTTTACAAAAATAGTTGTATGGCAGAGGAAAATATTTAAAAAGCCAATATTTTCTTTTTGTAAGCAGGGTACTTATGAGTTTTTTTTAACTAAATTAATTAATAGAATAATATAATGCACACACACACACGCACACACACGCACACACACACACACACACACACACACACACACACACACACACACACACACACACACACATATATATATATATATGCAACTCAGAATTATTAGTACAAAAATCAAAATAGAACTGGAAGGAATGAACTAGAAACACGACCTTTATCAAAATATTCTAAAGTTTTGTCTTTTCATAAACCAGATCGTTTAAATTTAATGACTGATGATCCTTATAGAGCTAAGTACTCCAATAACAAATAGAATGAGAATATATATCATGTAGCAAATGCTTTAATTTCCAACTTTTCCACTTTCTAAATTAATTCTATTCCGGCCAGTGATATTATTAAACTGCAAAATCGGGATGACTATTTCTGGAAAATTAAAGAAAAGCTAAGAAATAAATGGAGTCTTTCTAGACGATCTCCAGAATTTTTAAAATAATAAAAAAAAAAAAAAAAAAAAAAAAACGATCTGCTTCTATGCTATAGAAATAAAAGGAATGTTGAGTTGAAAATATCCAAAGTTCTTCAGTAGCTCGCGTTTTTATTGATTTCATTTCACGTCACGGATTAATGCAGATTTTTTACTGTGGTCGAGTTTCTGATTTTCTTTCTGCTGCAAGGAATGAAGTACACGAAAAATTGGGTACGTCCAAACAAAAAGTGTTGCCTCATAACCCTGAAGGAAATGGTCTTGCGGACCGTGTAAACAAAATCTTTTATCGCTCTGAAGCCATCTGAAAAACAAGAAGATTGTAGCGACTGGTCCATTTGTAACTTCTTTATTTGGTAATTCGCAACTAAAGTTGACTAAATTGAATGATGGTCCTTTTAGCATCATAAAACAGACTTCGCCCGTGATGTTCGAAATACTACACGCTAATGAACCAGTAAATAAACATAAAGTTAATCTAAACACGTCAGTAAAAGTAGAGGGAGAGGGAGATTTTCTCCATCGCACCTTGAATAAATAGGGTACTTCTTGAAATGCCCTAAATAGTACAAAATAGGTGATAGCCAAATAGGGGGTCGTCGTGGAATTTTTGTCTTTGGGTTTTGCCAGTGTCTAGTATTCTTAAGAATTTTTTGTTTGTACTTTTACTTTTTTTTTTTGTACTTTTAATAGGGAGGTTTTATATATGATTGTAGATTATTGATGTGTGATGTGCAATTGCGTTAGTAGTTGAGGGAATCAACTGATTTTTTTTTTCTGTATGAGGGTGTTTGAATGCCTTTCTGAAACTAGGATTTTTGTTTTTCGACATATATATTAAAAATCTCAGGTACATTTGTTTTTGTTTGGGGGGGACTGAGGGTCAGGATAATTTTTTTTTCTTTTTCCTTGTGTAGAACACATTTCTGCAGTTTCATAATACCTGTGTGTATTGGATGTCTACATAAATATATTCTTAAGAAAATTCAACATGTTTGTATGTATGATTGCCTCCCTGGGAAATTTAGTAAAAAAAAAAAAAAAAAATTATAATTTTTTTTATTTTCTATTCCGGGCAGTTGGATATTTGTCGTGTTGATATTGGTAGCAATATGCATTTATAAATATTATTTTTGTATTAAAGTAAAATTGTATGTAATTTTTATATTAGTTTGGTGTTGTGCTAGTATATTTTATGTGTATCCCTTGAAAGGGTGTATGTGATAGTCCCTTACCGGATGCGAATTTGATCTGTTCAAAGGGATGACCAGTTTACGCTGGTTGCTGGTCTTTTGTCACAAATGCGGCTGAAAGTGATATCTCTAAGAGGTGTTTTAATTGGCGAATCTTGCCAGATGGTCAAGAGCGACAGTTTGTTAAGACAGCTAAGATTTTAGTTATCTGTGCTCAAATATTTATGGAGGGGATATGTTGTTTTGAAAAACTGTACAAAAAATAATTGTCGCCTCTTTGTATTCAGTGTCGACAATCACCCTCACCAAAGAAAAGACATATAGGCCCAGGGGCGAATTTTCAAAAAAAAAAAAAAAAATCAACGAATAATGAGTGAATGAGCTTGTGGTCTGAAAAGAGATAAAATATGGATGTAAAAGACATCAAAGTGGGGGATCGGTGAAAAGAGAGACTATGAGAGAGGTGTTTTCCGGAACTGGCTGAAAGATGCTGCGAACCAAAACGGGGAAAGCAGAATGAGGGTCCCCTGACTGTTGTTGTTCATCCTCCAGCGTGACAAGAGATATTAAATTTCACTATGGTGAGGGAACTGTGGACCAGACCGCTACAGACTGGAGATTACGGACTCCGAAAGATACCCAGCGAATTAGCAGAAGATTGCTTGGTTACCGCGTCGAGAAAAGATGCTGCTCATCTGTCTTCATGGTGACCGGCTTACCTTGCTCCAGATTTTTGTATGTGGCATCAATTAATTAATGAACTAAATATAAAAAAAGGACCACTTTTGCCAGCAGTTGTGGCAAATAACGAGAAGAAGGGACGCATATTTTTTATTAGTGATTGTTGTTGTGGTAATGTGTATAAATTATATTTGATTAATGCATTATGAAAATTCACTTTTACTAATATAACATAATTTGTCTGACTAATTCTAACTTAAATTGTAAATGCTAATAAACGCATAATTATTTTTATTTAAAATCATGAAATTTGCTTTTGATTTATTTCATAGTATGTATTCTTAGTATGTTTCTTTTTACAATTTGTATAAGTCCATGAAGGCATTCGAACTTGAAGGTTTATTTGTGGTATGGGTTAGTGCGGAATTTAGGTATGTAATTAAATGGGTTATTGTGGAATCCTTAAATGTTAATGGGAGTGTTGGGTAGACGGTTTAGTGTTTTCCTACGATCGGGTTATTGTTTATTTAAGGGTTTAAAGTTGAGTAACAAAACCACAAGTTCTAGCCGTTTACACTTTTTAATATTTTTGTTTTATAAATATATATATATATATATATATTTCTGGCGCTCAGTGCCACAGACTTCGGATTCGAATCCCGGCAGTGACATGGATGTTTTTAGTGGTTCGGAATCCACTTTAAACAGTAGGTCACGTTAACGTTTGGCTTACGGCTGACAACCTTACACCGTAAAAAGGAAAACATCTCCTGTCTGGAAATCTGCCAGTAGGCTGACGGTCTTAGCCCACCAAGGAGCCTGTTGAGCCATTGATGATGATGATGCACATATTATGAATAGAAAAACTGTAGTAAATGTTAGAAATGTAAAGTAAGTTAATTTGTGAAGGTAAGCATTTTTTATTTTTTAATTCATTAATTTTCAAATATATTATAATTTTAAAATGTAATATGTGCATGCATAGGCTTGATTGAATTAAAGGTAAGTACTTTTTAAAATATAGTTTCTAAATTTTTGGCATTGGTTTTATTGTATGTAAATCTGTAATGATCCTCCCATTGAATAGTAAGTTAGAATCTCATTTAGAAAGTATAATATTTTTTTATGTAATTCTTTTACTTTCGTAATACACTGATGACTCTTCAATGATATGCTGAATTATGATTTCTCTCTTAATCAATTTTTTTATAATGCAACTATCTATAGTCAGCTGAATTAGTATTAATTACAATAAGTCATTAACTGTATGTATTTTTGTAGTTAGCCACTTTGTAATAGATCTTTTAACATTTTAAACTGTGAAATTAAGGAAATAACCTTTAACCGTTCTGTGTTTATTTAATCAATTTTCTTTCTTGAAAAATGTTGTAACGTCTCGGCCTATAACAGCTTCAAGAAGAGGACCATTTTAAGGTTCATCAGAACACTTTAATGTTTATTTACAAGCACTATATCACTAGACATATATATTTGTGATCAAATTTTACTTTTAGTCTTTATCTCTTTGTAGATTAATCCAGAGGTCATTATTTGTTTATATATATATATATATATATATATATATAATATATACAAATATATACAATCACTCCAAGGTTGGTGATCACGAGTCTATCACGATTATCTCGAGTCTACGTTGAATCTAATTATACATGGTCTGCGGCAGACCTTAATTATCACACGGCGTAATACACGAAATACAAGGGGCTCACTTTGGTAACAGGCGGAATTCCCTGTCTATTCAGTCACTCCAAAGGAAAAACAACACTTCTGGTTGACTACTCCAGAACTCTCTCCCTTCTTCACCAAAAAAAAAAAAAAAAAAAATCATTTTAAGACAATCCGTCAAGAGGGAAGGGAGTCAGTTTCCCTCACTTCTCATTGGAACACACATTGCTCAGCTCGTGGTCTATCACCCATAACGATGGAACAACTCATGGTATATTACATATTCAATCTGTAGTTGTTTCGACCTGTGAAGGTCGCACCACTACAGATTGAATATAAATTAATTAATGCTAATTTTATGAGTCTCATTATACATGATACCGAATATCTGCTGTCAGATTTCAATGACAGTTTTGTACTAATTTTCACATTAGTACAAAACTCTAATTGCATGCAATATAAGTCCCTACAATGCTGCTTATCTACTGTCAAAGTTGAGTGATGGGCTTTTATTATATGCTTGTCAAATAACATTCATTCCTCTCTCCTGGAAATGAAATGCCAAAACTCTTCTCGTGAGAAAAAAATGCTACAATGCAAATGAAAGATATTGAGTATAAGGAAGAGAAAAATAAAATACGTTTAGTTACTATGAACTCATGAAAGTAAAATATATTCTGTGAAGACTTGTCGAATTTGTTAACTCTTCCTAAATTAAGCAACATATATTTTTGAAATTTGGTATAAAATTTAATGAAAGAATGAAGAAAAAATAAATATGCTACTATTAAATTCTTTAGTTTAAATATGGTAAAGTATATTTCCTAAATAATGATTTTTTATTTAATAAATTTAATAATTTAAAATATTGTATTCCCTCAGGTATAATATTGAGTAAAGTGTGTGACTTAAATTTTGCTATTCATCGATAATAGTTGATTTTGTATCTGCCACATTGATGCGTCTTTGAATTTTGCAACCAGTACTGGTATTATTTTTATTTGATAATACGAATAATGATCGACTGTCATATGACCCTTATTGATTAATTGTATCGTCGTTAAATTTAATTTCATCTAACAAAGTTACTTGTATTTTTTGCTGCACATTATATATTCCATTTGGGGCCTGATGGCCGAATGGCTAGCCCTCTGGCGTTCGGTACCACAGGTATCGGGTTCAAATCCCGGCTTTGCCCATGGGTGTTGTAGTGGTTCGGAATCCACTTTAAACCGTAGGTCCCGGTCCTAATAGGATCGTAGAGCGCTGCGGGGGCATTGTTCCTCCGCGTCCGTGGCTTACCATCAAATACACGCGCCCCCCTGGGTAATGCAAAGTGAGTAACATCGGTGCAGCCTTTATGGCGAAAGATCACGGTCTATTTGCCAGCTGCATTAGAAGAAAAAAATATATATATTCCATAATAATCATAATTTTTTTAGCGTTTTTAGGTTCAAAACTTCTATTTATAAATGGCAACCCCTTCCCTCCATTCAAAAAAGTGTTCAAATTACTAATATTAATTAAATGTTTCATGTTCAGCAAATATTTGATAAACTAAAACATGTAGCGAATTTAATGTTTTACGGTTTTGTAATTCAGAATATGAACTGCCTAAATATTCTGTCAACAGCGTGAGATAATTAATTACTCAATTAGTCCTCCATCTAATATGAACTCAGGGGGAAAAAACCCTATAAATTACAAAGAACATATTTAATAAAGAGTTCAATTAAATTTAATTACATGAAATTAAATGATAATGATAAGGAAGGATTTTGCTGTTGCCAAACAAACGAGTAAAGGGCTTATTAAATTTATTTAATTCCTAAATATTAAACTTATTTAATTCCTAAATGTTAAGCTTATTTAATTCCTAATGATGCAATTACCTAATTTACACTTTTAAAATGTTCAGTGCTTTATAAGCATAATAAAAGTATTCTTTATAATGCAATTCCTAATGATGCAATTACTTTATTTAAAATTTTAAGATGTTCAGTCCTTTAGAAGCACAATAAAATTATTTCTTATCATGCAATTTAGAAACAATTTATTATTGAATTGAGTTAGGGTTTTTAAAGGTACATATGTTTTACATTTATTTCAGATTTTATGTATTCATATTTTAAAAATTACTTTTAATAGAACAATGTGCAAATATTTTCTAATTATTTCTATATGGAACCATATAAAGTTTTCTGTAAAAATAGTTAACAATAAAAAAAAAGTTCGAAATAGTTTTCATTCCTGCATGGGTGGTGCTTTCAGGGCATTACTTATTCAAGAAATAAGGGTTAAAAAAAGAACAAACTCCGTTCGTAAAGACACGGAAATGCTACTTACGTTGTCACAGAAAGAAGTCTAAATGCAGCTTGGAGACTTCCGAAAAACCTTTTACTAGATCGCAGAGACCATTCTAGAGCTCTTTCCTATTTACATAGTTCAGAAGATAAGTGAGATATCTACATTAGATACACTGTGGTGATTAGGAACAAAATCTTAATAATTAAACATACTTAAGAATTTAAGTGTCGCATGTATTGAAGCGTATTAGAAATATATTCATATTACAAAATTTCGAATTTTTGAATTTACAGTTCATTCTAATTCTTAACCCAATGAACTTGAATCATCTTTTTTTTTTTTTTTTTGGTAATATCTTCCATTTTCTTGGGTAAAAGAATGTCAGCTATGTTTTATTTGATAACTTAATAATAAAAAATTTTCATGAAAGTAGATGCATTAGAATTTAGGCATTCAGTCCAAAAAATTCGATAGTTTACGTATGTATTAGAATACTGAACATTATTATTCTTAACATTATTTCCACCTATATAATAAATGTTTTCCTGGGGATCTCCATAGGAGGAACTAGTTCAAAAACCTAATCTAAAAAGCTAGTTTTAAGTTTATTGTCAAAGTGGGCGTCAATTTACAGTTTTAAAGACACTAAGCAACTATATCCGATATAAATACTATACAAAGTTATTGATTAAACTGCACAAATACATAACAACATAATAAGAAAGTTGTAAGTTATTTATTTGTGGGAATTGTTAAAAAGCATGAAACATTAACATTAAAAAGTTCAGATTCCATTGAAAAAAATCGAAATATTTGTACTTCATTTTTTCATGAAGATATTTGATGAAATAAATGCAATTGTTTCCTATTATATATTAATTTCCGAATGTTTAATTTTATTTCAGTGTTAGATAAATCAAAACCTGGTGTGTTTATCATTGTTTTATAAAAGTAAAATAAATAAAGAAGTTCATGCATTTTAAGATGCTATATACCAATAGTATTGATGATGTTGCTGTTTTTTTTGTGCAAATTTCCTTAAGTAATTAATAGATTTTTAAATTATTTAATAAAAAATATGCCCATTTTTAAAAATAGTTTCGGTGGCTAAGAGTTGTACTTAAATTATGTTGATTATAATCATATAAGTATAGAATTATGAATTTTTAAATTTTGCTTCCATTTTATTCAGGTTATATTAATATATTTTTTTCGATGTAGATGCACTTTTTAAGCATTTAGATTCTTAAATCCGCTAATCTCTTCACATTTTTTTTTGTTGTCAACCACACTTCCGTGTGTAGATATTATTTGTTATGTGAATGGGCAATGTCCACTGGAAGAAATTTCTGTGTTAAAACTAAATAGCCTTGTAGATTTCACACTGTATGAATGGGAGTTTGCAAATTTCTTATTTGGTAGTCTCTATTGCCGATAATGATTCTTTTACAATTTGCTCCAAGTCAACTGGTTTTTCAGGGTGGTTACTGCAGTGTATGTCCCAAACGGAAATGAAATTCTTGTCCTCTCCCACTCTTTCAGCACGCCATACCATTGAACCATAGCCATAACATGATTTTGTGGATAGGAAATACAATTCGTTTTTCATATGCGAAAACTCATTCATTATGAAATAAATTCGTTTTTAAATTTTGTTCATTGTATTTTCGTAAATTATCATATATATTTATTTAGAAAATTCTTTAATAAAAATTCATTGTTAAGTATTATGTATTCAAACGAATCATATTTTAAATTAATATATATTTTTGAAAATTTATGTGGAAAGATATCAAAATGCAAATTTCAAACAATTCCGAAAAAAATGATATTTTTAAGAAAATCCTAGTTTTAGAAATTGAATATAATAATAGAAATAAGTCAAAATTGTTTTGAATTCACGGGAAAACAATATAGTGGGCGTTTTCACTATGAAAATTTTTTTAAATTGACTAAAAGGTTCTTACTAAATTTATTATATTCTAAACTTAGACTTCGATTAAATAAAAGATTTTTATAGGGGAAGGCAATTTAGTTGTTATAGTTTTTCTTAACAAAAGATAAAGATAAGATTTCTTTTGTTAGATTTTTTCCGTTATGTGATGTTAAAGAAACCTCCATTTCCTTATATTCCATAGATAAACATACGATGAATTGAATGAAAAATTCCTTTTAAAATGATTAAAAGCTAAAAACTGTTCCTTTATAACTAAAATTCAAAATAACCTATTATCCTTTTTTGACTAAGTGAAAAAATTGTAAATTTGAAGTAAAGTTTATTTGAATATGCGTTTTTCAATTTATGTAATGTGCAGCTAAATCTAAATTTATATTTTTAATGTGCCCACTATTAATGGATATCTTTGTTATTCAAATATATATTAAGATGAATTATTAATAATGTAAGAAAATCAGACTTTAACTGAACATATACTCTATTATATTTACTAGAAATTGTTTTCACCATAATATATATTTTCCTTTTCCATACATATAAACAAACAATATTTTACTTTATAGAAGTAATATCATATTTGAAATCTATAAAAGTCTATGCATATGAATTATTTAAAATCAAATTTTCCCTCTCTTAATGCTGCTGATACAATTTTAAAATGTAAAATATGTATGTAATACAATTTAAATTAATGCCTCATAAATATATATAGGATTATTTTATGTTTGCGCGTATGATGAAATTAAATATATTTTGAATTTCCATAAACAAGAAAATAAAATAATATGAAATTAGATTGGTTTGGTCTTCTTCATGCAATTCGAAATATATGAAAATAATGCAGAATGCATTTGAGGTATTGACATCCCAGTGATACATTTGCATATAATTAGTAATGTGTATGCATGTGTATTGAAACTTTGAGAAATCACACCGAGTTTCTCAAATTTCATCTAAAAATATTCCTTTGCAAAATAAATTTACGAAATGTTAAATAAGAACACGGAATGTGCGAATGATGTTCAGAATATCTTCAAATATTAATTACTACCATGTGAGAAACCCACCTACACTTTCTTAACATTTTTGTTATTTTATTAAGAAAAGTCTTGCTGTATTACAAGAATTTCGTATTTATTTGTAAATAAATTTCATTTTTGAAGTTTTCTTTAATCAAATTATAATATCTGCGTTATTATAATTCAAGAATATTTTACACCATCTTGAATATGTGTTACCTTTTAAATACTTTAATATATACGCTTTATGAATATATTATTTTATTTATTTATTCACTAAAATTCTTAATAACCCAATATTGGTTTCTAATATTATCGATAGTTACGAACAAATCAGGTTAATATGAATCTGTTGAAATATTCTTATAAGTTTTTTGTAAGTTCAAACTTCTTTCTGGAAAATTTAATGAAAATTGCACGGACTCTAAATTTATCCAATGTTAAATTCATAAGGAGTTTGCAAACAGTTTTATATAGCTCCCTATACAGCTAAACAGGATTTACTGAAAATGATCGTTACTATTATTTCATGATGAAGGAATTTTGTATCCGATTATTATGATAAAGATAAGTAGATAATACTATTACTTAAATAACATTTGTAAAAATATATAGATTTATTTTTTTACATACCCGTATACACACACAATTTAATTAAGTCTTGAGCTGCTTCTAGAGATTTACATATACTGTAACTCAATACATTTCCAAATGATATTAATATACTGATAGTTTGCCAAACAATTTGAATATCAAGTAATTAACTATTATTCAAATATCTAATATTTTCCGTATGTTATCTTTAAGGTACCAAGAAAATATTAAAATAACATAAAATAGTATCTTTAAAATATTATCTGTCGAATAAAATTATTTGAACCAATGATGAACACAAAGAAACGAATAAATATTTTTTAGAAAAAGCATGCTCAAAATAAAAGATTTTTATGTTTTTTATTAAAAAAACTTTTAAAATTTTTATGTACAGTTAACAAAATAGGGTCGCATGTAAATATATTTGAGGTTAAAAAATATCTTACCGATTTTATTTATTTTAAATATAAATTAATATTCGAAATTACTTTTTTTTTCTAATTTGTATTAATATAAAGGGAAATGAATTTATGAATAATATGAACGTAAAGTGTATCTTTAATATGGAAAATTAAAAAATATATATATTTTGTTCTTCTACATATTTTCCAATTAGGTTAATGTACGTTATTTATATCATGTAGTAGAGACATGCTTCTATTTTTGAAGGAATATTATTACTTTTTACTTTCTATTTATTTTCACTAAAATCATTAAATTATTTCGTTGATGTTTCTAAAATTAGGTCTGAAATTTGAGAGTAAATGCCTTTATTTTCTATTTTCTAAGTAATTAAAATATTTAAGTTAAGTAGCATTTTAAGAAAAGGAATAAGAAATTAAGTAAAAAAAATTGTTAAATGCACTTATGCTTTTATTGATTATTGCTGAAAAATTAATAAACTCAAACTAATTGGTTACTAACAATTTTGAGTTCAATATTTTTAATTTTATCGTCGATAATAATTTGAATAAATATAAATATAAATATTTTTAAAATATTTATATTTATATTTTAAAGTGAATAAATATAAATACTTTTAAATTAAAATAAGTGAATAAATATAAATGCTTTTAAATTAAAATAAGTGAATAAATATAAATACTTTTAAATTAAAATAAGTGAATAAATATAAATCCTTTTTGAAATGAAAATATCCCTCAGTTAGACTTTACAATAATATTGCTAAAATTATTTAACATAATCTGCATTATATTTATAACCTATCTAATCAATATCGAGGCAATCATTATTACTGATTATCTCTTGTGTCACGATAACTCCATTTAATTTAAAAACAAATGAAATAAATATCTGAGAGTATTACGAGATAATTAATTAAATACAAATAATTTACCTCATCTAAGAAATAACAAAATGCACAATTAAAATTTAAGTTTTGAACCAGAAGTGTTCAAGCTTTAGCTTTCTTAAGCCATTTTTTAAGAAAACAACTGCTGCAGGTTCATTTGTATGGCTAAAAAGTTGACGATGGCTGCTTTGAAAGAAGTTTATTCTGGCCACACATAAAATATATTAATCCAATGACTACTGTTGATCAAAAAAAGAAAATGATGTAATATATGAAGTAAATGTGAAAAAGGATATGTGAAAATGTGTTGAATTATATGAAAATGATGTAGTATATGAAGTAAATGTGTAGAATTATGTGAAGATGATATAGTACATGAAGTAAATGTGAAAATGATGTGGTATGTGAAGTAAATGTGAAAATGTGTAGAATTATGTAAAAATGATGTTGTATATGAATTAAATGTGAAAATGTATTGAATTATATGAAAATGAAGTAATGTGAAACTGATGTAGATTATGAAGTAAATGTAAAAATGTGTAGAATTATGTGAAAATGATGTAGTTTGAAATGTGTGGAATTTTTGTGCATTTTTAAAACATTCAGCAGATCAAAAAGTCTAAACCACTGATACAAAAATACCCCAAAAAATAAAATGAGTAAAGGCGAAAATTTGTATTTAAATAAAATAAAGGCCTCGCTATTTATATATGTATTTAATTAGAATTTCTAAAAATAAACATAAAAATCTCAAATATTGAAGGAAATTTATGATTCCAGGTTGCTGCCTTGTTTTTAACATAAAAATTTAGCGATAAAGAAATCTTTCTGAACATTAAATAAAGTTTTTACATTTCGTTCATTGTCGGTATAAATATCGACTAAAGCCACTTGGCCTGCGAAAGAGGGGGAACATCCTGGAACTTCCAGTCTATCCTAATAACTGAAAGGAAGATAATCTCGATGCGAAATTGCACTACCTAACTTATTTTTCTGGCAATTTCGAGAGCATATTTTCTTCTGCGCTCTTCCGTATGTTTTCCGGTTCAGGAAAAGAGAGGTTATTATTAACTCTCGATGTATAAAGGGGCTGTGGGTGCTTAAGCTCTCTAGCCATGCTGTGGAAAATACCAGTTATGACAGAAAACTAGTACATAATATGGACTCTTGACTGTGAAATCGGGATCAAGAGAATGATACGTGAAACGGGAGCGCTCAACTTCAATGCCCTCTTTACTCTTACTTGAATTGAAAGCACCGATGCGGAAGTACAGAAAGAAATGGAGTGAACTTAGGAGCAACTCGAAAATACGGCACAAAAAGTTAACAATTCCAACGTTAATGTGTATTTGAAATTCGGAACGAGCTATGGAATTTTGAGGTCATTTTCAGTTCTTTACAAGCGGTTTTATTAATTGTTAAAGGTAGTGCATTTTAACATATAGGGATTTATTTCTGAGATAAGTCTTTTACTTATAATTACTTATTATACTTATAATTACTTTACTTTAACAGTGTTATATTTCTCTTTATTGTTACATTTATTATATAACAATAAAGAAAAGTATAAAACTCTTTCAGAAGTAGCAGAGTTTTAATAAAAAAATTATCTTTGCATTTCTTTTTTTTTTCCTGTATTGTTTTTAGAGCTCTATAAATTACGCTGTATTTTTTTAAATATTTTTATACTAGTTTGTTGTTTTCGAGTGCCTGACATTTTGATCTAAGGTCTTTCAGCATTAGAATGGATGATATATAGCAGATTCAATGTTGTCCAGGGGACTCATAGGGAAGGAGACCTGGCGCCGTGCAGCTATATTATATCACCACAGTTTTGAAGGAATAACCTCAGAATTAACATTTGGAAGACTTAAATACTTTTTCTAGAGTTCAACTGAAGGACATTATGTCCCACAATTTTATCATGTCCCTTTCTAATATGAAAACTGAAGTCTTCGGTTCGGTGTCGCTTGATGATGTTCGAAACTGATTTTCCCAGTTCATAAACCAAATGCGCTACGGTTTTTTATATTTTATTTTAAATTACTGCAATTTGCTTGCTGCAATTTTACATTATACACAAAAACCATAAATCTTTTAAAATCCTTGGAGAAAAACAACAAATTAAAAATATATGAAAGAGCAAATAAATATGTAATTTTCAGCAACATTTCGTAATTATCTCTCAATATTGCATTTATGGAATTCAGTAAAAGATTAATGTAATATATCCTTAACTTACTGTTGCCAAAATATTTTCAGTTCCTTAAATACGTAGTATTATTTTATCCTTATGTAATGAGATGTACATTATATCGTTAATGTTGCAAACATTTTCATTTAATTATAATTCATTTTTAATACATTTAGAGTATTTATTTAATTATAAACTTTCATTTTTTTCGTACTTCACTTTTTCTGATTTTAGTATTCATTATTAGGTATATGATATATTTAATGTGAATTTAGTAAATATTAGTTGCATTTATTTTTTGAATAAAAATTTTGTATATAATTGTGAAGATTTTTATAATATATTTTCGCTATATCTATTTAATGTACAGGTTTTTTCAAATAATTGGTTAGTGGTTCTTTCTTAAAAATTCTATTATCATTTAATTAATTAAACAAATAAAACAAAAAAAGAAAATTCAATATTTTATTCATTTGGATTTTGCATTTGAATGGCAAATTATTTTATTAAATTTTTGTAATTAAACATAAATTGAGTTTTAAATTGGGATTATTTAATTACTTTGAAACACATTTTAAACAATGCTTTTTTCACATTTTGTAACATATATGAAAGAAATAAAGTTTATCTTCTTTTAAATTTCAATTATTTTAAATTATATATTAAAAGAGCTTAATTATTTCCGTTTAAATGTTTGAAATTTGGTATGACAATATTGTTCAGTTGAAAAAAACTAAATGCAAATTATTTTACATTATAAAAACTTCTATTTAATAATTAAAAGAATCGCGTGTTTTAAAAAGAATCTATGTTAAAATTAGTTCTTATTAATTAATAAGAAACTTTGCTCTGCTTTATAAAAAAATTTTCAAATATTAAATCCAATTGTTATTGACTACTGACACTAGTCCAGATAATGAGCAAGTAAAAATCAAGAGATAGTTGCAGTTTACTTCAAAACTCTTACTTAGCAATCATTATTTTGTTAATTATTTGGCAGTTATTAATAAGACATGAATTTAATTAATAGAAATATTATTGACAAATATTTCGTAAACTTTTGCAGTATGATTTTACGAGGAAGTAACTTTACTAAACTTTAATTAATGAGTTTGAAGATGAAAGAAATGAGTGATAAAGTGGTAAAGTGTTATAATTATGATTTTAGATGTGTAAATAATTAAACGAAATATAATAATTATGCACTAATTATAATACTTATACATAAATCTCAATTTATACTGATATTTTAATTTTTTCAGCCAAACTCCCTTTTTGTTTTATTTAATATAAATTTTTTATTCTGCATTAAATGTAGTAAAGTATTTTTTGAAAACTTAATTTTCCTATCTAGAATCTAAATTAAATGATATTTTTAAGAGGGCTACAAATTAGTGCTTTAAAATATATTAACAGTAAATGTTTTTCATTCAAATATATTGATATAATAATATAGGATCATACCAAAAGAAATGCCTGATATAGCTAAATTACACGCTTTTAGTAGATAAAATAGATGCTTAAAAAATGGCTGTTGTTGTTCTGTTTAAAGAAATTTATTCAAAAATAAAAATTTCTTCAATATTTCTCAAACTAACATGTTTTTAGAAATCTTAAAAACATATTGAATACGCTTTATTTACTCAGAAATATTTTTAATTACAGTTTTTTTTTAAAAATAAAAATGAAATAAATTTAATAATTTAATGATAAATACATAATTTTAAATTTAATAATAAATTTATAACTAAAAATATGTTCCATGTAAAAATATTGAAATACCAAAATAGAATATTTCTATTATTAAATTCCTAAAATTATACAGTGAACCTTTCTTAAAAATAATAATTAAAATTTGTTGCTTAAATATGCAGACTATATATATTTTTAATAAGTGTATTTAGAAATAATGTAACTTAAAAATATTTTTAATAGTTATATTAATATTATTATATTACTATTAATAAGTGCTTGACAGAAAATAGCTTTTATTGTTTTCTTCAACGAAACTTGTTCAAAAATATAAAATTTCTCCAATAGTTCTCGAATTATGATAAGATTAGAAATTAAAAAATAAATTGCCCTTTTACATGGTTATCTGACTTTAATCTTTAAGCAATCTGCCGTAAAAGTTTTTAGGTATATGGATGTTAAAAAAAGTAAGTATTCACGTTAAAAACAATGGAGTATGTATATATATGAGCATGAACTGCATTTAAAAATTTTCAAGAGTAGAATATTTTTATTCTTTTTCATGGCTTGTTGAAAAATCTCGTAACTAATTGCCCACTTTTGAAAAAATCCTCGCAATCAATATTGTCTTGCTGAATTAACAAGCTCAAAAGCCCAAATTGCTCTTCTTTTTGTATGCACAGATAAACAAGAAGCCATCCATTTAAAAATACGTTTATCTTTGCATTATCTTTTTTTCAACAAAAGACAACAAAATATATCTCAGGAATTTCAAGGTATGTTATAAAATATTTATATTTTATGTAAATATTTTATAACATATACTATATTAATATAATATTTTTATATTAATACAGTAAATGTTATGATACATATAACCTCGATGTTACATTGAACAATTCACTGAACATGCTATTATTTTCCATCGTAGGGCATCTCCATTTGAAAATCATATATGTCGTGGATTCTGTATAAAATAAGCTGTACTATTGAAGACCTGCTACTATGCCATATTGTGACACCGCAATTTGGAATGATATTTTTTTTGTCGTATTTTTTGTTCTTATCCTCTGTCCTCATGAAATCCAACGGAATAATTTTCTGCGTACAGATTTATCATACCCGTGCAAGAAATGGACGTCAGACATTCAGTTCTGCTGTGCCTGTTAAATTACGAAAAGTGATCTCTTAGTTTAAAAAATCAATAACTTTATCCAACAGGTCCCTCCTCACCTAAACAAAAAGAAAATATAATTCAACATCACTGAAAAAAAATTTATCGTTTCATAGTTCATCCCATCCTCATTAGATCTTTTGGGGTTTCTAAGAAATATTAAAGAAAGGCATGTTCACTTAGGTATTATTATTAATCTTTTAAGCCCTCAAATTTTCTTTTTGCTCTACGTAAATGCTCTAATTATACTCAAAAACAAGTTATTTTTTCTGATAAGTCGCCAAAGATTTGTTTTTCACTCTCATTAATATTTTTCTTTGTATTTCTTTTTCAAATCTGTCGCATTTTTTGGTGAAGACAAAAAATATACTTATTTAAATAACATTTATGGCCATTTGCTGACATTCAGATGAAGAAAATTGTAAAATTTTCAGTAAAAATAGCATTAAAGTGTATATAATAAGTTGTCCACCAATTTTTTGTTGACTAACATTACCTTTATTATACGAAGAAACAATTTTTAAAATTATATTTCAACCTAAATGAAGTCAGTCAGTGAATTAAGTTAATCAACCTAAATTAGGTCGAGTTAAGCGAATAAATCTTACACCACTTTCTCTACGTAACGGAAGTTAGCGAAGGCGACGAGTAAAGAAACTGAAATCGTCAAAACGATCTTCTTCTCTTAAACCGGGAGAAATCTGCACAGGGACATCCCTGAAGTGGTTACATTTGGTGCCTGATTTGCTCCTTTCAACAGGACTCCTTCGGAACATTTTCTCTCCAGGTCTTGATCTTTTTAAATGATGCATTTGTCACTTAAGAGATCGTTTTCGGCAAAACAATTGGTTTCTCCAGCGCTTTCTGAGGTCGTATTTCTTTTCTAAATGACCGCACGAACCCAGTTTAGGTAATACGGTATAAGAACTTAATGCAACGTTTTTCAGTTGATTTTGTTCTTAACACAAAACAGCAGAGGCAATCTGATAGGTCAAGTGAAAAGTCTGGTACAATAGAATTAATAGAAAGCTGTAAGGATGAAGAAGAAGCTGTTCTTTATTATTCGATTGGTTTCGCATCGAGCAATTTGGTCAGTGATTCGTCCTTTCTGTTCCCTTTTTTTTTTTTTTTTTTTTTTTTTTGTAGTAAGATTAAGAACCTGCAAAAAGGGACAAAGGTTTAGATAAAAATGTTTGATCAAATCTACTTAAAATATTAAGTACATTTTATATATTTCTGGAAACTAATAAATATCACAGATCAAACTGAGATACTTAGATCTAATAAACAGATCAAACATTTCTTTAATAATGAAGAAATGCTTTTGCAATTGAAATGAACAAAGATTGTTTTCAATCTCACTGAGATTTTTCATTACAAGGGCTGTAAGGATGACGAAGCTGTTCTTTATTATTCGATTGGTTTCGCATCGAGTAGAATGCAATTTGGTCAGTGATTCGTCCTTTCTGTTCTTTTTTTTTTTGTAGTAAGATTTAGGAAGCTACAAAAAAGGATAAAGGTTTGGATAAAAATATTTGATCAAATCTAAGATATTTTTTTAAGAACATTTTATATATTTCTGGAAACTAATAAATATCACAGATCACATTTTTTTTAAATAATGAAGAAATGATTTTGCAATTGAAATGAACAAAGATTGTTTTCAATCTCACTGAATTTATCATTACTAGGGCCTTCCTCTATTCGCTTTACTAGTCACTACTCGTAAATTTCTTTTAGTTAAGTCTTTAAAGAATAATGCTTATATTAAGGATGATGGTTAATAAAGAGATATTATGAAAAATTTCATACACGGAAAACATTAGAGATTAAAAAAAATGTAAGAAGAAACTTACTTTAATAGTAAACTATGTTATGTCTTTTAAAAAAGAATATTGAATAACACAGCAAGAAATTAACGTGTTTAATAACGTTATCTCATTAATTATATCCCCCAAATTTACGATAAAAATATTAATGTGAAATTTTTAAAGTTTACATAAACTTGAAGTAAACTTTTCAAATAAATAAAAATTATTGAGCTGTTTGAATTTTTAATATTTCATTTCTTTATATAACAACTGGACAACTATATAGAATTTTTTATATATCGATTGATGCTAATATGATTATAAAACTAATTCGTGTGATTTTTAGTTTCAAATAAATAATATTTTGATTACAAGTTTTAAAATCTCCCTTATGCTAAAAAAATATACGAGTTTAACAATATTCTGACAAATCTGATAGGTTTCATTTATCTATTGGATTAAAATTTGAATAAAGTTAACAAAATGAATATAGGAAACTTTTAAAATGACTGTTGTTAATAATGCACTATTACAATGAATTAATTAAAAGGTTATGGCTTGCATACTCATTCCGTAATTAAATACTTACTATTATAAATTACTATTATGTGCTCCATATATATAATTCGATTAATGTTTTACAATTAATTTTCTAAACTATAACTTGAAATTTGAAATTAAATACAGAAAGTTAATTTAAGAATTAATGTGGGAAACACCTATTTCCCTTAAAATACAACATAGAAAAGTTCATTTAAATATACTATAACCTTTATGAATTGTGCTGAATATATTCTTATTAAAGAATTTTAAAACTTTAATTATATGTTACAATGTATATATTATGTAACGTAATTATATAATATAATATAGCGTATTATTTTATGTATAACACCATATTTATTGAATATGAAAAAAATAATAGTTTAAACTAAAATTTTTTGTAGAACATTGGAAAATTTCTTTCAAATCTTAAAATCTTTTTTTTTTTTTTTTTTTTTAAATAATTATATGAATTTTTTAAAAAAAATGTTATTTTCAAATATTGGGTATTTTGACTTGTTTTCTAGATATTTTTACCTAAGGGCAGATGTGCAGCACATGCAGCGTTATCCAGGGTGCATCATTGGGGCCATTGCATGTTGTGGTATGGCAATTTGGAACGAACTCTTAATAGAGGTGCCAGCTAGGAGTTTCGCACCCTCGTCCCATCTCAAAACGTTCAACAGAACTGAATGGTCTGCAATTTTATCGTACCTATTCTATCGCGCGTAAGCACGGGCACATTTAGTTTTGCCCGACTCATGCTCAGTGGCACTGGTGAGCATTAGGTCGGAGGCTCAATCCGCTAGCGTCTTTATTGTAGACACTGTTTAAAAAAACGAGAATATTCGGTGGCGTTTGTGATATTCAACATCTTGTCTCGTTAGTCGGATTACCTGGTGGGAGTTTACCGGTTTTCTCCCATACGATACGCAAATGGGGGTAGTTACCCCTAAAAGATCTCCCGGAAGGCACTGCCCTCATTCTTCAGAGTCATGGAGCCAAGTCAGACTTCTACCTTCAGGAGCTCCATCACAAAAGAATCTGCACCTCCTTTCATGACATCACATGTTGCTGTCTACCAAGTGGTATAAGAAACAACAAAACAATACGTTTGGTTCGGTATTTAGTGTTTGGTATACATAGAAACCCGCGTCTTCAATTGAGAAAACCAATCCCCGCCCATCAGGTCGTTTCAGGCCCTTTTTGATGCAATATCAATATGTTTATAAAATACCGATCAATTTACATACTTCGTAATTTTAAGGGTTGTTTAAAGAATCTTGAAAAATTATGTACCCAATTGAATATATTTTATGCTTTTAAAATTTTTCAAAATGAGGACATTTTTATTTTTGAAAACTTATTTAAATTTACATCTTGAAACATTATCTTAATTTACAAGTATAGATAATCCTATTTAGATAAAGAATGCTCTTTTTAGGAATATAAAAATTGTCTAAAACGTCGAATAGGATTTTGAATTTTAAATAAGTTATTGCTTTAAAATAAATATAATGCATTGGAAAGTTTCTTTCTCTTTCAAGAAGAGCGTTTTACTCCCTTTTTCATATTTCACGAATGGCAGATTTATCGCGAAATCAGACTATTGTTCTTAACCTCAGGGTACTAACAACTCAACTCTTGCACTCAAACCTCCCGGCCGTGCCATACAGAAAAGCTATCAGATGTCAGCTTTTACTCTAGCGGACTTTTTGTGAGGCAGATTGAATTTTTTACGGCTTTACTTACTTTGATATAGCTTTGTTTGATTTTCCAAAGATTTTTTTTTCCTCTAGGTTTATAAATGGATAATATTTAGGAGAGTATTATGTGTTAAAGGAGTATTATATTTTGCTTCCCCTCTTCAAAAATAAAGTTCTGTTAGAAATTGAGTTAGAGTTCTATTTCAAAGCACTTTTCTTGGAGAGTTAAAGAGCTAATTGTTAAAAAAATGCTTGCGTAGGTGATATTTTTTACCTTATTTGAATATAAAAATTAAGTTTTGCTTAGAAGAATCGTTAAAATGGGATTTAAGGCTATATATATGAGAATAAAGTGTATAGTGACACTCTAAATCTTTAAAATTATTGACATCAGCCAATCAAATATGATTTGGGCACATATCTTCAAATTGTCTGTGTTATGAAAAATATATGTTAAATTAAAAATGTTCTGTTTCAAATAGTATGTGTATGTAGAAATATTTTTATAAATACATGCGACAAAAATTATATATTAAAATGCTAAAATTTATTTTATAGTAATTTTTTTAAGTAAAAATAATAATTAATAAACGTTATGCTTAATAATCCGATGAACTTCAGCCAATATCAATTAACTTATTGTGCTTTATAAAACTAATAGCATAATAAATAGAAAATAATTAAAAAGATTATTTGATAGTATCATTTCGAAATAATAATAATAATAATAATAATATATATATATATATATATATATTATATATATAAAAGCTATATATAATATATATATATATATATATATATATATATAAAAGCTAAAATATTAATTTTAGTAAAAAAGCATCTATAATCCTTCATTCTTTGTAGATCTGAATTTTTAGATTCTTGAAAATATAAATATTTTTCTATTTATGTTAGTTATCATAAATAATACATTATTAATAAATAATACATTAATTTTTACTAATAATAAATATATTCACTTTTACAATTTTAAGGTCCACTATAATATTCAGTAACAAAATCTGAGTCATTATAAATCAATCCGTTATTTTGATTTCTTATTTTATATATTATTTGAAAATACTAATACTAATAATAATAAACAATTCAGAAAATACATGTGTGATACTTTTCAGTTCATTTTATAAGTTTTGTTTGAATACTTATTTTTTACTTGCTTCTTTCCTCAAATACATCTTTAAACGTTACATTTTAAATAATATGAAAATGAAAGTTTTGTAAATTGTCACTTCCCATACAGAGTAAGCATAAAAATTGTATAAGCAGATACTTCCAAAAAGAAAAAAAGAAGTCAAACTACCGGGTAGGGAAGAAAAGGAACTGGAGAAATAAAACAATCTGCACTTAAAATTACCATTTTGAGTCAGAAAGCTCGACCGTGAAACGGCCGTTCTCTATGGATTGTTTGAACAGAAAACCTGTGATTTACAGAGATAACGGAAGATTTTTATCGCCTAGCTATGAACTGTAAAAGTGATAAAAGGCGATAAGAAACAGGCCATAAAATGTCTCGGATTTTTCGAAAGTGAAGACACATAATAAACATTATCGGCATGTTTTTATTTTATTTATTTATATGTTTATTTTTATACCTCATAAATATAAGCAGAGACCGGAAAATTCTTAGCGGAGAAGAAATTTTTGCAGCATACTGTTTCTGGAAAGAATGCGTGTACAAGTATGTTGTAGCGTAATTGACAAGTATGTTTTATGTAATGACGCAAGACTAATTTACTATGTGAAATAAGAAAGAAAATTACTCCCTCAAAGCATTTAAATCAAATTATTGCATCCATAAAACATTTATTTAATATTTAAGAATTTTTTTAACTTGTGCTTTGTAGAGTTAGATATTAGTCATAGAAATGAAAAATTTTAATTTACTATTTGTCAATTTCAAAAAATGCACTATTCACCTATCATTTAAATTATCATAATTTATTTAAGTTACCTTAATTTTTCTAAATAATTAATGAAAATTATATAAATCTGATCATTTTTTAAATTTATTAATAATGAAAGCACTATGTAAATTAATTTAAGTTTTAGTATCTTATGCTTAAGGGAAATACATTTTAAACGAAAAAATAAATATTATATATATATTATGGTGGAGTTTTTTTAATTTTTTTTCTCGATATTCTATTCCCGCTAGTTCTGAAAAATGGTGCAATGGTTTCAGAAATATACGTAAAGAAATTCAAATTAATCAATAAATATTTTTCGATTCCGTTTTGGGTATAAAATATACGAAATTACCTGAAAAATATCAAACTTTCAGTTTTTTGTGACTTTTTTTTTATTTCGATTTTTTTTCTCGCTAGTGCGACAAAGTTGAAAAATATCTAAAAAACATAAGCGCAAAATTTTAGACTAATCAATAAAATATCTTCTAGTTCCACTCTTAAGTCTTAAAATGGTCAATAGCTGGAACTTAAAAAGTATTGTAATATAATTGGTTTGTATAGAAATAATTAATTTTTTTTAACCATATGTACATAAAAATATGAAATGCAATTAACATCAATATAATTCTTAACCAGGCTGCTCTGGATGCACATTACATCATTTAATATCGCATTTCTTATATTCTGCATATCTATCTGATTAGTAATTGTTATTTTTCGATACGTGTAACTTTGAACATGAATTTACTTTATGAACTTACCATTCTGGCTCTTGCTTATGTACCCCTCGAATGGAAACGAGACCTCGAGGACGAATAAACCTGCTAATGTTTCAGACTCCAAATTTCAGTACAAATTGTGTGGAAATAACAGAAATAGTTTTAACAATAGTTCCTCAATTTCTTGTATTAAAAATTTAAAAAAATATTAAATAAATATCTGTCACTTTACATCTTTAATCCTTGAATGGGAAGGCTCAGACACCATTGATACAATATAAATTAACAATTTTAATCCCTACTTACGTATATACATTCTAAAACGGCTCATGATAACACCTTTTTACAGAAAATCCTCTCAAAGATAAAGTATTTTATGTAAGAAAATAATTATTAAAGTCTTATGAATAATTTTGCGATATTCAAGGTGTGGAGAAAAGCTTAAAGGTATTTAGTGTTTTTTCTTAGAATGTAAAAAAACATTGTCAAAGAAATTGTTCAAAAATAAAAATTTCTAAGAACACAAATATTTGTTCAGGCTTCATAGAATATGCGTAATCTTTAGTATATAGTATACATATTATTTATATGTAAAAATAGGCCGCACCATTATAAAGCCACCACCAGTGCCTTATTGATAACTTGGGACCATGACCTCGTGAGGTCTTTGCCGCTATCTACCATCCGTTCTTAACAACTAGAATCGTGATTCATCTGGACAAGGATATTTTTCCAGACATCTAGGGTCCAACTGATATATTCACACACCCAGCAGAGATGCTGCAGCCAATAGCGTATTGTTCGCAAAGGCACTCGAGGCAATCTTCTGCTGTCATATCCCATCAACGCAAAATTTCGCTGCGCTGTCCTCATGGACACGTTAGTTGTACGTTCCACATTGAATGTTGCTGATATTTGAAGCAGTGTTGCTAGTCTTTTAACATTGACTACTCCGCACACGTAGCTGGTCTCGATCATTAAGAAGTGGTCTGCCATTGCGTTGTCCACAGTGGCAAGTAATGTTATTCTTGAAATCGCTTACACACGTTTTAAGTATTTGGAAGTCATTTCACAAATTGTTCATGATTGTCTTTTATAAAATTCATGATATTTCGTGAAAGTAATGTCATTAGAAATTTTTATGGAACTATGATATTAGAAGTTTTATTAAATTATTGTTAATAATTTTAAAAAGTTTAGGAAATTATGCTTTAAATGTTCCTTCTTAAATTACACGTATTATTTTTACGACTATTGGAGATATCGCAGCAATGATGCTGTCTTTTGATGGTCAGCAATTTATTCAAATGTTTTTAATAATACATAGATTAACAAATAATTTTTAATCAGCAATCAAATCAATTAACATACAATTTAATTGTAAATCAAGGTTATAGGAATATATATATATAGCGAATATATGTCATATTTCATTAATATCTCAGCAAACTAATACAATAAATCGCATATAATAATAATTTTTTCATGTCTTCAGTGTTTTAAAATTGCTTAAAAACTACGAAAATTAAAAACAATTACCAGATCTTGTTAGACTTTTCACTAAACAAATTTTTAATGCAAATAAACCATATTATTCATTTACGGAAATATATGATACAAAAGTCGTTAATATCTTCCCCGTTAAAAAAATTTTATTTACGAAGTTCATTTTGCTAAGTGCTCTTTTGTTGTAGTATAAGTTTTTAGAATTTAAGCTTAATATAAATGCAATTACAAACCATTTTGTGCATTTTTATCATGCACTGACTTATTTTAATTGAAAGTTATGTTATACAATTATTTTTTAAAAATATTGAGTACTTTCATTATAGTTCTTACAAATATTTTTATCAATTAAAAAATCTAAATCCCACGCTAAAATTATTTTATAATTATTCAAATTATCACAAAATTTTTTAATGTAAAGTTAGTAAATGTTCCATAATTTTTAATAAAAATGAGTAGGTTTTAAATTTTGTCTTAAATTTTTTTTTATTCATTCAAGCGTATACTTACGAACTTATTTTGAAACTAGATTTTCTTACATCCCCTTTTATGTGAGCTATTTTTATTCAAGATAGTTTTTAATCCCTTAAAGCGTTTGATTGCCAAACTACTTCAGACAGTCCTTTTTTTTCTCCTTTCCCACAAGAAACTTTTTCTTTTTAATCTATTTATAGGCAGACAATTGCCATACCTTTTACAAACTTAGATAGAATATCTTCCTCATTTGAGAGAATAGAAATATCTAACACAAAATGTAATTAAAGTATATTTATCCATAAAATTTAATTTTAATTGCTCAGTCTAAAAATGGATTACAATTTTTTATTATAATTATTAACTGTGACATAACTCCATAAAAATTATAAATATTTATGTATACTATTTAAGGATATATATTATTTAAAAAATATGATATTTGCTGTATCATTAGTTTATTTATGTTAAAATTTTAGAATTTTAAAAATCAAATGCAATAATTTAAGATCAAATATTTCACAGTAATCATTAGAATTAGTATATAATGAGAGATATATTTAAAAATTCAATTTTTCAAACAAACAATTCTTCATCAGTTTAAAAATTTGATATGTAATAAATCCAAAAAAGGAACAAATGGTGATGACAACGTCATAAAATTTGGTGTAAGGAATGTAATTGGAAAAGGAACTTATGATATGCATTGTGTAATCATTGTTTGTTGATTTTTTTCGAGAAGATATTATCTAAAAATTACCATGTACTTCAAATGCAAAATAAATTTAGTATTTGTCTACTTTTATAAAATATTTTTAAATCTAGACAATTTCTCTTTAATTATAAATTCTTCTACTTTATCAAAATAGTCTTATGCCTATAAAGGTATTTACTACGTAAAGTCCATTTCAGTGCATCAACAACTGAAAAAATATTAGACATTAAATCTAATTAACATTTTTACATTCTACACCAGTAATAAGATAATATTTGTATGCATTCATTAACGATAATATATGTGCTTATTTTAACATATTAATTACATTTCGAGATAAATTTTATCTTTTAAATGGAGATGGTATCTTAAGTGAAAGGGTGCTATCTTAAGTGAGGGAATGCTATCTTAAAGGGGAGATGCTATCTTAAGTGAGGGAATGAAATATTTTTTAACAGATTCAGTTTGAAATTTTATGGATATTACTTTCAGCATTATTATGACGAATAAGTAAGAAAAACGTTCAAACAATCTTACTAAATTCAATGCAGAATAATAAAAAAATAAAAAATAAAAGTACTTTCGGAAATTTAAGGAATATTCCATGAATTTCAGGAAGTTTAAAAATAGAAACATAGCTATTCGTATGAAAAAAATGATCTGAAACAACATAAAAGAGTCAAGGAATGAATGTAAACACCCTCTTAACTCTCAATATATCCGCCTTTTTATGATACCTTTACCAAAGTCTGGAAGCCAAATGTACCGCTCAGTCAACAATGAGTCCAAAAGGAAATTCAAGTTAAGTGCGGAAACACGTTTGAAGACATGTTATTATTGTAGAGTCAGGGCTGAAAACGTCTTTTTTCGAAAGAGAAAATAGCTGCCCCGGGTTAGTTTGAATTCCTTTAAAAACTATAGGAATTTGCTTCTTTGTACTGCTTTTGTGTGGGGTTGGGCACAAATTTATAAATTAATGAATGAATTTTAAATGCAATTAAAATTTTTAAAAACTGTAATTGTAATCACAAAACTGTTAACTGGATACAGAAACATTCAGAAAAGGTTGACTATTTTTCAGAAGTCATTCTAAATGCTGAATGTCGAAAGTCACATTCTAAATGCATTTTTGTTTCCTTACACAAGAAAATTCAAAAGCATCACTACAAAATTCTACTCATTACAGAATTTAGAAGGTTGCTTAGTTCAAAGTTAAAGAAGAAAATAACTCAACTTGCAGAACTTTATAAATATAATAGAGTTGCAAAATATTATAGCTAACAATTCAAAACAATAAAATATATTTAATATTGCTACTTCGCCATTACATTTTACTGCTATTATTATGCATTACTGCTATTATCATTTGGACTATCTCATAATCCAAAAAATAAATGACTGTTTTGTGTAGGGTAGGATATTGTAGTTAACAATTCAAAATAATAAAATATATTTAATATTGCTATTTTGCCTTTAAATTTTACTGCTATAATCATTCTTGAGATAGTTCAAAAAATAAATGACTGTTTTGTGTAGTTTGTGTAGTAGACACAAATTTAAAAATTAATCAATGAATTTTAAATGCAATTAACATTTTTAAGATGCAATAAATCACAAAACTTTAATTGTAGTCACAAAACTGTTAACTGGATACAGAGATATTCAGAAAAGGCTGGCTATTTTTCAGAAGTCTTTCTAAGTGCTGAATGTCGAAAGCCACAGTCTAAGTGCATTTTATGCATTTTTTTTCTTATACAAGAAAATTCAAAAGCAACACTACAAAATTTTACTCGCTATTGAATTTAGAAGGTTGCTTAGTTCGAAAATAATTCACCTTGCTGAACTTTAAAAACATAATAGAGTTAAAATATATTGTAGCTAACTATTCAAAATAATAAAATATATTTAATATAGCTACTTTGCCTTTAAATTCTACTGCTATTATCATTCTGAGATAGTTCAAAAATTAAATGATAAAAACATATTATAATTAGAGAAGTTTTAATCCCTGATGCCTTTCATTTTCTTTCATGTTATGCAAAATTTTTTAATTAACCAAAGGGTTGGAAGAGGCAATTATTAACATGAAATTTTGCTGAAATTGTTTTGTTCATATTATATTTTCTAATTTTACTATACTTTTTAAACAAGTAATTTTCTTTACATTTATAATTGTTTTCCTTGAAAATTGTATAATTAATTCGTTAGCTTGTCAGAAATTTCCTGACATTTAGCATTTTTAATTTGAGATTCATAGAAATTTATCAACACAATTTTTTAATAATATAATTTGTTGTAAATTTTGATTATAAACTAAACAATAAGCATTATAAACAGAATATGCTACAGTAAAATATACAATTTTTTTCCTGAGAGAAATTATTTACTTAAATCAGTACTTATCAGTAATCTGATTATTTTACTGAGAGAAATTATTTTACCTAAATCAAAATGGTAAATCAGGAATTTCTTTCTTTTCTTTCTTGAAAAATAATTTCTTTTGAAGTACTGATAAAAAAAGCGTAATGTTGGAACTATATGTGCATAAAATTACATAAAAAAACCAAAAAATCCTCTTTATATTATTTTGGAAATTTAATGATAAAACTATATGCTGAGCTAAATGCTATTGGCTGAATATAAGGGCTGATATGAAGTTAATAATTCTGAAATTACTGTTCCTTCGCTAAAATCTTATGTATAAAGAAAATATGTTAGTTTGCCCTTTATACAAATTAACAATTTTCAACCTGGTGCTTTCAAATTTGTTTCGAACATGAGTTATAGCCAAATAATGTAAGATTATGTAAGATGAGTTATATAAGATCGTAGATTACTTTAAAACTTGGAGATCGGTCCCTTAATTCCTTCAATTTAATGAGAAAATTCGCATGCCTTTATATAAGCCATTTTTATAGATCCTGACTCCCAGAGTCCAATAATATTTTCAACTTTCTTGTAAGACCAGGAATAAAGGGTTTAAAACCTTTTAGATTAAAGGTTTAAAGATTGGTGGCAAAAAAAAAAAAAAAAAAAAAAAATGAAATACACCATGTGTTGTACACATAGAGTAAAAATAAAATAGAGAACTAACCTCTATTCCGAAGAACAGAAAGTTTTGGCGGGCGTTTCCCGTCTTTTTCGTACTAGAGTTGGCGTTTCATCGTCCCTTGGCTCCTTTTTCCTGTGTGAATTCATTTAGAAAGTGTAGACATGTTACCCAACGAATCTGTCAATTCCGAAAAAGGCCTGAAAATTTTCTCCTCAAGTCATACATTTATTTAACTATGTATTTACTAAAGGTAATTAAATGTTAAAAATATTATTTTTTAGAACGCTGATTATTTTGAATGAAACAATAAAATATTTCAAAAGTTCATATAAACGAATGTTTAATTTATTTATTATTATATTTTTTATCATTTTGGGCGAAAAAAGTATTATACAAGAAAACGTTTTTTTGGGAAATATATTTTTTTCTAAAATTTGATTTATAAATCTGATAATTTTATATGCAACAGAAAAAAAAATTCATGTAATTAATTAAATATTTTGTATTTTAACGTTTTCTTCAAAATAAAATTTATATCTGAGTCTTTTTTTAAAAATACTTATTATATCACGTTAAAATATCAAATTGTTTCATTTGAAATCATGATTTATAAAGAACATAGCAGTAGAATTTCATGAACAACTGTAAATTTCCTTTTTCAGTATTTCATTATCATATTATGAATTACGATAATTTTTCCACTTTTAATGAGAAGGCAATAACACAAAAATTAAATCAAAGTAACAAAAAAAAAGTAACGAACAACAATTGGGCATAGATACACATTAATGCAATACTAGATAACGAAAAATACAATAAAAATTTATAATTGCATTTAATGGAATTAATTGCCATTAAATAATATTGACCCCTTATTCACACTCCTGAATTTATTTTCTCTTGTAATTCTACATTACGAACTTTAGCCAACTGGAAAAGTCTAATTTTAAAATGTTCAAACAATATCGATTTTAATTTCGCAAATGAGCATGAAAAGAACCAATCCGGCTGTGAAAGGACAGTGACGATTGTGAATGTCACGTGGATTATATGCATCACGTGACTGCTCTGTTGATCATAAATTGGCAACCAAAATGCACGCTGTATTTTAATAATACTCCATGGTTTTACATTAGTTATACTAAGCCTTCAACGTACACTATTTGAGTGTAAAAACTTTATTAAATATATTAATCGTTTTCAAAACACCTACTTTGAAATGTGTTTTACAGTATTTCGTTTTAGATGATCGTGAAAAATAACATTCAATACTGGATATATATATTAAACAAAATAATGAATTTAAAAGTGACAATATATTTTATAGTCTTCAGGCGTTCAAAATAACTATGACGTTAATGCATCCTTGAATAATTTTGAGCAATCTCATTTATAGTCTACCGGCGTTAAAAATAACCATGACGTTAATGCGTCCTTTATTATTTTGAACAATCTTATAATAGCCTTCCGGCGTTAAAAATAACCATGAAGTTAAATGCGTCCTTCAATAATTTCCCATTGGTGTGTATCATGTCTCAGTAAAACAAGCCTGTGTCAAGAAATGTTTTCAAGAAAGAATGTTCCAAAATGTTCCAGGAAAGAAATTAATATATTTTTCTTAGAGATCATTATTTTCCATTCGATTATTTTAAAATAAATCACTTAAGCATTTATTCAGATCTCAGTTCTATTCAAAATAAAATATCAATCTGAAATATATTGAAAACCGTGGGGAATTTTGTACAATACAAATAATTTATTTTTGAGGGAAAATTTATCTAGTTGGATTGGAAGAATCACTGAATTTACATACAAAGCTTTTTTGCAGTATTGTCTAAAAACAAAATAAAATAGTTTTAAAAGTATATAAAATAATTACATTATTGTTGTTGCCCCGATTATTTAAATATCAAAAATGATGGATGAAAAATCATTGAAAAAGATTTTCAATGACAAAAAAAATGATGATGAATGAAACTTTTTGACCGATGAAAAATCATTGAAAAAGCTTTCACTCTTTGCAAAATTGAATTCTGCAAAGAGTGATAGCTTATACAGCAATTGAATTAGAATAAAACCTCTCACTAAAGCTATTTTTTCTTCCACATATAAATAAAGAGATCAAAAGAGCAATGAAAACATTTTGAAAGCCAATTTTAAGTTTGTTATTGTATATTTTACAGAAGATTAAATAATTTTTTAGAGGTTGGTACATTGCTCATTTAAAACTTCTGCTAAAAGGCTGTAGAATACTACAATGGAAATATTTTTATCATTCATTGAAAATATAAAATGTTTTTATTTTGTTGAAGAACACAAACCAACAAAACTTGCAGAACACAAACTAAAAGTTAACTACTATAATAATAAAAAAATTCATCGGGTTAAAAATTAAATCAATTTGATAATTAATTTAGTGTATCTAAATAAAGAAAAAAATCAAAAGTTTTTTGCGTTGTCTAAATGTTTACTCAAATAAAAATTAATGATAAATTATGACAACATTTCTTTCAATTTAATTCTAAAGATTAATTTAGCCAAATGAAATTGTCCATCTTTCCATGTCAATATTTTCTTTTAAAAAATCTGTTCAATGAAAAATAAAAAATATTAAATTAAAGTATTGATTAATAAGTAAATATTGATCATTTTAATGATATATTTATATCAGTGCTAATTTTTATTTATTTATATTTATTATTATAATGCTAATTTTTACTCTTATTCATTGTACAAATTTAACAATGAGTAAATAAAGAAGTCATGTCATCTTGTAGGAAATGTAGGCCTAATTATTCTAATAAGGAATGTAAAAGTAACATGGTGGTTTCAAATTTATGTTCGTTTACACAAATCCTCTACAATAGGGTTTGAACAATGTGTAAAATACAACAAAATAGCTAAGGTTTACTTAAGTGTCACAAACAGATTAACCTTGATGGCTGCTTTCACTTCATTTACGTTGACAATTTCTGCTGGTAATTATTTCGAACGGTTTAAATGCTTTATGAATTTGTTGTTTGTAATGTCGGTACTTGATCTAACGTCAATCTTCAATAGTGCCTTAAATATGTTGCAGATTCTGTAGTGTCTAGGACTCCCCATGGGCTGATTAGTCATACTGTACCCACATTAAAACCAACGTGCTTTTAGAAAGAAAAACTCTAAATTACGAGGGGAGTTATCTGAATATTTGGACTTTTTACCCTGAACCTAATGGAGGGATTGTCCATCTTATAGATCTGCTTTTCCATCTTTTGCTTGACTTGCTTATCAGATTTTGGAATGAGTCCTTCAGTTTGGAATCCCAACATTCTAAACACCAGGCTATTTTAGCATATATTTTGCGAATATTCGAATAATATATTATTTGTTTTAAATCGCAGCAATTAATACTATAAGAAAGCTATTTAGCATACACAATTTTAATGTTTGCAAGTGTTTTTTTTTTTTCCTTTTTGCTTTTCTTAAGTCAATTCGATATTGATGTATGCCCTGGTTTAATTGACTTTTCCACAATACTAATATAAAGATGAGAGAAACGCAATAAATCTTGCAAACAGGCGGTACAGTAATGTTGGATTCTTTGAACGATAACACGACATTTCTTCGCCTTGGTCATCAATTCTGAGGGCTTGGATCTCCCAGGATAAAATCCCTTTTCCCTTATTTGTAGATACATCTAAGATTTTTAGAAAGATAAGGAATCTGTCATATGTGAAAGATTTGCAAATAATGTACGCGATTTCTCTTGCGGAATTGATTTTTCTTCCCTCTCACTTCCTGTCCCTTATTGTTTTTCTTTTCTTTCGCTTTTCTCTTTGACGGGATGAAATTGCGTATCAGTGTCACATTTCGTCGGTGAAATTTTTGCTGATCAGTGCAGATATTTTTTCCGACCCTTACTTTCAAAGAAAGGTATTTCGTAAAGGTGAGATCAAGTAGGATAAAACAGAACAAGGAATGAGAAAAAGGGCTGTTTAAAATACATCCTTTATTGAATACAACTCATTATTTTGTTTCTAAATGTGTTACAAATGTATGCTGAGAATTATTCGAAGTTTTGATGATATTGAGAAATCTTTGAGCTCCCCTTCACTTAAATGAATGTAGATATTTGTAAGTGTATTACTAAATGAAATTAACACAGAAAAACAAATTATGAATAAAAATAATACTGGCATACTCCTTTAATTTATTAAAAAGTAAGTGTTTTTATTTAAGATGTATATTAATTTTATGTATTGGTAGTGCACACATTAAATTAATAAATGAATAAACAATTAATAAATTAATCTTTTAAAAATACATGGATAAAATCAAGAATTTCAAATATTTAAATACAATTTAGTATAACAAAATTATTGTATTTGTAGCGTGAAAATTAATCAGAATTAATAATATATTATAATACAAGAAATATATATTATTTCTAACATACGATGAACTCTTTTTTTTTTTTTGAAGGGGGGAGGGGAATCTTAGAGTAAAAAGTATTTGAAAAGATTTTATATCATTTAAAATATTTTTAATTGGCAAAAACTTAATGCTCACACACACATATATATATATATATATATATCAGTATTTACTGTATTTCCATTACGAATTTGTGGCACACAAGACGAAAATTTGTAAAAATTTCTTTCTTTCCGCAGCTTTTCTTTTATATATCAATCAATTTACTTTTAAAAACATACATTAATATGAGCATGGTTAAATTATGTCCACCTTCAAATTACGCGCATTATTCAAATATTATTTGTATAAGAGTTGGTTGTAGATTTCTTATTTGAAAAATAAATTGAAATTGAATTCCATATTTGTATCGTTTAGATTGTTTATAATAAAAAATGTTTTTTATCTGTTTTCCATTAACAGATATTCATTATTATTAATTTATAATCATGCTGCATATCAGATGTGCAACAATTTTATATTTTTGACTTAACTAAATTCATTAAATTGCTTCATTTTTATGATGATTGGAATATTTTTATAATATAAAACATTTAATTAACATTTCTATTATGAACATTTATCTTTATGATAATATATTAAACGATGGATAAGAGCTTATAAGTTGAGATCTTTTCGAATGAAATAAATATATATTAATTTGGACTACATGAAGGAAATGCATTTATACTAAAATGTAGTATTAAATAGTAGTAGTAGTAAAAAATGTAGCTATTTCGTTAAAAAATATAGTCTTAAACATAACTGACAAACCTTTTTTTTTAACATATTTGCATAACGTATACTCCGTCTTTGTTAGCATTAATGATATTCATTGCGCATAAAATTTAATTGGCCGTTAAAAGAAAAAATATTTTTTGAGTAATATTCTTTTAGATACTGGGATAATCTTCAAATAACAAGCATAAATCATTTGTATTTTTTCGAGTAATACACCGAAAGTAATACATCGTGCCTATCTCGTTTAGTAATGTAATGCTATTTTGAAATGATACGAAGTGAAACTATGTAGAAAAAATAATCGGATTGCAATTTTGTAGACAAATGGATTCCAGTTTCCATGTTTTCCCAATGGTTTAAATTATAGTCATATTCGAATTCCCTTAAAGAAACTCCGAATTGATTTAATAAAATAAATTCCATTTCTGTTATTCATTTGATTTGTTTCATGTCTGATATCTTTTGATCAAAATTCAAGGTAAAGGTAAATTTGCTGATCGACTTGGATTGCGTTCATTTCGTTGACTTGAATTAAACTGCAGTTAATTAATTCACTGGCTTTCAAGAACATTTACCTTTTTGTGGAAATATAAATGTGAAAGTGAAAGGTAGTAAGTTTTTTCTGTACAGAAAGGCTGCTTTAACATCTGTTTGTATTGTTTTATTAATTTAAATTTATGTAGGAAAGGGGTTATTTTTTAATGGAAAACGCAATTTTTAAGTAAAATAATAGACAAAATTTAATGAATATATATTTCTATTTATAATTATGTATAATAGAAAATATTAATATTAGATATATAATTCTATTTAGAAATAAAATAGGGCAGTTCAATGAAGGGAAAAAACATTGTTTTTAATATAAAAAATTACATAAATTTAAAAATTTACTAAATTTATGAGCTTTAGAAGGATTACAAAATAAGTTTAGTATTAAAAATCTTACAAACAAAATGAATCATTATCATATTAAATATATAAATATTATTCATTAAAATATGTTTATTCAAATGGGTATCTTTTTTATGAAGTCTTTTTAAATTAGGAATATATAAAAGAAAATATTAATATTAGAAATATAATTCTATTTAGAAATAAAACAGGGCAGTTCAATGAAGTGAAAAAAAAGCCAATGCTTTTTAAATAAACAATAAATAAATTTAAAAATTTATTAAATTGATGAACTCTATGAGGAACTGAAGTCATTGAAAAATAAGTATAGTGTTGAAAATCTTGCTAAGAAAAATGATGATTCTATTAAATATATAAATATTATTGATTAAAATATTTTTATTCAAATGGGTATCTTCTTTTTGAAGTCTTTTTAAAAATAAGTAAACTTAAAAAAGTATTTGAAATTTTTATTTATATGGTTGATATATTGAGCTGAAATTTAATCATCTTTACTCAAATGTGAAGATTATAAAATTTCATGAAAAACTCTTAGGGTTTATATATATATATATATATATATATCAATAAAATAATATATATTTATATATATACAACTTGTGTTTTAGATAATTATTGATGATAGTTATAGTAATAGTTAAGTAAAGCACATTCAGCATTTCTGTTTATCAATAAAGTAAAAATGAAGATTATATAATAAAGAAATGAAATATAAAAATTTTTGTAATTGATTTATGATAGTTCAAATCGATTCAACATTAACCAGTGTAATATTGTGAATAAAATTTGCGAATGGAGAGAAAGTCAGGAATTTATAACAGTTTTTAAATCATTTGTTATATTTTAAAAATATTTTAGATTATGCTTTTAGAACAAACAATTAATTACGTGAAAAACAATGCACTAGAGCAGATAACTACGTTGCATCTACAATTAAAAAAATTTGTTCTTTACAAAAATAACGATAGCTTTAATAAGATCACTGAGAATTATTAAAATCATTATGATAAAAAATAGCAAGAGATAATTTTTCAAGCTGCGTGCCATTTTTGTTATTTGTGTCACAAAGAATGTTTAAAGCAATTTGAATTTCAAATTAGACATGTAATTAGGAGGGAACATTTAATGTGACTTTAAATTAAGGGTAACAGATTTTGCCTGCTAAATACAGGTCTAACGATATTTCTTAATTAATATTAACAAGACTTTTATATGAATTTAACACGCCATAAAGTAATTAAGGAAATAAAATATTTTTTATGTAGTTCAATTTAATCAGAGATAAGGTTTACTTTTCTGACACTAATATATTCATTCTCCTGACGGAAAAGAAGAAAATTGCAAATTACGTCAAAACGAGCTATCAGTTTAGAAGGAGAGATAGGATGAAAAATGCTTTTAATTTTACTGAGCACGTTAAATAGAGAGCTTCCAAAAAAAGTGAAATATTGATGAAATGAAGTAGAAGTTTCTTTCTCCGTTTCATTTTAGGAAACTAAATAAATTAGCAACAGATTTAACCTGTTCAACCTGATTTGATTGCTGATATTTTAAGAACAGGATGCTTTTTACACTGTTCTAAGGAATGTTGTTTCGAAAAGCAATTTGGTTTTATGCAATTAATTTGCTTAAAATTTAATTGTTTTTTATTAATGAACAGGGATTTTAAAAATAAAAAATTTTTAATTAAAATTTAGATTGAATTAATAATTTTTAAATAGATATATTAATAATTCTCATATTTATACATGCATCAAATCTTATACTTATTATTAAATTTTTTTTGCAATATTAATACTGATTCCATAAAGTTTAATTTTAGGAAGCTAAATAAATTAGCAACAGATTTTACCTGTTCAACCTGATTTGATTGCTGATATTTTAAGAACAGGATGCTTTTTACAGTGTTCTAAGGAATGTTGTTTTGAAAAGCAGTTTGGTTTTATGTAATTAATGTACTAAAAAATTTAATTGTTCTTTATTAATGAACAGTTATTTTAAAAATAAAAAAAATTGTAATTAAAATTTAGATTGAATTAATAATTTTTAAATAGATATATTAATAATTTTCATATTTATACATGCATCAAATCTTATACTTATAATTAAATTAAATTTAAAATATTAATACTGATTCCATAAAGTTTTTTTCTGCGTTTCATTTTAGGCAACTAAATAAATTAGCAACAGATTTAATCTGTTCAACCTGGTTTGATTGCTGATATTTTAAGAACATTATGCATTTTACACTGTTCTTAGGAATGTTGTTTTGAAAAGCAATTTGGTTTTATGTAATTAATATATTCAAAATTTAATTGTTTTTCATTAATAAACAGTGATTTCAATGAAAAAAAATTTGTAATTATAATTTAAATGAATTTAGATTGATTTAATAATTTTTAAATAGGAATATTAATAATTTTCATATTTACACATATTATATCGTATACTTATTATTAAATTTATTTTACAATAATAATAATGATTCCATAAAGTTTCTTTCTCCTTTCATTTTAGGAAACTAAATAAATTATCAACAGATTTAACCTGTTCAACCTGATTTGATTGCTGATATTTTAAGAACAGGATGCTTTTTACACTGTTTAAAGAAATGTTGTTTTGAAAAGCAATTCGGTTTTATGTAATTAATATACTCAAAATTTAATTGTTTTTCATTAATGAACAGTGATTTTAAGGAAAAAAAATTGTAATTAACATTAAAAAAAATTCAGATGGATTTAATAATTTTTAAATAGAAATATTAATAATTTTCATATTTATACATGCATCATATCGTATATTTATTATTAAATTTATTTTACGATATTAATACAGATTCAATAAATTTAATTAGCCTCAATTCCGTAATCCTTTAACTTGCAAACCTAATTTTCATAGATAATGATGGATTCCAATAATTCCGAAATAATTCTGATTTTCTTCTGGCTATTTTTCTCACGTTTGATTAAATAAAGTAAAACCTAAAGTAGTGATGCAGCCTATATCTAGTTAAGATATAATAAAAATGGAGTTATAATAATTAAGTTATTATAGACTGTTTTTTGCGGCTGATAAACATAAATATAATAAATAACCTGTCAGATTTTGTATTAACATTCTAACGAAAGTTTATAATAACTTAATAGAAATTGAATATATGTATATCACTCAAGCCTATATAAAAAGATAAAAAAAGTAAAGCTTCAATAAATAACCATTTTTATCTTCGCAATATTGTGCTTGATATCGAATTTTCTATAATTGGTTAATTTATTTATCTTTTCCTTCTCAAAATTAATATAATAATAGATAAAATAAAATAGAAATTTCTATGATATCTGGGGTAATTAATTTTGTATTCTCTTGGTATGTCTTTCTTGTTTCTTCATGCAATATAAATGACTTTTTTCAATTTTTCTGGATTAATTTGAATCCTAATATTTCTAGAAATATTTTAAATAAAATGATCATGTATAATAATATGAAACTGCGAATTTAAATTCTTAGATAAATTATAAAAAGACCAATATATGCAGTTTATATGAAAATTAATAATAAAAAAGACACAGTATCAGGTGATGTATTTGGTTATTTCTAGTTTTTTGCAATGAAGCTCATTTTGAAATAAAATAAATAAATCTTTTTTTTTTTTGATAACTATATTCCATAAATTTTATCAAATTATTAAATCACTTATCTTTAAAAGTTTGAAGATATTTTTTTTTTACTTTGAAATTACACATGTCTGATACTTTATAAAAGAAACAGAAATATTCCGAATCATGCATTTCAAAGTGCTTTTTTTAAAAAAGGAATTTAATTCGTTATTAAGCATTGAAATTTATTTTAAGAAGTACTTTAAAATTCGACATTATTGTTTTTCCTTTTAGATACATTGTGACTGTTGAAGAATTCCGCAGATTAATCAGTATTTTCACATTAAATTTCTATCCACTTTTTTTTTTTTAAATTCTAATTCAGGAATATCTATTAAACCTTAAATTAGATTATTTTTTAAAGGCAATATTAAAAAAAAACTTGAAACAAATATATATACATATATACATAATATGAAGCTGCGAATTTAAATTCGCAGCTTCATATTAAATATTAAATTAATAATAAAAAAAATTTAATTAATAATAAAAAAAAGACTCAATATCAGGTAATTTATTTCTATATTTCTAGCTTTTGCAATGAAGATTATTTTGAAATAAAAATAAATTAATCTTTTCCTTGATAACTATATTCGCTAATTTTGATAATTATAAACTCACTTCTCTTCAAAATTTTTAAGATGTAATTTTTTTTAAGTTTGAAATTACGTATTATTGACACTTTATAAAAAAGTAGAAATGGTCCAATTCATGTATTTCAAACAGTTTTTCTAAATTTTTTTTTTTCAAAAAAGAATTTAGTTCGTTATTAAGCATTGAAATTTATTTTAAGAAGTTCTTCAAAATTTAGCATAATTGTTTTTCGTTTCAGATTCATTGTAATTGTTGAATAATTCCACAGATTATTCAGTATTTTTATATAAAATTTCAATCCCTTTTTTAATTTAATGCTGAAATATCCTAAAATTTTAAACTGGATTATTTTTTAAAAGGAAGTATTTAAAAAAAAATTCCAAATTTTGAAACTCGCACACACACACACACACACATATATATACTATATATACATATATTAAATTCCTTTATATTGCCGATTCACCTTTGCCAGAAATAAATATTTTGTGGTAGCAAACATCTTTTACAATAAAATATTTATCATTTTATTCTTTGAGAAAATAATTCTCTTGTTTCATTTTTACAGAATAAAGCTTCTGTTATTTTAAATATTGTATTTAAAATGCATAATAAAATCTTAAATAAATTTTAAAATAATTTCAGCAATTTTTTTTTTTACATTTGTATTTGAGTGCCAATTATATATTTTCTATATTTGTACCTTGAAATGTAAAAATCATAAATACTGATTTAAAGGCTTTCGGTGTTTAGCAAATTTGAAATATTTTTAAATGTCTATCAATGGATATTTGTTAAACATTAATTTATTAAGTTGAAGAATTTTTTTAAAAAATACATATACTGTGAACCTGAAGTTTCTTTTTAAAAAAAATAATTCGGTAAAAATATCATTCTACAATGAAATAGATGAAAAATAAGAATAAAAGCTGGACGACCGTTTTGAATGAAAATACTACCAACTTCCTTTATCTGTTCCCTCATGACATATTTCAAGGGTCATGTGACTTTTTTACGATGTCCCAAACGCAGTATATTTTCCAGTATTTGAAACTGGTTGTTGCGTTCGTCCTTTGTAATGTATTCACCCTGAAATCTTCTGTAAACCGTATAAAGCGCTTACTACAACGGTGTTAAATTTTAAAAAATCTTAAAATCTATAAAGCTCCCAACTCCGTAAAACTTTCTTTCTGTTCTGATATCTCTTGATGAATTGTTTAATGTTTGTATGATGTTATCTGGATTTAAATATTGAAATTGCTCAGTTAAAATCGATTTTTCTCAATTATGTTGAGAATTTTTTGATCACATAAACAATAACCCGACATAATCAAATTTGGTTTGATTCATTTTGCTTAAAATATCATTGTGCATGTCTAGAGAACTTTTGAAGGTATAATTTTTATATATATTTATATTATATGAATCAAGGACAAAATGAATTTCTACACATTCCATTCGAATATGGTAAAGCGATAATTAAGACACATACAGACATGTATGCTGGCAAACATGTGACAATAAATCATCAATAATCTTGACTTACCAATTTATTTGATGATAGACTTGGGGCTCTTTATATCATCAGGCAGAAAAACGCCATTTAATTCTATAAACTAATATGATGTTTATTAGCTCTTATGTAATTAAAAGTATTTCTGTTAATTTCTCTTTAAATACGAATCATTATCATCGTATATATATGATATGAGGCCAAACTATTTATAAAATTTTATGTCGCAAATAATATCTCTTCATAACATGAAATAGCATCGTGAAAACTCAATAATTCACATTTATCATTACAAGGTGAGAATGAACAACAAAATTAAGATTGAGAATTTTAATCTAACTTATAAAATAATTATTTCACTTTGGAATTTGCTTAGAAATGAAAGGAAATATATGTCTATTGTGAAATGAAATATATGTCTATTGTTGTAATCGATATTAAAAAAATTAGAATTGCCGCTGACTTGAATAAAATTAGTGATAAAAGATGAGCTAAATATTAAGATTAAGTATCGAAATCATGTCAGGGAAAATTGTATGAGTTTTACAATTATATTTCAAATGTGATATTTTTTCACAAAAGCATTTTGTTTTACAACAAAACACAAGTATATTTTCAGTTTTATATTTATATTATTGAATTATTTACTAAGCCATACTGATAACTTAACCTATTGCTGCTGTGAAATGTAGCAGCATGGTCTTTTTTAATTATAAGTAGCAAGATGGTTAATCCAGTTACTTAGAGTATAATTCAGATAAATAGCTCTGTCGAAATTGTTTTCTGTGACTACAACAGAGTGGTAGAAAACGAAGTTACATTGCATGCTAGTAATCCATATTGAAATGACGATTCCTGTATCTTTCACCTGTCATCATTGCCAATGAGTTTATTTAGCAAAGATCACAGAAGACAATGATTTGAAAAGAAGTCAATTCTTAGTTTTCAATTTAAGTTTCTGAATCTTCTTATGTTTAAAAAAGAATATATATTTATTTATTAGTTTATCAAGCATATACAAAAGCACACATTTTAATTTCAAGATAACTTCAAGTACATAGTAATTTCAAAAAGTTTATTTTCAGTTTCTGTAAGATTGTACAGTAGAAACTGATCAAAAATAAAAGTATTCCGACTAAGAATAGATTAATTTCATATCCAGAAGAAAAAACGGACGAATACTCGATAATAAAATTTATTTGAATTTTAAGAAACATAGATATTTTCTGATATCTGAAAGAATTTCAGCAAGTTCATATAACTTTCATGTATTTCACAAATAAATTTCAAGTATTGCACAACATCGAAATAATTCTTTATTCAACTTCTTTTGGATTCCAGAATTCATAAAAATTTATATATTTTAAATAGTAACTTTATTAGCTTGTATGCTTATAAAGGATATATATTTCTATTTGTTGTTAATCAATTAATTTTCATATCAATGTCATTCATACATTATGATTTTAGAAACTCTTAATTAATAGAAATTTTGATTGATATATATCCAATTTAAAACATTTATCATTAAATATTACATTTTCTTTATGTACCTCAGATTCTTAGAAATTCAGTAAGAAATTAAAAATATTATAAAAATAAACTTCATGTAAATGAAAAAGTCAGAACTTAACGTTAGAATGTTATTTTTTTTCAAAAACAATGTTATTTCTACATGGGGCCTAAATGCACCTGGATATTGCTCCTTATGAAAAAATGTCAAGCTTTGTCATAATGTAAAGTGAGGACTTTTAAATATGCAAACCTATTTCATTCGCACAAACTATTTTATGTTCATTCTTGTAGTAATAATTATCACGAACTTTTAACAGACATGTCCCAAAAGGTATTACAAGTAAACAAAATTGTTTTAAAAGATTTATGTAAAACATGGACGAATTGCAGTGATTGTCTGGCTTCTAAGCAAATTAAAACAAGTGTTTGCCCAAATTAGTTCACAATTATTAGTTAGCAGAACTTCCCACTGAGTTCGTCGAAAAGGTTTAATAGCATCGCCACGTTCCCGAATGGTGCTATCTTTCCGTTAGGCGTCTAATATCATTCAGGAAAAGGCTATACAAAGAGGTTTTCCCGGGACTGATCGCACTTTTAGGGGAATGATGTGCTAGTGTCATCGCTTCGTTACAGCTTTCTTGCGTGACATTGCTCCATTTCCCCCTCAATGAACCAGGGGGCGTGGTGTACATGTGTTCTCATAGCCATTTCGCTAAAGAGTAACGAGCCAAAAGCATTGTCGGAACTTTGATCTGCTGTCTGTGTCTCATGCAACGTCTAATACTTGGATCAATGATCTGTGCAGTAATTTCCCTCCCCCTTTTTAGATGGAGGATTTAAAAAATGGGGCTTTTTAGGTCTTCAAACTTTAACTTTTTTTTTTTTCCTTTGGTTTCGCGGATGGTTGGGTTTTTGTATTGTGTTAGGTAATCTGTTAAAAATATATTCCGGGTGTGGGCATTAATTTTCATTATAAGTTTTACCCTATAGGTAAAGCGGATTAAATTCAACGCCCTTAATTCTTTTTTAATGTCGTCACATTCGTGTGAGAAAATAATTAATTGTCTTTTAAAGTTCTAAATGAAGTAGTGGTGTGTGACACCATTGTTATTAAAATTTCATGAATTGTTTAATATTTGATCGATTTGGCACATATACAAATTGATAATTTTAGAACACGATATATCCATTGTTACAATAATGTTTTAATAACATAATAATAAATAATGTTTTAATGAAGTAATAACATAATGATTGCGATGAATGAAATGAACAGAAATTTAAGCAAAAAATAATTTCAAATTGAAGGTGTAATTTTTCTAGGTAAATTTTTAAGTTTATAAGACTATTAACTTTGGAAGATAAATATTTTTCTGTTAATACCCTATATATAATCACAGTATTACAGTATACAGTGTATTTGATTTGTTTAACTTTCTTTTTAAAAAGATTTAGTCATTTGAATATATGTTTGAAAGTAAAATATTAATATATTTAATTAGCAATTTATTCCCTAAGAATATATTTATTATTTATAGAAAAGTAATGAAAATAAGATATTTATACAATATATGAAAAAGTGGTGTTTAATTTGAAACATATTCAGTCGGAAATGCAATTAATATTTAGAAATTTCAATGTACTTAGATCAAGGGTGGCCAACCCGTGGCCCGCCTTGAACATTTTTCCGGCCCAAGAGATTTATCACACTTTTACAAAATATATTAATTTTATAATGACCAAAGTAGTGAAAACCAATGTATTAAAAAAATACATTATGTGTGCATCCATATATTCAAAAATTAACTGTCGAAATTATGAGGAAAAACTAACTTTGATTTTAAAATAATATTCTTGCGAATATATGACAGATATTGCCTGCTTTATTTATGAGTTTACACTTATGAGTTCGCAGAATAATTAAATTATATTCTGCGAACTTATGATGAGTGGAGAAACAAATATAGCACTATTAAAATAATTATTTTTTAATGATTTCGTTTTTTATTTCATTTTTATTTATATATTTCCTTACAGTGTGTGTTTAGTATCATTATTATTATATTATCTATGTTTACATGTAAGAATAAAAGTAAACAAAATAATAATAATTGATTATATTTCATTTTTTCACTCCAAAAAATGTCTACTGTGGGTCTATATCTAACATGGGGATATATAATTTTATATGCAGCCAGCGGAATTATGATGCATTTCCAAAGTGGCAAGATCATTTGGGTTGGCTACCCCTGTCTTAGACTGTCATTTATTGTAGATGCACTAGTTGAAAATTTGACAGCAATAAATAAAGGCTCATAATACAGAAGCAATAAATAAAAAGGAAAACAAAGCTTTATAGAAATGTAAATGACTGCCGAAATTCACTTGGCATAGACAATTTAATTTCGAAGATCAAAAATTGTTTTATATTTTAAGTTGTTTTAAGAAAAATTAAAAGGCAAATATTTTAATGTGTGGCGAGATCTTAATCTCCCCTTTCATGGGGGAAAAAAAGGGGGGGGGAATTGATAAAAAAAGGAAAAATTGAAGGATCGTTGAATACAATAATCTACTTATTTTAGGATTATCGTTTAAGTACAGTTTTTTTTTCTGCAGTGGGATATTAATTCTGATAATATTAATTTGCCAGCAACGAAATTCTACAAACAATTTCGTGAACTTAAAAATATAACAGAGCTTTCTATATTTTTGTATTTAAACAAGCTAATGAAATTTAAAAAAATAGTATTATGAAAAATCTTTAAAAATGGAAGCTTAAGGTACATTGAAAACTAGATAAAATAATGCAAGATAAGTACTGTAAAACATTATGTTATATTAAATGCACTGAAATGTAGAAAGTTTTCATCGTTTTATGTGAAATGAAAATAAAAATTCACTTATTATTTATTATCCATTATTATCCATTTCGTTAAGAACATAATTGGTATTCTGAATTAAATACAAATGTACTCAAATATTTGTTTTATACTTAGTTTTTGTATACTTGTGATGATAATATTTTGTCGATAAAAATATTCATGTTAAAATTGAAAAGAAAACGATTCATTAAATAGATAGCAACAGAGATAATAAATACAGGAATTAGATTTTACATTTACTTTGTATTTCAACATAGTGGCTTGAAATTAAAAGAAGTTAAGCCTATTAAATTTAATATTAAATATTAATATGATAATTGTTTTATAGAAAATATTGATTGAAATTAATTTTTTATTGTTTCAATTCATTTTTTTAAAGAAATTTTTATAAAAAATTATATACATTGAGAGAATAGAAGTATCAATAAAAAATTGTGCAAATATTTAGTCTGTTTTCCATTGTGCTGTTTTATAAATTTGGAGAATACTTCTAAGCAATTTTGTATTACATCCTAAGCAACCTACAGTTTTACCGTTTAAAATATTATTAATCAAGAACATGCAATTCCCATTCGTTTCTTATTTTTTTAAACCAGTACTGTATTGTTTAATAATAACATTAACGTAATCACTTATGAAATGCATATAATTTTGAAGAATATTAAAAATGATTAGAAGATGCAATACTGATATAAATAAATAAAACATACAAATATATATTAAATGTATAAAATTATATGATCTTAATAATTAATAAAAATATTTATTGAAATTCCTCATTTATAATTCCCACAATCTTCGAAGTTTATATACATATAAGACAGTTGAGCTGATGATATTGACGTTAAATTGATTACGAATTTTTTTCACTCTTAGAATCAAAATATATTGCACCAGTATATCGTAAGCCCTAAGTCTTCAGTATTCTTAAAATGAGGTAAAAATAAATATATTATGGAAGTAAAACCACAAAGAAAATTTTTTCTCACTAAAATGTACACTACTTTTATTGAAACAAAGTCTTCGACGTCTCTATAGCAACGTCAAATTTTCTAACAGTTCTTTTAAAAAGTAAATGTTTCTTGACAGCAGTGCGCACCCTCCTTGTATTAAGAGAACAAAATTGAAATGTATTGCCGAGTCTGGAGACCTCAGTTAGCCATCTGGCTTCCATCTGTCGAATTATACCTAATACAATATCAAGTTTTCACTCCGGTGTTTCCTTTTTACATGTTTTTCTACACCACTTTACTTGATATCCATCGAGTATCTAAATTTAGATCTTTCCCTTTTACCCGGCCAAAGCTGATTTGAAATTTCAACCACTATAAATCAATAGGGGGAAAAAACATTAACTTTTCCTATTCTGTCATGAGTAGATGTATTTATTTGACGCATGATAAATAGTTTATTCCTGTTTGAAATTAATATTAAAGAACAACTTATATTCTGGCATTTTAAATCATTTAGTAGTAGTAATATGGGACAATTTAAAAATCATCATACTACTGTGCCCAAAAAGTAAGACAAGTTATTTTTTTTTCTAAAACTCGTTATTTATTCTTACAAATTTATTTCATCGCCTTCAAAGTAATCCCCTCCGGACACAATGCACTCGTGCCAACTTTTTTTCCAATCTTCAATGCATGCTAAAAAGTCATCGGCAGGGCTGGTCTTCAAAGCGCGCGGCGATTCACGCTGAATTTCTTCAATCGACTCAAAACGGTGTCCACAGAGTGGTCTTTTGAGTTTAGGGAACAGCCAGAAGTCACACGATGGGAATACGGTGGTTGTGGAATGACATGGGTTTCATTTTTGGTGAAAAGGTTACGAAGAATCAATGCAATGTGAACTGTCTCAGTCAGCGTTTTCGGTACCAAGCGAGATTTGACACGTTTGAGGACCAAGATGGAATTGACCAATGCTTTTAAAATTCCAACATCATCAGCAAAGTCTCTAATTGTAAATCGACGGTTTGCAAGCAACAAATCTTTAATTATTTGGACGTGGGCTTCGTTGATTGAGGTTGACGGTCAAAGCCAAGCGTAACTCAAACATTAATGAATATTTTGATTTGAATATTCACACAGATGTGAAGGACAGTGCCAAAAACCTGAAAAAAAAAAAAAAAATTGAAATTCCATAAGCACCGGGAATTTTAAATTGAAAATTTGTTTTACTTTTTGGACACAGTAGTACATTCAAGTTTTTTTTAACTCGATTGTAAGTACAGAGGTTAATATTTTTAAAGTTGAAACTTCTAAAATGAGATTCGATAAAGCAAGTTCGTCAATCGTTTTTGCTACGGAAATGGGGGGGTATTTTTTTTCCACTTTGCTCGTATTTAATTACATTCAGCGTCACTTTCTGTTTATATTTGCGGAAATCGGCCAGTTTTATCAAAATAATGATCACAGAGATATAGCAGAAAGTTTAACTTCCGTAGTGCTTAATTGTTGCGCATGCATTTTTTTTAAATGGTGTATTTAAAATATAACTAGCTCCAACTTAAATGAAAATAGTTTTAGTTTTTCTTTAATAAAATAAAATTATTTATATCATTAAAACTTTACTAAGAGTTGTATGGTTAAAGATGCAGTTGTTAATAAATTAGTGGATAATTTTATATATTTCTTTAAAAAAAACTACCATTACATTTGCTCACCATATAACGTAAAAATTATAAATATTTTATTTATGTTGAGACTTCGTATATTTTTCGTGTAATTTTCTTTTATGTCCCTCCTATGCACTGCAAGAGCACACCCCTGTTTTTTTTAATTGCGTCGAGGGCTGGGTCGTATTGACCATGTACTTGTGAGCAGCCCTATATAAACTAGCTTGAAGAACGCATGTCGTGTGAGCTGCACACTGTTACTCATTTAGCACTACCCAGGGGGCACGTGTAGCTTGAAGATATGCTACGGACGCGAGTAACACTACCCCCACAAAGCTCTACGATCATATTAGACCGGGACCGACGGTTTTAAGTGTATTGCGAACCACTACAAATATCCATGGCACTGCTGCGACCTGAATCCGAAACCTGTGGCACCGAGCGGCAGAGTACTAGTCACTTGGACATCAGACCCCAAGAGCTCCCCCTGTGGCATTCAGGAGAAATGGCCAATAGGCATCGAGACTCTTAACCTAGAGGAAGTACAGCGCAACCGGCGCTGCCTGAGAGACTAGTTTACAATCCCTCATCCCGAGAGGAAATATCTTTATTTTCGGTTTAGAAGCGGAATCCTTCCGCGAATCTTTAATTAGATGTCTTTAAATGTATTAAATATTGTATGTGTATGTGGTGTTTGTGCGCGTGTAAATAAAGCTGTGTGTTCTCGAACCTGTGTCTCAGGTCTCAATCCAACCACACCCAAATTCAGCTGCACAAACAACCAACAACACTACAATATCTAATATATTCATGTCCAGATACAGTGTAATTTGTAAGCATTTTTACACTGAAGTAATAATAATAATAATAAAGTAATAATAATAAGGAGACACTTTTACATCAAGGAAACACTAAATAATTGCTTCGTTATAATTTGATTTACATTTGTTAAAAGGTAAGAAACATCCAAAGATTATAAAATAATAGAAATTACAAATATTTATATATTTGGAATACAAATTTTCTTTTATAGCGTTCTAACATACGCTGCAATCTAAATAAACAAATGTAAATATTTTGCACGAGATGAGGGAAACTACAATGGGACTAAACAGACTTCTAAACAATTCAAGTGGTTATCAACTTTTGACGATTTTGCATAAAAATCTATTGCTATTATGGAGGCCAAAATTCATTAAAAATGTATGATTTCTATTACAATATATTACTAAGTGGTTGTCGAAATTGGAAGAAATCCAAATTTAGAAATAGATATTACAGATTTAGAAGAACTAGGAGATCACGAAAAAAATCAAATGTATGCTTTGTGGAAAGTAGATATTTAGACGGAAAAAGAATGAAGAAATGAATAAGGATAAAAATACTTATTGAAATTATTTTTGCAGGCTGAAACCACTTGCGCAGTTTTAAAATATGAATAAAAACATTTATTACTTTACCAGCGTCGAAAGTGAGATAGATTAAGATAAGTGCCAAAATTAGAAATGGATATTACAGATTTAGAAGAACTAAGAAATCACGAAAAAATCAAATGTATGCTTTCTCGAAAATAGATATTTAGAAGAAAAAAGAATGAAGAAAATAATAAGGATAAAAATACTTATTGAAATTATTTTTTCAAACTGAAACCCTTGCGCACTTTGAAAATATGAATAAAAACATTGATTACTTTACCAGGGTCGAAAGTGAGATAGAATTTGATAAGTGCCAAATTTATCAAATATTATTTTCAACACATATATTTATTTAAGAATTGGTATAAATGTGTACATTATTAATGATAAATCTAATTAAATAGAAATCTATTACAGGCAAATATTTAAATAAATTAGATAATATAAATAATTATAGTATATAAATATATAGATACATAAATAATTCCAACAGATTAAAATTCACAACAATCTCCCCACTTAAGACTGAAAACATAAAACAGTGATCCTCATCATAAGTAGAGCACGATCTGAATATAAAATATTTACTGCAATTAAAATATTTATTTACATTCACATCTCTAAAAAGTTATATAACATTTCTTGCATCATTCTAAATGATAGTAAAAATACAAACAATTGTATAGCACTAATTCACTAAATTCCACAATGTAGTAAATGAGAAATCTCCTTTTTCGTCTTCTGTAAAAATTTCTACACATAACATTAAGAATTATTTATGAGACAATTATTTAAAGAGGCTCGTTCAAATTTAAGGCTCACAAATCAAGGTTGAAATTATTTATTTCCTGGCTAATTAAGAGGGATTTACAAAGACAATATTCATCACGTAATAGAAAGTACTTTTGATTTAGAGAGCTTGAGCAAAAAAAAAAAAAAAACTGCAGAGATATTTAAAACTAAAACTTTAAGTATGCGCAGATAGTTAAAGCATCATTTAACATCAGAAACGATACTTTAGGAATATTTAGAAATGGTTTAAAAACCCAGAAATGTCTCGGAATTTTTTTTTTAAATAAGATGTCTATGTTGCGAATCTTAAACGAATGTTAAAACGAATCAAAAGCGATGTATTTTTTCTTTTCGTTAATGTTGCAAGAAGAAAAAATGAAAGAATTATCCCGTTATTCTTCTTTTCTAAAAGATTTCTTAAGCTTCATTTTAAAATTTACTTTAAGCCAAGTTTTTACTTCCTACCGTAATAGTTTCTTATGAACTTGTTTAATTCTTAATTTAAAGAAGAAATATCAATAATACTACAAAAAGAAATTCCTGATTTTAGTTCTGTTTATATTTAGTAAGAGTGATTAACTCTTTCTTCTAATGCTACATAAAAAAATTTGTCATTTTATGAGCATTGCTTTCAGTAAGAATTACAAATATGTTAAATCATAATTTATAACTTTCAGGTAATGATTTATGTTTTTGCAGCTTGTTTTGTATTAATAAATTCGCTAATTAAATCGTGATTTAAAATTACTTACGTTACTATTGGAATACGAAAATATAAACGTGTTTGCATATATATGTTATTTAGTATCAAAATGCTCAATAATGTTAATTTGAGTGCATTTTGGACGATGAATTTTATTATCTATTTTTATGGCTTTGCATTGATTTTTACCCTTATAATAAATTGTACTTCTAACGCTACAACTCTAAAAAAAAATCTGTAAGTTTATGAACATTGCTTTCAGTAAGAATTACAAATATGTTAGATCGTAATTTATAAGTTTCAGGTAACGATTCATATTTTTGCAGTTTATTATGTATTATATGTCTTTATCATAGTATTACTAAATTATCTTATTAAATCGTGATTTAAAATTATTTACGTTACCATTAGAACACAAAAATATAAATCTGGTTGCATATGTATGTTATTTAGTATCAAAATGTTCAATAATGTTAATTTTCGGAGGGTATTTTGGACAATGAATTTCATTATCTATTTTTATGATTCTGTATTGATTTTTACCGTTATAGTAAATTGAATAAATTTATGTTCAATGTGTGATCAACATGCTTCCTTTAAATTTTGATAAGTGGTACCTACTTCATTGTTGTACATGATTGCGTTGAATAAATTTGCGTCCGTTAAGTTGATAAGATGCTTTGATTATTGAAGTTGATGTATTCTAGTAATTAATTTTTAATTTTGTCTTCATTCCTTGTAATTTAACATAATATGCTTCCGCTAATATTTTGACATGAGTGATTAACATTAAATATGTTTAAGGGAAGTTAGAATTATTAGAGTTAAAATTAATCAGTGAATTTTGGATTCCTCGTATAAGAATAGATTTTAAAAATATACGTATATCAATTGTTTAATTGATTTTTTCTTCATAAAGGAAACATCCGGGAAGAACGCTAGAAAATTAAAATATTCTTGCATATCTTAATTTTGTTTATACATTTAAAAGAATCTGAAATTAATTAAATTTTTAAAGTTAAAAAATATTATTTATATATTGAAAATGATGTTATACAGCGTCATAATAAAGAAATGTGATTTTTTCAGATAAAATGATATTTAGACATTAATGTTTTATTGTTAACAAAGTTTTAAATATTAAAAATCATTTTATTAACTATTTAAGCTTTATTCTCATGGTAAATAACATTTGAGTATCGCTCATTTTGTGCACTGTTATGTTATCAATAAAATCAACAAACTTTTAACACTTGCTTAATAGATTGAAGGAAGCCTTTCTTTTCCAGATATTTATAGAGAGATTATATATTTTAAATTTTTATCTCCACCCTCGGAAAAAAAATCTTAGTACAAATCACAGTTTCAAATTCTGATGATAATAAGAGAACATGAAAAAAATTCGGCATAAAAATTCCATCTTATTTCATTTCAAAAATGTTGTCTCCGCACTACAGTATTTCTCAGTGGACTGTACATTTGGGGTTCACTCTTCACAAATAATCACTACACTTGCAAATAAAACAAACTTTATTATTATACTTCTCTTAATATCCATAACCACTCATAGCCATGCTAATTCAATCTTGCAGATCACATACGACACTAACACCAACTTTTTTCGCCACTAGGGGTATCCACGCAGAGAACTTACTGCCCGGTGTTGACATGTTTACTTTCAGCCATTTTTAGAGTTCAAATAGTCACAAAATTAAAAAAAAATTCAAAATATTCACTGTATGCACTGATCTCATAAAAAAACCCCACAATATTCAAATTAAAAATAAATTTTCTTTACTAACGTTAATCAAAGGTACGATGTTAATTACTGGCCTTTTATACAGGCCATTTTTATCTTTTACAGTAACCATTAACTATCATTTTTATCAGTAACTATTTTTATCATTCAACCATTTTTTTCCAAAGATGTTAATTCATTTTTTGAACGAATCGCCATCGGCTCAATCGATTCATAGGAGTTTCAGTAAAATTAGGTTCAGGCAATGCAACTAGTGATGAACCAATTAAAAAATGGACGGAAGTTAATGCTTAGACATAATTTGGATCACTTGAAAGTGGGAAAAAGGGGACCTAGAATAAAGGACCTCTTCAATTTGAACAATAAGAGTTAAAAACTCTTCATAGCTTAAAATCGTTTTTCCTACAATACGTTTCAAATGGTATTTAAATGATTTAACACTAGATTTTCATAATCCTCCAATGTGGAGTTGCAGGGGGATTAAAAAACCACTTAATACCTTCGTTAGCTATATAATTCTCATTTTCTTCTGCATTTTTAAACTTAAATGAAGATTTGAAAAATTCTCTTAATTCCCTATTGGCACCAACAAATTTTGGACATTGTCACACTTCTGTAGGCTTAACTCTTCGAAATATAAATTTTTTAAGTGCTGCTAAAAATACTGCAGTAGTTAAATCATTAACATTTACAAAATGTAAATATTTTATAATGAAACACAAAAATCTTTTTTACGTGTTTATTTCGTCCGGTGAAGTCTTTGATTTCAAACGGAACACAAAAGTCTACATCTACACGTTTAAAGACTCTAGTTGGAGTCAATCTGACAGCTGGTAGCTGTCCCCTTATTTGCTCGGAAACTTTCGAATTTATTTATTTATTTTTTGCAAATTATTCAATTAAAATTATCTTTCAAACAGTATTTCTTCCTCTTACAATACAAAATCTACTTTGTATCAATGATAGGGTTGTTTTAGCACCTGCATGAAAATACAAAACACGATAATGATTAATAGCAGTAAAGGTAAAATTATGTTTAGAAGGAATAATTAGTGAGCATTTTTGGTCATTGGGTAAGTCAGAGTTCTTGAGTCTTCTACATACTTTTAATAATTCATCATTATCTAAAATTGGACACACATTTAACAATTGGCTATTTTTCGTGATAGAAGTACCCTTCTCCAAGCTTTGAATCTCTTTTATGAAAGAAGTACTCTGAATGTTTTTTATTATGCACTTGTGAAAATTCACTAGCCGTTAGAGTAACAAAAGCTTGATGTAATCGGTTTCTGGTGTTGTTTATGAATCTTTTCTACCAGGTGATAATTCTCTTGAGTTTTGTGAATGAAGAAAGTTATAAATAATGATCAAAGGCTCCAACATATGAGTTACAGCACACATTTGGTTTTCTATCGGCGGCTTCAGCTCTTCCAAAATTATGTCCTTGTCCTTTGATGTAAGATCTTCAACTACAAGCCGCACCGGACTTTCGGATACTCGTCGTTCACTAAGAATGGTGGTCCACTCCACCATAATGTATTCGCTTGGAGTTTATCTGTGTGCAGACCGCGAGAAATAAGGTCAGCACTATTCATTTCAGAAGGCACACAATACCAGTCTTTGACATTTGTAAATTGCTGTATTTTTGATACTCGATTAGACACAAATGTTTTTAAACAACACTGGTCTTTTATTATCCAGACTAGGATAATTTTCGAATCTGTCCAAAAAAAAGTTCGAGACGCATCCATTTTTAAAGATGTTTTGACTCTGTGGGCTAATTTGGATAGGAGCACGGCACCACAGAGTTTCAATCGGGGAAACTCGAGATTTGCTGAGAACTTGTCTAACTAACACTTGTCTAGAATACTGTTAAATAAAGTACTACTCCATAGGCGACTTCACTAGCATGTGAGCAGCCTTGAAGTTCGATGAGTATTGGTTCACTGATAACTATGCATCTTGGAATTTGAATGTCATTAAGGGTTGTTAAAACTATAAGGAATTCATGCTATTCTTCAAGCTCTTTTTTAGGCAAATTGTCTTTCCAATCCAGCTTTATTAGCCACAGTTTTTGCAAGAAAAGTTTTGCCTTTGTCACAACAGGGGCAAGTAAACCCGAAGGATAAAAAACTTTGCTATGGTCGAAAATACCGTACGTTTTGGAAACGAAATGTCACAATCTACTTTTACTTTGAAAGAGAAACAATCTTTTTTAGATTGCTATATTATTTCGAGTGTTTTTATTTCACCTTGAGAAAAAGAGTAATCAGCTTTGTCACTATCCGTCAGAAAATTTCCGCTGCTGCACCACTGATGTAATTACATTCCACCTCTATTCAGAATTTCCGTTAACACTTTAGTAAGTCTGATAGCTGCAGTTGCTATATCTGGTACGGAAATAACATCTTACATATAAAATTCCTTTTCCAAGATAGGTGCCAATGCCGGGAAATTATCTTTTTCACCTATTGCTAATTGCTTAAGCGTGCGCATAGCTAAAAAAGGGGCACTAACTGTCACGTATGTGACAGTTGCGAGTTCGTATGTTTAAGTTGGATCATCCATTCCTTATTTCCACAAAATGCGCTGTAATTTTTTTTTTTTTTTTTTTTTTTTGACTGAAGCAAATATTTATGGCTCTATACATTTTCCTTTTTATATCTGCCGAAAATGAATAAATCTGTTTACGGAATCTAACCATAATTGAAAAAAAAAAGGTCGTCTTGTATCACAGCTCTATTTTATTGTAAAGTATTGAGCAAATTTCCTTTTGTTGTAAGTTTTACCTAACTGTTCATAATTTTCTCTAATTAATCCACAATGAATATTCTCATTTAAATCACTAGGAACTAGGATTTTTTTTTAATTACGTCGAGGACTGGTCGTCGAGGTCGTATTGACTATTTCCCTGCTAGCAGCTCAATACAAACTAGCCTTGAAGAAGGCATGTCGTGTGGGCTGCACCAACGAACGCTGTTACTCATTTTGCACTACCCAGGGAGCACGTATAGCTTGAAGATATGCTATGCCCGCGAGTAACACTACCCCCCACAACGCTTTACAATTAAATGAGAATGGGACCTACGGTTTAAAGTAGATTACGAACCACTACATGTAGCACCGAGCGCCAGAACGCTAGTCACTCGGCCATCAGGCCCCACTCCCGGAAATCTGATATCCGAAGCACGAATTTTGTAAAACTAAGCACGATTCAGGGTGATATATTTGTCCTATTCTCAAAAGGCTATAAAAAACCTGTGCGCCTAATAAAATATCTGTTCTACCTGAAATATTAAATTATTGATGCTCTAATTCAATAATACTAAAATCATACATATGAACTTTTAATATTTTACTACTAGTTATATTAGTAATTCGATTAACAATTAAAAATTTCAACTCTCTTTCGTAGGTATTTGATTTATGTTTTAATTTGACAGTAACTTGTGATTTACTATTTAAAAGACGCATCATTTGATTGCGATACCACCAGATTTGATTTTTCTTTTTTAAATTAAGTCTTTCAACATACTCTCATGTTATAAAACAAGCCATAGAACCTTGACCTAAGAGCACTCTCTCTCCGTATGAATTCTGTGAATCATAACATTTAACCTTGCTCAATAAAATTATTTTGGCTTCATTCGACATATAACGCTTAACAAATAATTAATTGCCGTTTTGAGAATTGCTTTCTCTTGTTGGTGTAAACTCTTCAGCGGCGGAGGAATGACCGGTTTTGGAACTGATTTCATTTTCTTTTTTATACAACTCATTAGGAGATTTTGCGTGGGTAGTGCAGACTTTTATTATGAGTACGTTTACAAAAACCAGATACTTTTGATTTGCATTTAGAAACTGAACTATTAAAGCACATATGGTTTTGTGTTACAAGCTAAATTCTCTCATTCACTGACATCTTTAAATAATGTGGGCGATTAGAAATATGGTGATTTTTGTTACATGAAAAAAAATTTGAATCTTTTACGTCCGAAAGAAAAACTTTTGACACAGATTTAGAATTTTTAAAATTAGTTTTACTGTTTTGAAAGCTACTTGTGCTTTCGGAAATTGGCTTCCCTAAAGATGGAACATAAATATCACATTCTTCAGCGTTTTCACTGCTAGAGGTTTCCACGTGCGCAGGCGCGAACAAATGTAAATATTCTTATAGTAGACTTTTATAAAATGAATAATCTCAAAATATTTGTGCAGAAATTTGCTATTGAAAGATAATTACTTCTAAACATCTGTAAATTTGTATCGATACAAGAATAATGTGTATATAAGGTTCACGCAATGAATTGGGAAAATAAAAAAAAAAAAAACATATAAAATATCTTTAAACTGAGATACATAAAAAACATCATTTTGACATATATTTTGATTAAATCAACTCGAAATATTGGCACATTTTCAATATATACGGGGAAAAATGAGAATTCATTGCATGCATAGTTCTTTATACAACTTTAAAAGACAATAAGAAATCTTTGTTTGTGTTCCTTGTATAATTTAAAGCTGTAAAAAAAGTAACATAATTTTTTTTTTATAAAAGTAAACACAAAAAAAAAATTGTTGAAATTAACCATAAAATTATGAATAAGTTTGACATTAACGATATATGAAATATGATAATAAAGCAAATGATTTCGTGTGTTGAGAAAAAAAACTTTACAGGATATAAAAACAAATTACGTCTTGCTGGGTTTTTTTTTTTTTTTTTTTCGATAAAAAAATAACTGTTAAATAAAAATTCTACTTAATGTAGTGAAAGTGGTGCAGAAAAATTATTTTAATGCATAATTTTGAAAAAAAACATATTATATTTTTTTGGTGTTTTGAGAATCTAAATGAGCATTTAGATATAAACTATTAATGTTTCTAAATGAACATTAACTTATAAACCATAAATGCATTTATTTGTGAAAGTTAAAAACTTTCAGATAAGTTTAACAATTAGAAATATGTAAAAATTAAATAATAATTTATAGTGTTGAAAAATTTGAAAGTCAGTTGAATATTCTGTATTAAAGAAAATTTTATGATTTGGTAATTTTATAATTTTCTGATTTATTTTATACAAATATTGTAATTAATGTGCTTAAAAATAACCATGCTACGTGAAATAAGTTTGAATCACTAATTATATTTAATTTTCTGAGAAATAAATCTCTAGCTTAATCAAGCATCATTACAGTATTAAACATCCAGAACTATACAGCCCTATTTTATCATCATCGAATTTTAAATCAAATGATAAAATAACAATTGCTATGAAGTACCACAATAACATTTAATATATACAGTTTTAATATGAAATAGATTATTATTATATTTTATTACATATATTAAATAGAGTTATAATAAAATATAATATAAATTAGCCTTATTCATTATTTAAAAGGGATATTATTTAAAAGTATATATTTTTTTCTTTTCAGTACTGTACTTCTCAGTACAGTAGTAGCAAGTTAATAAAGAAAGTCAAGAAGAATTAAATTTTTTTTAAAGAATGAGATCAAAGACGTTTGCAGTTAGCAATTTCTTTTCTAGTATATGATAAATTACTATGCTCTAGAATATAAGGTCATAATACAACAGTTTCAATCAATTTCCTGCTAAAGTAAACCTTCCCTGTAATTTAATGACTGTAACCCTCTTTCATTCATGGATTCGTTGAAGAGAAATTCAAATTCTACTAAAGTTACTTGCGAAAAAAAAATACCTCAATCTATTTTTATCGCATTTAACTGCTTTATTGTGGGGCTAAGAAAAAAGACGGCAGAAACTTCCTGAATAAGAACAAAAAGTAATTTTTTAAAAGTTCAAAAGCAGGATAGAGTAGTAACAAGAGAAAAACCGTGAAACAAGAGAATTTATGTTTCAATTTTTTCATTTTTTTCTCCCGTGTTCCCGTGCGTGGCAACTAAAATAAATGGTAGTCTTCGAATATTTTTTCTCACAATTTTTTTGACTTTCTTCTTCTTTTTTTTTCTTATTTTTTTTTCTTCATTCCGCTTTCTTTTCTTCGTAGCAATTCGAAAGTTCTTTCCCCCCTCATGCTTGTTTCTACTTCTCTCTTCTTGCGATGCTTCCGTAATTTTTTTTTTCTTTCTTTCTTTCTTACTACTCATACTTTAAATAAAGGAAACACGAAGAGAAAATGAACGGCAAAAATAAGAAAAGAAAACTTAAAATATCAAAACCGCGCCGTTTTCAGTTTTGCCCCCTACCCACAAACATTTTGAGTGACTTCACACAAAATGGACAGGTCTTTCAGAAAAGAAGAAGAAAAAGAAAAAAAAATTGTATAAAATAAACTTGACAAAGCGAAATAGAAACTACTTGAAACATAAAAACGCATAAAAATCCCTAAAGTCAACATAAAAAGTTTAGTAAAGAGGAGGAAAAGAAAGTTTTGGTGTTCTTGTTCACTATTAGAATAGACACAACTACGTAAAGCGAATTTCTTTTGAAGGAAAAAAAATACTTTATACAAAAATGATGCAAGGAAAATTTCGTTGGTTTTATCTAACCTTAAACACGAAAATCAATATTCATTGTACTGAAAACTTCTAAGTGAAGCTAAAGTCGAATGCAATTACTTACGGGAAAATGTTATTTATAGTTGTGTCATTGCAAGATGTTTGAAATTTGAAATATTTTGAAGTGATTTTGTTAAGTCGTGTTCAAACCATTAAGTCTTTTACTGAGTCTAATCAAAGAAAAATAAATTCAGCTTTTTGTGCCCGATTTTTGCATAAACTTACTCAGCATGTTTTGGAGGCAGCTTTTCATATTAGACTAAATTACCATATCTTGAGCATGAAGAATAGATTGCCCGAATAAGTAAGAAAATATTCCACTTACTAGGTTTTTTTTTTATTTAAAAACTTTTTCATGATAGGTTTAAATAAGGGCACAAAAACAGATGCGCTATGTATTTATTTATTTATTTCGTCAGACATGGGGAATAAAATTCGTTTTAAAGTAACCATGTAAGCTCTTAAAGGATTCACTATTGAATGACTAAAAAATAAGTTGAATGTAAATAATTTTATAAATAAAATATTCAGTTTTTTTTTTTTTAATCCATTAAATTTTTGTTACATAAATAATCTTGATAAATTAAAAAAATAATAAATCTTGATTGGAATTTCTATTTTTTTTTCTTAAAAAACACTTTGAACTAGATAATTTTGTGATTATTACTGCTGGAGTTTGAATAATAATGAAAAAAAAAACAATTTAAATATAATAGCTAATTAAGAAAATGGTTTATAAACACAATTGTTTGTCCTTCTTTTAAAGACAACTTATCAATTAATATGCGTTATCTATTTATTAAATCATCATTAACAATTTCAAATTTGAAGATAATTTTTTCTTCTAAAGCACAAGTGGTTAGATAATTTAGATGCTGTCAAGATCTAGAGGTGAATTGGTGTTTGGGGAATTGATGTTTTCTGGAGTATTTAGGAATAGGATTGATTAGAAAATTGTAGATAAAAAAGAATTTGTCTGTTTTAAATATGTACGAAAAGGAATTTATATAACAGCTTCACTAACGTTTAATCTTATGCCTGTTACGTTTATAAATAAATAGACAAGGTATATATAGCGTTTCGAGTATTAAAATAAATTTTTAGCATGGAATTAAACAGAAAATTATTATAGTTTCAGAATTGATTTTAATAAGTTCTTCATGTCTTTTTTATGCCTGATATAAATTTACACAATTAAAATATTTAAAAACTGAAAATAATGAGAAGTTCAAAAAAATATGTTATTTTTTAACATACTTTTTTGAACTTCTCGTTATTTTCAGTTTTTGAAGAAGAAGAAATTTGAATGAATGTTTTTTCTTACAAATAGTTAAATAATCTTTTTCTTTTGCTCCATCCGTTTAGAATTTTGTAGTAATTTCTGACTATAGAATTATTTAGAAACTGAAAATTAGTGAGGAGTTCAAAAAATGTCTTAAAATATGTTTAAAAAAATAGAAGAAGAAGAATTCTGAATGAATGTTTTTTCTTACAAATAATTAAATAATCTGGTTTTTTTCGCTTCATCCGTTTAGTATTTTATAGTAATTTCTGACTATAGAATTATTTAGAAACTGAAAATTAGTGAGGAGTTCAAAAAATGTCTTAAAATATGTTTAAAAAAATAGAAGAAGAAGAATTCTGAATGAATGTTTTTTCTTACAAATAATTAAATAATCTGGTTTTTTTTCTCTCCGTCCGTTTAGTATTTTATAGTAATTTCTGACTATAGAATTATTTAGAAACTGAAAATTAGTGAGGAGTTCAAAAAAATATGTTAAAAAATATGTTTAAAAAAATAGAAGAAGAAGAAATCTGAAGGAATATTTTTTCTTACAAATAATTAAATAATCTGGTTTTTTTTCTCTCCGTCCGTTTAGTATTTTATAGTAATTTCTGACTATAGAATTATTTAGAAACTGAAAATTAGTGAGGAGTTCAAAAAATGTGTTAAAATATGTTTAAAAAAATAGAAGAAGAAGAATTCTGAATGAATGTTTTTTCTCACAAACAGTTAAATAATCTTTGTTTTTGCTCCATCCGTTTAGCATTTTATTGTAACTTCTAACTCTTAATAAATTTTTTTTATTTGTTCAAATTTATCAAATTTTATTTAAATTTCTTCCGTAAACGAGGAAATCATTTCGATTAGTAAGAAAGCTTAAAATAATCGCAAGAAAAAATAATTTATGACAGAAACACATAAAAAATTTCCATAAGAAATTTTATGAATTATATTTCTTATTTCCGAATGTAGAAATAATCAATAATGAGTTGTTATTTGTTTTTAGCTTAAAAATATTAAAAATAGCTCTTGTTTTGAATTTCGTTTTAGAATAATTTCTTTTTTTTTTTTCAAGATTCTTTAACTTGTAATTAGTTAATATATTATTCTTTTTTATTTATGAAAATATTAATATCAAATAAAATTATGTAATTTATTTGTGATTTCTATTTTTACTGTAAAGCTGACAAACAAATAATGCATATTGATTTGTTGGCCCAAAGTGACTGAATTATTTTGATGAAGCAGATGATTAATTACATTAATTTTTGTTTTATGTGCAGTTTATTTCGGTTTTTATAAATATTTCTAAAAGGAACTTTTGAATAAATATAACTTTTAAATTCATCAGATGTATTGAGTTTTCATTTTCATCATACTAATTTTTAAAATGTTTTTCATTATATATGTCACATATTTTAAGGATATTATATATTTAGTTAATGTATTCTGTTTTATTATAATACTACAATAATATTTGTTTGATACTGTTTTTTAATTTAAGTTATTTACGATTGATGCTGTTAAAGTTTTAATAAAACAATTTAAAACACATTTAATGCAAATAAATTACTAAAATATACTGAACTAATATCGTTATATTTATTAAATAAATTGTATATTTACCGATATAAAAAACGAATTCTAATTATTAATTAAATCTATATAATAAAATGTTTTCACAATATAATTATAAATTGTTGAAAATAAGAAAGTAAAATTAAGGAAAATAGGTAAAATTTGAAATATAAGTTTTTAAAATAATTAAATATCAAATGGTAATTTCAATTAAATATCTTGGCACCTTATTTGTTTAATAGATAAATATTCTGCACTAAAAAATTCACCTTTAAAATAATTTATTTGTTTTACTAAAAATTTATTTTCTAATGAATAACTGGAATGAGCTATATGATTCAAATGAAGTAACAGTATATATATATATATATATATATATATACCTTTATAATAATCTTTAGCTTGTGTTTTCACTATCAACAAACAATTTGCAATTTACATAAAACATTTCACTTAATAATATTTTTAGTTAATTTGCATTTAAATATATGTTTCATTTATTCTGAAATAGTACAAGTATTATTAAACTTATATAGAAATTTGTTATAATCCAATTTTTATTATACATTAACATATGAGTTTTATACAGTTAATCAATTTATTGTAACAAAGATAACCATTTACCAAAAAATATTCTGTGCCATTAAGTAGCAAGTGAGGTTTGAGGAAGTAGCTGGAGGAATGGTAATAAATGGAGTGGTGGATAGAATGATAGAGTAATTCCATGATTTTGGATGATTAGCAATATACATCTTAAGACCTCTCATCAAAAAGAAGTAATACACACCCTTTATGTAAAATTTCCGATCAGGTTCATGTTTTTCGTGTGTGTTCAAAATTTAAATTTTAATAAGTTTAATTACCAAAAAGATTTACTTCTACCTATGTATTACTTTTACAACAATTCGGTTAAAACAATTACAGCATTGCATAATTGTGAACTTTAGCTGAGAAATAGATTTCATTAATGATTTTTCAATTGTCTTTTCTTGAAAAACAAAGCTTAAAACTGAATGATAAATTAACAGTTTAATTATTTTGAAACTGCATTATTATGAATGTAAGTTTTCTGAAACAATAACGAACCTCCTTTTTTTGTCAGCGTAATTAATTGAAATAGTCATAACTTAAGACAACCACAAATATTAATGTAATATCTATACAAATTTAGTAACTCTATGCACACCAACATATACTAAAACATTCATCTAAATAAGAAAATGCAATTACGGAATACTGGAGAGAATAATGTTTGGGGGAAATCTTCCTTTATCTAAGGAAGAAAAAATGAATCCTGATCCAAAAGGGTTCAATGCTAAATCGCCAGGATGTGTAAATGGAAGGAGTCTGCTTGTTCATTAATCAACAATCTGCTTTTCTGGCTATCCTAACATTTATGGAGCTAGCCAATGTATATTTTCTCAAATATGTATTGTTAAGCAAATATTAGGCATATTTCAAGTATTACAAAGTGGAATGCATAAATTTACAAATATTTGTTGTAAAATTTATTATATTTATTTATAATTTTTGTTGAAAATATTTAAAATAAAATAATGTCTATATGACACCCATTAATATATGATCTTTTCTCACATATTAAAATAATGCATGAAACGTTACCGTTTTGAAAGTTAAGGAAGATGCTTTTGAAAGTTCCGTATAATTTATATATAATATAATATATATATAATTTTACATAATTTTATTATTATTATTATTATACAGAAGCCAAACTATTTATGAACATTTCTTTTTAATTATTATAACGGAAAATTATATCACTGAGAATTCCAATTTTAAGATATTTTATGTGTGACTATACAAATAAAAAATATTCTGTTTTAGTTATATAATGTAAACTATAAATTGTGTTCAGAAAAAAACAAATGGACAATTCATATTAAATGTTTATATAAATATATATATTACTTTAAATATTATGATTTCACATAAATATGAATAATTCAAAATAATTCCTCTTTCATTTTTAAAATTTATAGGGATATTAAATTTATTGCATGGAATTCTGATTTTTTGATTGTGTAAAATATTGAAATAATAAATTGATGCAGGAGGGTTTAATATTTTAAATGTTTTCCTTTTGGAATATTTCCTTTAAAGCTTACAAAATAAAATATATTATCATAATTTATTGTCATTATCATAAAATTTAATATTTATATCTAGTACTGAAGAAAGAAATATATTGCAGTATATTTACTAGTTTATTCAATTTAGTTTTATACTATATCTTATAAATGAATCTGAAATTTTAAAAATTATATATCATTGCACTTAATTATAATTTTAATATAGAATATTTATTAATTTCAAATACAGTTGTCACCAGTTTTTTTTTTCATTGATAGAAATATTATTGAAAAACTAATTTACAAATGTTAATTAGAGAACTTTTGGTATATAATTTCAGAAACAGAATGATAAAAAATGATAATATTTTATTCTTTAGTTAAATACTATATCTTTTTTTACCTAATGTATGCAAAATATGTTTAAGAATTTAACATATATTTACAAAAAATTTAAGTAAATGTTTCATTAAAAAAATTGAACACAAAACAGTTAAAACCTTTATTCTATAAGAAAAATTTCAAAATATGAAAATGTAAATTTACAAAAATTTAACAAAAATTCTTGATAAATTTACAAAAATTAAAAGTTTTACAAAAATTCTTAGTCATTGTTGTATTCGATTTGAGATCATTAATTTTTTTAGTAAAGTTTTTTAAGTATTAAAATGGACAATAACCAACACTTAAAATTATTGTAATATAATTAATTGATTTGAATAGAAATAAGATGTTAAATAGTTATTTTTTTTATAAAGATAGTCACATAAAAAGATGAAATAAATACATTTAACATCAAAGCTATCGTTACCCGTGTTGTTTTGCTCGTTAATTACTTAATTTAATACCAGGTTTCTTATATTCTGCACATATGTCTGATTAGCACGCTATAGTTTGTTTCAACTACTCGTAATACTTTCCAAAAATGCATAATTTTTGTTTGTAACGTAACGTAATGGTAGGTGTTTAGTTGGTTATACTCGTAACTCTCGAAATGTTCTTGATAACTGGCTCGATAAAATATACTTTCTTCTAAATGATTTTACAAAAAATGTCTGTTTCTGAATTTACGAGAAAATGTTAATATATTCTTAGAATACAAAGAAGATATAAAATACAAATAACCATGTTAATTTTCCATGACTCCGAATTTGATTATTGAATTATCTAGAAATAATAGGAACAGCTGAAACAATAGTTCCTCAATTTTCAATTAAAAAATTAAAGAAATATTAAAGGACTATCTGTCGCGAAAATCTGTACTTCTTGAAGGCCCAGACACCATTTAAACAATATGATTTAGTATTTTAATCCTTACGTACGTATATAGATTCTAAATCTGTTCACAATAACACCTTTTTATTAAAATCATTTTAAGGATAAAATACAATTTAAGTACGAACGTAGTAAAGACATATAATTAAATTTGTAATATTTGAGATCTTGGGAGAAAGTTTAAATGAATTCAGTATTTTTTGTTTGAATGTAAAATAAAATTTTTTAATTAAAATTATTCAAATTAAAAATTTTGTAGAAATAAAAATATTTGTTTCGGTAAAACATGTATAACTTTTAGAAGGGAGAATACATATTATTGAAATGAATGATTGAAAAAAATTGAAAAGAATGGGTACTAATAAAGAAAATGGCAAAACAAATGTATGAGCTATTTTCCAATAAGTAACTTAAAATTTAACTTAATTATTAACTTTTATTAAATTATATTAAAATTTTACTTATTATTAAATTCACTTAAGTAATTTTGTAAGTTCGCTTAAGCAATATTTATGATATAAATGTTTTTATTAAATTTATTTTTAGCGAAATAAATGATTGTAAATCTCTAAGTAGTTAAACAAATATGATTATGAGAATCATTTATGTATTATTCAAAACTCAATTCGATGCGAAACTTATACCATTTCTTTAAATCTAAAATTATCTTAATGCAATCAAATGGTTATCGATTATAAGATTATTAAAATGTATATTTTTATAACTGCAACAATTTACAGATCTAACATCTATTTAATAAAAAATTGTCATATGTATGCTATTATCCATTTTAGTGGCAGTTATTATGCGATTAAGACTTGAATGTCGAACCTGAAGATATTTATCGATTACTCTAAAATTTTGCAATTTCTTTCAACGTGTTTCTCATATGTTTTTAAAACTTTTACGCGCCAGAGAGGAAGAAAACATGAAAATTTGAAAGAAAATCACTGAAAATAATACATAATTTTGGTCTAATTTTACCTAATTACCTAATTTAAAATTTGTCACCGATGTTTCTTATATATTCTTTCTATACATTAGCTGGAAGAAAACATTTGGAATTAAAGAAGTCCCTGAATTTTCAGTTAATTTCGTGCATTTTGAACCCAAAGAATATTGGAAAAATATTTATTGATCCATCTGAAAATTTTTTACGTTTGTTTCTGAAAACATTCCACAACTTTTCCGCTCTAGCGCTAAAAGAATATCGAAAAAATAATTGTTTTACTCTTTCTCTCAATACACAATTGCTATTTATATTCGATAAATAAAAACTAATAAATAGTGGTTATATTTTTCAGAAAATTATTTTAAGTAGTTAATTAATTTTAATAGTAAAATATTTCAAACAGAGAAAAGCTTTCGTATAATGGCAAATTAATTCGTTTATTTTATTACGCTAAAAAAACTCATAACATGTTACTGTATTTTTAATCCTTTCTATGTGGGCGTATTGATAGGATTAGGAAGTTATTAATTTTTTGCTTTTTATGAACATTTAATAGTAATCCAATATGAGATGGTTAAAAAAGATTTGTTTTGAAAGGACTATTTCAAATTAAACTAAAATAATCTTCAGAACGAAATGAAACACTTTGTTTATTGATTGAAAAAATGCTGAAATGTGATATTTAATTGACAAAAATTGGATTTTTAGTAATTATCTTTACTCGCATAATTTTGAAATAGAATTTTCAAGAGAAATTATCTACCTTATCTTTTTGTTTTGATAAAAGGATTAATCGAAATGTATTAAAATACATACATTTTTTTCTGAAATTTTAAATTATAATCTAATTACCAGTATTATTTTTTCGTATATAATCTTTATTTAAGTTTGCTCGTTTTTAGCACTTTTGTCCAGCCCTAAAAATGGAGAAAAATAAAAATAATTATTTTTTCCATCTAAATCTTATTTCATAAAATTATTCAGAATAATATAATGCAAATAATATTAATCTTATTTAAAGTTCTTAAATATTTTTAAATGAATTATTTTTTAATTATGATAAATTAAGCAGAAACCTTTGAAAAAATGAAAACCTTTTTTGGCATTCTTAAGCAGTACTCTCATACTTTAAATAAGATTAAAATGATTGTTAAAGATGAAAGTATAATAATTCTTTACAAAGGTATCAGATTGAAAGAAAAACATTACTAAGATTATTTAATAACACATTAAGGTTTTCTTTTTACATACATAAATTACACGATGTCTCAAGTTATTCATTGAAAGAAATTTCAAATTTAATATAAATCAGTGTGTAAGAGCACTTATGAAAGCAAAAATGTGACACATACTCCGTCTATCAGAATATATACCAATCACATGTCGTCAAAAGGATGAAAGTTGACTTTCTGATGGAGCTGTCGTGACTGTGCCTTAGAAAGGCATGCCGGGGTTAGCCCACCATTAGCCAATCTGACATTATGGACGAAGTTGATATTAAGGGACTATATATTTATTACATAAATCCTTAAGATATTTAATGAAAATGCTGCAGAAAATTGAAGTTACTTAATTGGAACACATCCTATCTAACATTACTCATACACATACTGTATTTACTCCGAATTAAAAGATTTCTATTATTAACATTTCAAATGTTTTTAATGGCATTTTAAAAAGGAAATAAAAGAAAAATAAACACTAAAGAATCAAAAGCCATGTTATAGCAATATGCAAAAATATAAAGGGCAGTACCATCGTATAACAAATTTCATAAATGAGTAATGTATTACCAGAGCTTTCATTTGTACTCAAGTAATTTATGTGAAAAGTTTTCTGATGTGATTATGGCAGCATAATGGAAATTAGCAGGTTTCGAACGTGAAATGCTAGTTGGATATTTCATTTCGGAAATTGTTAAGGAATCCATCATTCATCGATCCACGGTGTCAAGAGTGTGCCAATAATATATAATATCAGACATTACCTCCGACTATGGACAATTTGGTGGGTGGCCACCTCTATTTAATAACCCATACCAGCGACGTGTGTGTAGAGTAGTCAGTGTAAGCAACAATGCGTCATATAATAACAACGTGGGACATACGATAGACGCATCCGTGAATACAATGCAGGGAAATTTGGCGTTAATGGGTAGCAGAAGACCGATTCTAGTGCGTTTACTAACAACATACTATCGGCTGCAACGTTTCTGCTGGGCTCGTGAACATATGTGTTGGAGCCTGGTTCTCTGGTAAAACGTTGCTTGGTGAGTTGATTCCCGATTCCATTTGTAAAAGGTTGATGGTAAGGATCAAATGTGGCCCAGATCACACGAGGCCATGGACTCAAGTTATCAACAAGGCTCTGTGCAAACTGGTGATGGTTCCATAATGCTGTGGACTGTTTTCACATGGCATGGATTGGGTTCTTTGATCAAACCCAACTAATCATTGAATGTAGATGGTTATGTTCAGCTGCTTGATGCAATCTTCATGAACATAAGTAAATACAAAATTTTCCAGGATGATAATGAGCCATGTCATCGGGCCAAAATCGATAGCGATTGATTTAAGGAACATTTTGGACAATTCTAACGAATGATTTCACCACCTTGATCGCCAGACATGAAGCCCTTCGAACAGATATGGAACATAAATAAAAGTCAGTTAGTGCACAAAATACTGTACCCAAATACTTTAGTAATTATGGGCGGCAGTTAGAGCTGTATGGTTGAGTAATTCCTCAGGAGACTCCTCCGAAAACTTATGGAGTCAATGTCACGTCGAGTTACTTCACTTCACCGGGCAAATCCAGACCCCATGCGATATTAGAAGATTTGGCATTTTAGTGTACATATATGCTATTTAATTTAAATACAATTATATCGTTGCATAATATAGATAATATAATTGTGTAGTTACTATGGAATTTAATTTAAAAATAAGGTTAATTTAAGGGAATTTTGCATCCAAACTATTTTCTGTTGAATGATTGAAGGGTATTATATTATTTCTTTATTCAATAAAAATTAAAGAATAAATAAAACATTTTCTATATTATAATTATTCAAATAAATATTTATGTTAATTTCTTCCATTTAACAAATATATCCACTATAAACGATAAGACTTACCTTTTAAAAGTTACAAGTTTTGTATTCATAAATAATGATTAAGTTTCGTAAATGTCTTTCACGAAAAATGTAAATTTTGAATGCTTACTAGTTTTTGAAGAAAGTACAGAATTCTTAGTAAAATAGGGGAAACAAACAAGTCCTTCATCTTTTTACAGTATTCTAATTCAATAACAAATTCTATATTTTTATAAACTTTGCTATAATTACATTAAAATTTAAAATGTTGTTTCTATTTATTTTTAAAGAATATTAGAAGTCAATTTTTTAAAATAAAAAAACGTATTTAAATTATATGTTTGCTAATTTTCGAAACTTGATTTGTATGCTTGAAATATAAGTATTTAAGCTTAAATTAAGCAGATGAAATGCTCACATATTTATATTTTTAAATATATATGGAACAAAAAAAATGTATATGTTTTGTAAAATAAATTTTAAATTTTAATTTTTTTTTGATATATATGTTTTATATCTGATATTTGAATAATTATTTATTTGAAATATTGGATACAAAACAAAGTGATATCTTTTCTATGTAGGTATATTAAATAAACTCGATTCAGTTATCATATTTTCATTTTTCAAAGATTCTCTATTTCATTACGACGATAAAATAACACAGATTTCTATAGTAAAATTTTTCTTGCTGTATTTCTATGTATATTTGAGTTGTTTTATAGCATAATTCTGATAAAGGGCATACACAACTATTATCAATTCACAAATTACTTGTCAATAGTGTTTATATTCTTCCTACTACTTATATCTATCATATTGTTTCAAAACAATAACTAAAGTATTATTTTGGCTTAACAATTTGGATATATTTGTAGATATTTTTTCCTAAATAATTAAATATATTATGGAAATTTAATGTTTTCTGGATTAAATCTTATTTAAATTTCTGAAAAACAACTATGAATGATTGAACCATTACACTATTCTATTAGGTATAAAATTCAATGCATGTGGTTTCCATTAGATAACGTTATAATTCCTAGATGAATTAGTTATTTGACACGAAGTATTCATCAGTCTGTCATTAGGCATTGATGTTAGTATGCGTCATTTGGTTGAAATACGGAAATCATAGGGTTTTTCCTTTTAACATGACGAAAATTGTACTAAAAATAAATAAAAGCGATGTTTAAAGATAATTTTACTTTCCTGTTTTAATTGGAAGAAAAGTGTAGTCGAAATGCATTGAATTTCTATGGATGTTTCGTCTGTGCATGAACCAACTGAAAGAATTTATCAAAAATAGTTCAAATATTTCTAAAACTGTGATTTTGATACGAAAAGCAAAGAGTTCTCTGATGAGTCAAAAAACCCTTGATTTTCTAAAACTGTTAAACGTTAAAATTACTGTTAAACGTTACCAACTGCAATTGGTACATTTGAGATGAGCATTGGAAGAAAAACGGCCATAATGCGAGAAAAAACACGGCAAAGTCGTTTTTCAACAATGTTTGGCTTCATGTTGGGAAGCAAGTACAAAAAAAAAATTCAATGAGTCAAAGCTTCAAGTCTTATTCTACCCGGAATATTCTCCAGACATTGTTACTTCTGATAATCACATTTTTCGATTAACTCATGACATTTCAGAGAAACATTTTCATTCTTTTTAAGAAGTCAAAAATTGACTTATTTCTTGGATAGTCTCTAAAGAGAAGTTGTTCTTTCGACGATAAATTCGTCTTTTTCCAGAAAGATGAGAAAAAGCAATGATTAGTAATGGACTATAATTTGATTAATATGTTAATTTATTTTTTAAATAAAATAAATTTCTTTACTGAAGATAAAATCTTATGGAATAAGTTTTATAACTAATAATAAGATTAAGATTCATAATTTATTTTATTAATTAAGAATCAAATATAAATCTCAAATCAATGCATATATTTTAAATTTATTTATTAGCCGTTATCACTGTGGAATGAAAATAATTTTGACCAAAATAAAATTATTTAAATATTTTACTATTGGTTTATAATTTGATAAATAATTTTAAAAGTGTAATTATCACATATTATGAATAGTATAAAATATGTAAAATAGTATTTATTATTAACAGTAATAATAATAATAATAATAATAATAATTTATTTATATGATTTATTGATGGCATTTTATTAAAATAATTGGATATTTCGAAAGTATTTCGTAAAAAAAATTATTTGAAAAATAGTCTTTTCAATGTATGCAATTATTTTGTATTATTCTACAAATTGAATCATACTCAAATTTTAAATTTATGTATCATAATAAAGAGAAAAATTCAAAATTTTATTTTATTTTTTGATAAACACAATATCAATATTTATGCTAAAATTAATAAGTTAAAAAGCAACACAATGTAGTTTCTTTTTTAAGAAACAGTTTTAAAAACAGCGATGAAAAAAACATTGTCAGAAACTTAAAACAGTCATCCAATAGCAGCTGATTTTTTTAACATTAGAAATCGTGCTTGCGCCATTATGTAACTAAAACAGTTTGCATTTTAATAACCATTTCTTCTTAAAATACTTTTTGTACCGAACACTCAAAACCCGACCAATGCTTCAAAGAAACACATGTGTCATCTTTCGTTTCCGACCGTAACAGGGAGGTTATTCTAAATATTGGAATAAATTCATAATGCATTACCATACCGAATAAGTCTGAATTGTATGCCTACATATATCAGCAGTAGGTAAAGAAGAGTCGAGGATCGATTTGACAGAGAGGTAAAAGAAAAGGAAATAAGTATCCCTAGTCTAAAGAAAAAATCATAAAAAGAATACAAATCTCGCGTTACTTTTACCGTATTATCTTACCCTTTATTATATTTCCGATAGCTTCCGCAAATAAGCACAGATTGTGTCTCTAGCTTGGGACGAATAGGGGTTGAGTAACAACTCTTGACTGTAATGTAGAGGACGGGTTTAATGGGCGTCAGTAAATCAGTTTTATTTTCACTTAACTCAGCACATACTTAGATTTTTCTGTTTATAAATTCTTGGAATATCTAAAGTTATGTGCTTTTGTAAATGAATAATGCCAGCCTTTTCAGTAATTTTTTATGACACTGCCAATGTATTTTCTTTTGAACACAATTTTTTTTTTCTGCTAATGAATAGTGAATTTTTCTGTAAAAAGAGTTCTGTTATCAATAAATAAAGAGTTCCAAGTCAAATATTTTGAAGTAAATAACGGAAATAAAATCTCTACAATGTTTTGATGTTGAAGTTAATGAGTTTTGAGAATAAGCTATTTTTCTAATCCTTTTTTTTATTTTAAGACGAAATAACTTTAAATATCTTTATATCAAAATATTACTTTAAAAACTTTAAGATTTTATAAATTTTGAAGTTTTTAATTTAAATCATTATTGAATCTAAATATTTTTATTATTTGAGATCTCTAAATTTTACTATACCTATATAAAAATGAAACATCTGTACAATTTGTAAAAAGTGGTAGAGGGAACCAAAATAAATCTTTTGCTGCAGAATATGATTAGAAAATGTCGAGTTTAGGCACTGTTAGTTAAGAAAGATATGAAAGGTGAAATTAACGACATACCAAATGAAATCTTTTAATGAGTTTTGGTTTTACTGTAGATATTAAAAAGAGTGACCAACAAGTTTCATGTCGTCAGTAATGGATCTCAATAAAATTCCAAAAGTTCTAAGCATATTCCGATTTTTTTCTGCTGCAGTACACAATGTGGCGAAGAGATCTTGCTCGAAGTGAATGATGGTATCATCGTTGGTGCATATGCTTGAATATAAGCATGGCATATCTGATTATAATAGTGGTCAAGAAACAGGTTCACTTCTACCTGAGGTTTCTCCTAACTCAGGGTAATTATTCAACATATATATTTCTCCTATCTAGGTAATTCATAACATGGGTATTTAAGGATGCAATTATGTTGGAACCATTTTCTTTTAGAAGTAGATTTAGGATCATCGACTAAAGATTTGGCAAAGTTTCTTGCAAGAAGACGCAAGATTTGTGCAGGTGGTTTGATCTGGAATAGTTCACTGTATCACCATTGAATAATTCGTCCGTTTTCATTGCCAACTCCTTACCTTAAATGGATATCTGCAAGATCTCATTTGGCGTAATCATGCATACTGTTAGAATTCGCTGCAGTGAATGACATTTTACAGTATTGCCAGATGCTATCGATTCGCTTGAAGAGCATATCACCTAAATGTGGCATTTCTGGACCTATATTCCACGGCAAAAAAAGAAGTTTATTTTGGTTCCTTCTACCACATCTTAAAATTCGGCAGAATAGCTTTTCGAGCATCCTGTTTATACATATTTGTAAATACTAAGCAACAATTCAGATACATATTTATTTCCGTCACTCAAACTGTGCAAAGAATAGCTGATTTAACATTGTGCTGTGCCATTCCTAATCGAATAAAATTATCTCTAATTTAATATTCTATTACACTATCCATGTTGGTTGATGGCACTTATCATAATACATATCACCGAGAGACAAATAGTAGTTGATTAACAGTTGGAATGAAACTGTTGGAACTAAATGATGGTGAAAAGCCACTAATTAACAATAAAAGTATTGAATGGACGAATTAATATTAAAATAACATTTAATTTAGCCATTCTAAATGTTTCGAAAATTATGGTTTCCTATATTTTATTTACAATGCTTTAATTTAACGACTGGAATTGTTAAAACGTTTTATCAATATAAATATTAAATATACTATAACAAACTGAATTTTTAGTTTTAACTTCTGAAGAATTTGAAGAGTTTATTCGATCTAAATTGTATGTTTTATATTTTAATGTAAATTCATTTTCAAAACAATAATACCTGATTGAAAACACGAATTTTTCCTTAAAATGCATATTTTACTGCAATAAATTTTTTCTATTTATTTTACTGTATTTCAATAAGATTATAAATGCAAGCATTTCTCTGAGAAACTTATTCTGAGAAAATATGTTATTATTTCAAGAAGAAATGTAATAAGCTTTGCTCATAATATTTTTAAAATTATTTATACTAAAAGTTTTTACTTATTTTTTATGTATATATACTTTTAAATTTTTATTACTTTTCTGAATCTCATTTTAATATTCTTATCTGAATTTTTTTTATGAAATATATACATGTGGTACGGTTTTGATACCTTTATCTTTCTTTCTTTCTTTTTTTTTTTTTTTTGTTGCTTTAAAGTAATTCTTGGTATTCTCACATTGTTTCCTTTTATGTTGTTATTTTTCATGAAATAGTAAGTGCCTAAAAGGGCTATTTATAGTTTCAAATTGTGTATTTGAAATACCACATCTGCATTCAATAAGAATTTCATGTAAATCTGGAGAACATACTGAAAGCGATGATGCAGGATTTCTCAATTCTCATAGTTGAAGCATATTTTCGTAGAAACATTTAAATAACAATATTCTTCCTTATATTATACTTTCAGCTAAGATATAAAAAAGGAAAATAAAAGTTATTGCTAAAAAACTCTCGTCTAGAACAGCAATACAATCGGAAAGACGATCAATCACCAACCTGCCGGAATCTCAGGTATACCGAGGGAGATATAAATTTTTCTTTCAGGTGATATGAGAAATCCATAATGCAGCTATGCTTTTCTATTCAATTATTATTTAACATATATTTGGTTCTCTGCTTTAATTCTGAAATATTTAAATATTCAGATATTTTCAGTTGAAAAATTTGGCTGAAAATCAAAAATTACAAATTCTTACAAATTTGCACCATCCAGCATTTCATTACAAATTGTTATGAAAATATACATATATAGTACAAGATGATTCAAAAGTTATGGGCGAATTTAAAATGCGGTAATAAAATATTTGTAAGTCGGAGAGACATGCAATTTCTAGATTAATATTCACCTAAAAAAACAGGATTTTGTTTGAATTTTAAAAAAATTAGTTCAAAATCTTTATCATATATGGCGTTCCTGCTTATGCGGAATGACAAAAATATACAAATAATAATTATAAAATGAAACTTCTATATTCCATGGCAACTATGGCAATATGTGTAAAAGCCTCTCGCATCGATAATCAAGATTCCTAATGGGAGTTTTCCGGGTTTTCTCTCATACGAAAGGCAAATGAGGGGCAGTTACCATTAAACTCTTCTCAGACGGCACTGTCATTTGTTCATCATTCATGCATTACGTGTTCATAGGATACATAACTGGTACATCAATCCCCCCGATGTTCAATAAAAGAATAAAAGAATAAATAAATTGAATGATGCCCTTCCTTCATTTTTCTTCTTGTATATAACAAAACAAGCTCTTCCCGAATCAATTTCCTTCAATTGCTTTAAAAGTTCAAGAGAGCTTAGAGACTTCTTAAACAATGTATGATGTCAAAGAATATTTTCGAAAAATATATTAAGCGTATTGTTGAAACTTGTGTATATATATATTTACTTGGGAATTTAAATAAATAAAGGTTTTACATAATACTCAGGTTAACAATTTTGGGAAAACTCAAGCGGATGATGCATTTCCACAGCATTATTTCTATCTTCTGTTTATTTCTCAAATATACAAAAAAATGGCTTAAGTACTTACTATTATTACTCTCTTTGTTGTTATATTTATACAACTATATTTATTGCAAGAGTAAATATATCACCACTACCGACAAGAATTTTCAATTTTTGCTTTTTCATCCTTTAATGTGAAATTTATTTTTATGTTTTCTATTTAAATAAGATTTATTTTAAGTTTATAGTCAGTAATATTTGAAAATTGCCTAAAATCTTATTAAATATTTTGAAACTTCAGTAGTTTATTTTTAACTTACAATAAATTATTATTTTGAAAGGTCATCTTTTATTTAAATTCGCCATATTCAATTTATTGACAACATTGAAACTTCTTTTTTTTTACAGCTGAGTATTTTTCTTTAAAAATAATAACATATAACTAAAATAGTTTATTAAATGCAAGTACATGTGAATAAATTTAAAATAAAGTTCACCAATTTCCATTTTAAATACAATCTTGAATCACTATGTAAAATTTAAAAACTTTTATGATGCTTAAATATTAAAATAAAAATTTGCTAACTAGAATTATTTCATAGTTTATTTAAATTTTTAGAATATAAATTAAATATTTGAATACATTCGTTTATGATTAATGAAATAAAAATATGCTTTACATAATTTACTACAATTTGATGTGTGAATATTTTATTTGTGGTTTTATTTACTAAATCTAATTTTTAACTATTCCCTTTTAGTATACTTATACAATTAGTTTATAAAATGAAAATCAAATTTTTCAAATAAATATTTATAAATTTAGCTTTGAGTAAAATATTTTCAATTTGCTTATAAATTCCGCTCAATTTAATAAAAAAAATATATTACTTGAATTAATTCCTTTTTTACAGTCTCATATAATATTAAATAAAACTATTTGAAGAATTAAATTGAAAATAGGTTCCTGAAATGCATATTTCATATATTTTTGATTTCAAATAAGTCAAAAATTGAATTTTATAAATAAATTGATTTTAATTTTTAAATTGGTTTACGAGATATTTAATACAACATATTACTTTGATAAATACAAATTACCAATAAATGAATATAAATGCACTAAAAATGAAAAAAAATCAACTGGGATTTTATAATAAATTGTTTAGTATAGTATTATAAAATAATTTATATTTTAAAATATTATCTGCGGATTCAATTAAATAATTTAAAAGCCTTATTTTAATTTCTTTGACAAATGATTTTCGATACTAATCTACACATCTTCTTCCTTTGGATATTAATCTTATTTTTTTCATAGTCAATTGAAATTAAAGCTTTAGGAATCTTTGAGTGCTTTCCTTATTGTATCATTCAATCTAATTTATATAGCATTAAAAATATATTTCAATACTAAAAGAAATGCAATGTAAATAAAACTTTATCTGAAATTTAATTAGTTTTGAATATTTAAGTAAAAAATATAGATGTTATAATGGTATGGGCTGTATGGTATTAATAATGACTCTAATTAAAAGGTAGTTAGTAAGTTTTAATAAATTAAATATTTAACATTAATTAAAAACTTAGGAGTTTATATAAAAAATTAAGTTTAATAACTTAATTTTAAATATCATAAGAAATTGTTATTATTAAAATATAAAAATTTAAAGTGAAGATGCTTTTATTGTACGAGTATTTAATAAAAGTCTAATTACATTTTGATGAATTTTATTCACTAATGAAAACTTAAGAATGAGTAATTAAAAATAGTGAAGTATATAAAAGTGATAGCTTATTTTAAAAGGAAATCTTACTTCTTTAACTTATAATAATGAATTTACCTGCTTTACGCGATAGGGAGTACATCGAATTGAAAAGTAATACTGCATTGTCTGAAGACAATTGCAAACCTGAATTGACATATACCGATGCGATTTATATTATACATCCTATTTGTACATCATCAACAGTGGTGAACTCTTGAATTAAACCATTTTGTGTCTTTTTTGTGCGCGTTGGATATTCACCAACTTCAAATATTTCATTAAAAATTAAATAATAATAGAATTTTTAAAGTCAATAAAATATTGGGCACACTTCAAATAAATTTTTTACTGAATTCCTATAAAATTAAAAAATATATGCAATTATTGGATAATGCTTAATGACTTAAAAGATTTTATTTAATTAAAATGAGACAAACTAAAATTAAAATTTAATTTAGTGAACTAGACAAGTATGGGAGAACTCAAGTTTGAATATCCTAACGCCTTCATTGCAATTACAGCTCTTAAAAAAGAAAGTGATTGGGACAGCCTATGGAAGCGTCTGGTTAGAGTTAACCGAATTTTCTCCGATACGACTAACTACTATAGAACAGTTACCATTAAAAGTTTTGCCAGACAGCAATGACTGTGGTCTATTTGTGGGTTACTTAATTCTGGGACACAAAGCCCACTAATATACAAAATAAGTTTTAACTAAGAGAAACTTTATAATTAACGACAGCAGTAATATATTTTACATGGAGATTAACACAAATTGTCTGTTAGTTGATATTCTAAAAAACCTTGATCACAATTGTATGTCAAAATAAAAAGAATATTAACTCATGTGTTCAAATTCATTGTCATTTTTACAAAGATTGTAATGTGCTTTTTAACAAAAGTGCTTATTTAATACACTTTGAATATTGTGTATTTTTATTTATTTCTAATTCAGAAATTCTAGACATTAAGCATTGTCATCATGGTTTTAAACGATTATTAAAAAACGCATTATTTCAATCATAAGAAACGGTATCATGCTGGTCTGTTCGTGGGTTACTTAAGTCTGGGACACAAAGCCCACTAATATACAAAATAAGTTTTAACTAAGGGAAACTTTATAATTAACAACAGCAGTAATATATTTTACATGGAGATTAACACAAAATGCCTGTTAGTTGATATTCTAAAAAACCTTTAGTCACAATTGCATTTCAAAATAAAATTAATATTAACTCATGTGTTCAATTTCATTGTCATTTTTACAAAGATTGTACTGTGCTTTTTAACAAAAGTGCTTATTTAATACACATTGAAAATTGTGTATTTTCATTCAATTCCTTCTATTAGCTCACACTCTCCCTATATATATCTTGTTCAAATTTTCAATCGTTCATAAAATACTTTTTATTCATCCACACAAGTTCAAATATATTTTTTTTGAACTTGTAGAGGATGACACTTGATGTTAATACAGTTTTTTCAAATATTTATTCAGTAATTAAATTTAATTAATTAGTTTTAGTTTTTTTTTAGATTTAAGTTGCATATATCTACCAATACATGGCGCAAATAAACTTAAAGAAATGATTGAAAATTATTTATAAAGGACTTTTTGCAATATAGTGAAAAAAAAGTAGGAATTGATTTAAAATTTTTTTTTTATATTACTTGTTTCTTTCTAATTCAGAAATGCTCGGCATTAAGCATTGACATCGTGGTTTTAAACGATTATTAAAGAACGCATTATTTCAATCATAAGAAACGGTATCATCAATTTTAAATGATTCGGATATAAGTTTATTTCTCCATCCATTTCCAAAAAGCTGCAGGGTTTCATATATACCTAATAGTTAGTATTAAATTTTTTTCAAATAGCCAAACATCCGAATTGCAACTGCTTTTATTGTCTTCGAAACTATCAAATATCGCTAAAGCAGTTCTAAGTGGCATGGAATGAATTTGAACGAAAATTTTGTTTCACCCTAACTAAGGGAAACTTTATAATTAACGACAGCAGTAATATATTTTACATGGAGATTAACACAAAATGCCTGTTAATTGATATTCTAAAATCCTTTAATCACACTTGCATTTAAAAATAAAAAGAATATTAACCCATGTGTTCAAATTCATTGTCTTTTTTACAAAGATTGTACTATGATTTGTAACAAAAGTGCTTTTTGTAATACACTTTGAATACTGTGTATTTTCATTTCTTTCTAATTTAGAAAGGCTCGACATTAAGCATTATCATCATGGTTTTAAACGATTATTAAAAAAACGCATTATTTCAATCATAAGAAACGGTATCATCAATTTTAAATGATTCGGATATAAGTTTATTTCTCCATCCATTTCCAAAAAGCTGCAGGGTTTCATATATACCTAATAGTTAGTATTAAATTTTTTTCAAATAGCCAAACATCCGAATTGCAACTGCTTTTATTGTCTTCGAAACTATCAAATATCGCTAAAGCAGTTCTAAGTGGCATGGAATGAATTTGAACGAAAATTTTGTTTCACCCTAACTAAGGGAAACTTTATAATTAACGACAGCAGTAATATATTTTACATGGAGATTAACACAAAATGCCTGTTAATTGATATTCTAAAATCCTTTAATCACACTTGCATTTAAAATAAAAAGAATATTAACCCATGTGTTCAAATTCATTGTCTTTTTTACAAAGATTGTACTATGATTTGTAACAAAAGTGCTTTTTTAATACACTTTGAATACTGTGTATTTTCATTTCTTTCTAATTTAGAAAGGCTCGACATTAAGCATTATCATCATGGTTTTAAACGATTATTAAAAAAACGCATTATTTCAATCATAAGAAACGGTATCATCAATTTTAAATGATTCGGATATAAGTTTATTTCACCATCCATTTCCAAAACGCTGCAGGGTTTCATATATACCTAATAGTTAATATTAAATTTTTTTCAAATAGCAAAACATCCGAATTGCAACTGCTTTTATTGTCTTCGAAACTATCAAATATCGCTAAAGTAGTTCTAAGTGGCATGGAATGAATTTGAACGAAAATTTTGTTTCGCCCCTCTCTTATAGAATTGTTGACTTCGAAAGCTACTAGAAAACTGCATCGAGAGATATAAATATATCGAAGAATCGTTGAAACTAAAGAGTGCATTTTCGAGAAGTAAACAAAAACGGGAAAAAAAAAGAAATAGTTCGAAAAAAAGTACGCAAATCTCATTTTAATGCCTAAACAATCCTTTCTATCTCGCGTTCTTTTATTGATTAAAGAAGGGATAGATATGTATATATGTATCTATGCATATCTTCTCGGAATAAATATATCTATACACATATGAAGTCAAACGTTTTAAATTAACTTTGTAAAATAGTAAAAGTAAATGGTTCGTTTAAAAGGGCGGAGATATCTATCTGTTTTCTGGAAGGAAAAACTAAATGTGCTATTGGCATTTTCCGTAATGTGTTTCTAGATCGAATACGTTATGGTGCAAGTTATTTTTAAATATTTTGCAAACGGAACGTAAATGGTTTAGCTCTTATAATAGTCCATTTTAGCATACATTGTGAGAAATTTAGGAATTGAATTGAGAATGGTAATTCGTTTTGGATATATAATGTAAGTGTTTCGTTATTAGAGTGAAAATATGTCAAAAAGTATTTGGAAGAGGCTTTTGAGGATTTGCTTCCTACGCCTACGATGTCGAAATTCGTAAACAAACTTAAAATAAAATAGTGATTGATTTTTGTTTTTATTTTTTGAGATAAATATCGAAGGAAAATTAGGTTTTTAAAATTAGATATATCCTGATACTCGTTGAGAATTACAAATGAATAGCGATTACAATTGAAATAATAATTTATAGTGTTTACAAAAAATGTTCAAATTGTATTAAATCAAATACAGAAATCCAATTTTATATTTATGTCAGTGATAATAATGTAAGAAAAATTATATTATTATTTGAATTATACCAGATTATATGAATTTTCTCCACTTATTTAGATATTATGCATTTTTATTTAAATTTTCTAACCAAGGTTTCAAAATAACAGCATTAATTAAACAATTTCTTTTAATATGTAAATTAAAACACTCTAATTTCTCTTTTATTTTTTGGTTGTTCCGTATTCTTTATGAAATTAAAATTACCATTAATTTTACTAGCTCATAAATAATTAAATGTTAAAAATATTTTATCGGTTCTTAAAATGGACAAAATGTCTTCTTTAATCATCTAGCATCAAAGAAGCAATAAAAAAATTGAGTCAAACTAGATTTTTCCAATGTAGTAAGTAAATTAAATTTAATCATTGAAAACTGCTCTTCAAAAATTTAATCAATAAAACTGGAGTAATAAACAAGTCCGTTTCGAATTAAATCCTAACTTCCTAAATTAATTGTTGCTCGACAGAAAGTAAAAGACTTGATGGCACTTGGTAACTTTTTCGGCAACAAATCTTTTCACCTTATAAAGTGAGTCTTATTTATAGAACACTATGATTCCAGAGGACCAATTAATGATCATATCTTTCGCGCCTACAGATCGCCTGCTGTCATCGATATACAGTACGTAAGAATCGATATCCAGTGTTACACGATAGTCTTATCTTTTCGTCCACCGTCTAAATCATTTAGCAAATGATCTCTTAATCCGTTCTGACAAGGCTTTTAATCAAGTTTCGTGACCGTTTTATGGAGGCAATAAGTGAGGAAGCCGACTTTATTTCGATGGTAAGTTCATGATTTGTCGAGAGAGTTCGTGGGATTCCATGTCATTATCTGGCTATCACCTCTTGCTTTTGAGCCTTCTAACGTGAAGAAAGGGATAGATTCTTTGGAAATTAAAACGGGTAGACCAAAACTCGTATTTTCTGTTTTTTGTTGTTGTTTCTGACTATTTGAAGAACAGGATAAATGTACTCTTAAATTGTTAATAATTTAAGTTTCGTTGCTGAAAGAATTTGTGCTAGACAGCAAACTAAAAGGCATATAAAATGTATCATGTACTGAAATTAAGAAATAGTTGGTAATCATTTTGTCAAATAAGATAAAGTTTTATTTTTCGGAAATCTTATTTTGTCTTACATTTTGTATGCACTACTTTATGAGTTTAAGTGATTTAAAGACATCTTGAATTTTTTTTTCTTTTGAGTTACAAGTTTAAAATGATTTTTACTTATAATCTTATTCGATCCAATTTTTGAAGCATAATTACTAGTATCTGCAAATATAAGTTTGTTGAAATTACAAAAAAAAAAAAAAAAAAATGCTTAATTTGATTTTATTTATTTGACATTCAAAAGTGTTTCTGAACAAAAAAATAAAACTGTAATATAGAAAAATTATAGCTTATGAGCATATTTATTGTTTTTAAATATGTACAGTTAGTTGATAAAACAATATGTTTTCCTTTTTACATTTTTTATTTGTTAAAAATCAACAGTACTTCTAAATAATAAAATAAGCTTGCACAGTATATTTTCAGTCCAATAAACTACAAACTAAAATAAAACGTTACCTCAATGACTATATAAATAGAGTATTTTTTCAATGAAAGATTATGTAATAAGAGCACCTTTTAAATTTTCCTCCGTTGCTATGAAAATAATGTAATCTTAAACAGACCAAATGTTTCCACAGATTCAATGTTTTGGAAGACTAACTGTATACAAAATATTATTATTTTTAAAAAAATTATTTGATAGCAAAAATAAAAGTATTCACCATTAATATTTGATTACATATATTGACAACTTTTTCTTAGAGCGTAGCTAATTTTAAAATTCTGCTTTTCAATAAAGAACACATAAATAATGAGCATAAGTATATGTTTTTTTATTTTATATTTTTAATCCCTACCATTACATTTAAATAAAATAGTTCAATTTATATTCTCAATTTGAAGAAAATAAAAAATGTTTTAAAGATTTAAATTAAAAATAAATAAATCCTTTATATTTTTCAATAATTTTAATGTATTTAATAATTTTAGTGTACTTTACAGTAGACATATTATTGAAAACTGAGTTGCTAACATTGTATAATTTATTCCTACAATGGACAGTATATTCAGTCAGGTTAATTATCTACATATATGCCTTGTCATTAATATTTATTCAGTTAAATTTCATAATAAAATTCATGAAGTCTCTATATACAGTTCAACTTATTCAATGAAACATCCCGAATCAACATATTTGAAATTAAATTTCAACATACTATAATGGTCAAATTGGTAATTCTTTACTTGTCTTACTTAATACATAGGAAACAGAAAATATCGTAGAAAATTGATAGGAAATGTAAACCTTACATTTAAATTGCACGGGATTAATGTTTTCTATCTGTCACAAAAAAGCTATATATTGTTATTTTTAAGGTTTTTTAGAAATTAAAAAGAGTGAATTAAATTTTTATACTTCTATCATTCAAAATACAACATTTCCCAAAACAAACAAAATTCAAACTAGAAACCAGAATGTATCAATCATTTTAAAAATGTATCAAGAATTATTGTTTATAATGTTTTGTTATAATTTTATTTGTTAAAATTTATAAATAATTTTTATATATTGTTAAACAAAACGTACGGCAAAGAAATGTAGTCGTTCCTTAAATCATCACGAAATTAAAATTTATGACATAAAATTCAGAATACAAAGGTGGTATTTTGTCCTTAAAAATGAAGAAAACCTAGAAATACAATAATGAATAGAATGCTAGAATCAAACAAAAATCCTAGAATCAAACAAAAAAAAAGCTTTTATAGAAATAGTAGATTTTTTACAAATGTTTTTCTGTTCACCAGGAAGAGCAACAAGAAGATTTCTCTTTAATACGTATATAGCCTCCCTTGATTGCAATGGGTTACATTGTTTGGCATCGTCTATCAATACTCAACTCCAATAGTTCAACAGTAACAGTCTTCATTATTCAATGTTCTCCAAAGGTTATAATCGTGCTGATAAATGTTCCACCAATGCATCCGTCGTATATGCTGATCAATCTATCCTAATATCTTCACTTTCTGGAAGCACCTGAACAGCTTGAGTGCGGTGTGCCCTTGGCGTTATAATCCATAAAATCATCTGCACCAATCGCATTGTCTATTTGCACCAAGGGTACTGCGGCACAGACGGACATGTAGTAGCATCTCTTGCTGGCAATAGTGATCTGTAAATATACCTCTGTCAAAAATTTAGAGCTCAGTCAGCCCGTTCATCTGAATGTCTCCCCAGACGAGCACAAACATTTCATGTTTTAGATTTTTTGTGAAGAAAAGTGGTTTTTTTTAAAGTATTTTAATACTTATGAACTGCCAAAGAAATAATACCGCTTCTCTTGACCAATAAATAAATACATAAAGGATGACTTCATTGAGTTAATATTGAATAGTTACCTTAAATTATCCCTCACTTTGCCCTTCTTACGTTGCACTCCTTATCATACCCCACATAGCCAGATACCTTACATTGACTCTTAATAATATTTTTATCCCACAATAATTAAAGGGAAAAAGGCATTAAAAATTTGTATTAAAATTTATCATTTTTATTCTTAAGATCATCAATTTCCATTATGCGAAATTGTAGAGATTTACTTAAAATATTCTCTAGGCACCATTGTTTATTCGGTAAAGAGAGAATCATTTATTATATTTAATCTTTCTTCAATTTGTAGGTCATCTATTTTTGTCCCAACTGAAAACACGAAAAATGTTTTCGATCTGAATTCGCGTCTTCTGTACTGGTAGACAACATAATGAATCGAGTTTCATTTCGGCTTATGATTGAGAGAATATGAAGTTTATTAATTTAGAACCGGTAATTCGATTTCATCCAGAAAATGTTTTGAATGGAAATGAAGATGGTAATATCGGCATCCAAATTCATGCATAAGGCTTATGCTCCCCATATATATATACTTTGTGACTAAATACACAGCACACGTGATTAGACTTCAAACCGTGGAGCCAGAAGGACATGACAATTGCATTCATAGATGCACAACGTCAAGTTAATATTGATTCCCCCCGTTTCAATTTAGCACGTTGTTGCCGAATATATTGATTCAATATTTATCTTAAACGGCCGAGTTAATTTAGTTCGTGAAATCACTCTCATTATTGGGTCGGTCTCTTCCGCAATTGATTTTCTCTCTCTCTCCTTCTCCAATTGTTATGATATTCTGTCACTACAGGCGACAATGAAGTTGCTGAAGTTAACTTTTTATAAAAAATAAATTATTGTGTGCTAATGGTATCCGAAAATAACATTGATATGTCTGGTAGGAAATTCAATTTGAAATTACTGAATGCCGAAAATTAGTTGTTGTTTTTTGTCTTTTGATACTTTCAAAAAAAAAATCATAACCATAATATGACCTTTTTAAAATCGCAATGCGACGTAATGTTTCTGAGTAAGATTCCCTTCAGTGCTGCTTGCTATTAATACTTGTTTACAGACAAAGTAATACTTGTTTACATAAAAGTAATCAAGAAATATTTTGCAAACTTGACTAATAAAAAATATATGTTGTATCTTATCCCACTTGGTAGAAATCTAGTCCAAGCCCACGAACCCATAGATAGAAGTCTGACTTTTCTCCGTAACGCTCTTACAGTCGTATGAGACCGGGGCCTACGGCTTAAAGTGGATTCCGAACCATTACAAACATGCATGGCACTGCCGGGACTGGAACCCGAAACCTGTGTCCCCGAACACCAGAGACCTAGATACTCGGCATTCACCCTCATTGTAAAAAATTGTTACAATGAAAATTGAAATGAAGTTGCTGTAGTTAACTTTTATAAAAAAACAAATTATTGTGTGCTAATGGTATCCGAAAATAACATTGATATGTCTGGTAGGTAATTCAATTTGAAATTACTAAATGGAGAAAATTAGTTGTGGATTTTTTGTCTTTTGATACTTTCAAAAAAAATCATAACTATAATATAACATTTTTAAAATCGCAATGTGACGTATTGTTTCTGTGTAAAGATTCTCTTCTGTGCTGCTTAATATTATTAGCTGTTTACATACCACTATAAAATTAATCAAGAAATACTTTGCAAACTTGGCTGATAAAAAATGTATTAAAAATAGTTAAACTTCATAACTATTGTTCTTTTAGTAATTAATAGTATGCCTTTACTCAAGTTATGTATAAGTTTTTAATTTTTTTTGAAGCCTGAAATTATGCTAATGTAATGCTTGTGTATAATCTTATTTATACGGACCACCTGTTCAAATTTTAAAGCCAGCTTATTATCATCATTTCATCAGAGCTTTTATAAAACTCTCTCTTATACCAGCTTTTAAACCGGGAAGAACATGGTAGAGTCTAAAAATGAGTACGATATTGAAGATAGAATAAAGGTGATCGTTAATAGGAATTTATTAATACTGATTTAATTTTTATACCTAAGGATAAAACCAATCTATGCGACTCTAATTTTATTAAAAATTCAGAAGTGCCATATTTAAAATTTGTGGATGCCATAAAAACGATGATTGTTTGAATGCTATGAAGACAAATTTTTTATTCGTTTTATAGTTCGTTTATGTCACGTATGTTTAAATTCATAAATGATTATAGCAATCCCTCAAAGATTGCACTTTTTCAAACACTATTTTCTAGAAAATATATTATTAAAAATTATTTCTTGTAATTATCTGGAATTCTATGGCAAAGCCTTTCTTGACTAAATTTAGTAAATATTTTCATCATTTTATTGTAGATCTTTTATACCGTTTCTTACTTACGGCCTGTGGCCTTTGGTACCACAGGCTTCAGGTTGGAATCCTGGCTGTGTCATGGATGTTTGTTAGTGGTTAGGAATCAACATTAACTGTAGGTCCCGGCCTAATTAGCCTAAAGTGTGCAAAATATGACCATAGAACTACAAACAGTTTCTTAAACATTTATAGTATTTATTTGAGTATAAAAATTCAAATGTTTGAGTTTAAATTACACCAAATATGATAGAAATTAAAATCTTTTTAAGAAAATTTGAAATATTAAAAAAAAAACATTTTGATTAAATTTTTTATGAATTTACTAAAACTTAAGAAATGTGTATTTTGTAGGAAAAAATATTCTGCATACCTTATACGACATTTTAGAGCTGTATTTCTATAGCACGTTCATTTAATGCTTATTGATTTTAGGTAAATATTTTACAAAAGTATTTTTCATTAAGTTACATCATAGATTTTTGGTGTAACTGTTTTAAATCTTTTAACATGTATTTCGCTTATCTTATTAAAAAAAGAAAGAATGATTCTTTGAAATATATTTTGCATACATTTCTAGCAAATTATCCTCATCAGTATTGTAGAATAAATATTGTTAAATTAAGGAATATTATTTTTTAAAATAAGAAAACGCATTTCCCTTTGTTTGAAAAATTATATAATTGGAATAATTCCTAATAATTGAAAAATTAAGTGGAGTAATTAAAATTAAGTGGAAAATTAAGTATTCTAGTGGATTAGGTCTTTATTTAATAATTTTATATTTTAAATTACTTGAATTCGAAGTCGAAGAACACCATGTAATTTTCTATCATGGAAATATAATGTACAGCATTTATAACTATATATATAAGCGTCATGATATTAAAATATAAAGGAAATTATTACGGAGTTTAAACTTCAATGCTCTGACAGTTTCTATAGCAGGTTTTGACCATTGTAAAAAAAGTTAACGATTTCAAATTGACAAGATCGTGAAAAAGTTATAGGTTTTTCATTACACTAAAAGCCGCTGCATTGATGGACAAGATTTTACTCTATATTTTGGCCTCTATCTTTAGGTTTGTTCTTCGTAAATTTGAGTTGTACTATAATATGTATATACATAAATGAATTGAGAATTAATAATACTACGCCTATTATATTAATACCTGTGAAAAGCTCTTTTAATCTGCAAGTGATAGTGGCACTTTAACAGCATGCCAAATTCATTTACCATTTTTACTCGTACCTTGTTGAGTTCTGATGCTCTCTTAATTTGCTAAGTCTCATGAACCTTTCTGAATTAACGAATTTGCGAACCTCAGCACTTCCACGTAATTGACTCAGAGCACCCGTTTCTCTCCAAACTTTCAGCCGGTAGTTCTCTGTAGGCAAGTTAGTATCACTGCAAATTTTAAAATGGCCAACATTTTAAAATTCATCGCTTCTGTCGAATTTCAAATTTTATTTTTCCAAATCTATCAAACAAATTTGGCATTTTGTAAATAAACACAAACGTTGTTATTTATATTTTGGTGAAATAATTATTTATTACAGAATATTAATGCACTGAATACTAAATTTAAATCTTACGTAGTACATCTCATACACTTTTAAAATGGTTTTTAAAATAAAGGCACAAAAGAAATATTAAGACATTTTTACAACTTTCTGATTGTTTTTTATACTAATGCAAGTAAATTGAAACGTGGATTTAAATTTTTGATTTCTAAAAAAAAAAAAAAAATAAATTCAAAATTTATGTAATGTTTTTGTTTTTGTCTGACAAAATCTGAAATATATGTGTTTAATTGCAATTTATGAAAGAAAATATGTTACTGTAGTGTTGAATTAAAGATTTTTTATATAAAAGACATTTAGTATTTATATTTTAAGTTTTGAATAAATTGATAATTTTAAGTAGAATCGCAATAGAGAAATTTAGAATTATGTCATTTAAAAATTGCAACTAAAAGATGAACAAAGTGGATATAATTAATCACAATAATGCTTCCATGCTTAACTTTAAACCAGCCCTGAGGTATTTTTTATAATTACTAAAAACAATGATTTCAACATTTAAATTCTGTAGGAGATCTGAAATTTTTAATATTTTCTAAGTGAATAAATTTTATCATTTTTCCATAAAAATATGAGTATTATGTGGTCATTTTTTTACCATATTATGATGCATTATGCAAAATAAAAAAAACTATTTTACATTTTTTTTTATTGTTATTAAATAATTCTGAATTGATCATCGGTGAAAAAAGGGATTTCGTATACTTATTACTTAGTGCATTGATATCAATGATCTTGCATCTTGTAATATTTTCTTAACAAATGTGCCTTTAAATTATCCTTTCACAGCAACACAGTTTATTATGCAAAATTAATCTCATAATGTTATTAAAATTACACTTTGCACCATTTAATTAATTTTAATACACGTTACGCTTCATTGAATTAATTTTAAAACCACTAGGCTTTAAAATTAAAGGCATACTTAATTATTTTAAGCAATTTTAAAGGACTATTATCTTCCGTGTACAATCCATATAAATTTTAATGTATTATGTGATTATATTTATCAATATTCAATGGCTAACAGTGAAATAACTACTGTAATAATTTTTTAAAAAAGAAACTTTCATTAGCTATTCAATTTTTTTCAACTTTGATAAAAAAGAAGAGAATAATCAAGATAACAAGATATAAGATAATTGGCAAGAGAATAATCTTTCAATTATATAAAATATGAATATAGAATGAAAGAGAAGAATATTTTTTTTCCGAAAAGAAAAAAATTAACTGAGCTTTAATTGTCAACTACATTTTTTTTTATAAATAATCCCATTTTTGGAAGGCTTTAGACTTTGTACGAAACTATTTTACACACACACACAAATCTGATCTGATTTTTTTCTCTTAAGTTCGTGTCTTGAAATAACGAACAAATTGATCTGAGGCATATACGTCTAGAACGGCAGATATGCAGCAGAATCAACGTTACGCGAAGTGTGGACGGAGGTGAGTGAACCACTGAAAGGCTTATTACACTGGACCCTAATTTTGCCTCCACCACAATTTTTAACGAAAAACTCTGGAAAGGGCATTTAAGGATTTCACGTTCTCGTTCCCATTTCCCCTTCTTCAACAAAAGAATTTTCTGGCCTAAGGATTTTTAGTGCACTCCCAAATGAGTAGACACAAGAGTTTTTAGAAATTCATTGTTAAATTTAATATCCAGTTCTGTTAGTACAGAAAACCAATCCGCTATCCACCAGGCTTCTTACACTTCAATTAGATTACTGAAATCCCAAACATTCATTATCGATTCAATGAAATACTATAATGGTATGCATCTAAAGAATTAAAGCAAGATAACTTAAAAATGAAATGTTAGAAAATTCATAAGATTGCTTATGAATTTAAATATTGTTTGGGTTAAATTAAAAATTCAATAATTGCCGTATTATATGGCATATTAAAAATTTTAGCCCATTTAGTACTAGTCTGTAGAAGTAAAGATATTTATAAATATATATATATGCCTCAAGAATAGGATATAAAATGTAAAAAAAAAATTATCAATATTTACAATATCGCAACAAAATCATAAAAAATTTTCTTGGAAAAACTGAAAGATGGATCCAAAACCAATTTCACTTTTTATAATAGTTATTGCAGAATCTATAAATGTCTCTGAAAAATATCAAATAGATTGCGAATCAAATTGTGTTAGTATAATGCTAAATAAAATCCATTAGCTATATTCCAATTATTTTATAATTCTAAAATTTATATACTTCTTCTTTTAAAAATGAAATTTTAATATTATAACTTTATTAAAAAAGTGAAAAACTGATTTTATAAAATTTTTTTCATTAGTTTCAGATATAGATTTTTAATATCAAATTGATATTTCTTTATTTTACCATCTTTTTCAAATATAATATGGATAATTATTATTCTTAACAAAATCATTTATAACACTTTACTGCGAAATTCAAAATTCATTTTAATGAAAAGCCAGGTTAACTAATGAAATGTATTAACTTTAGTATATAATCTATTCAACAAATTGGATATTTCGAGAAACATCGATATGCTTTTCAGTGTAATTAAGTATTAGTATATTAATCGATATTCCATTTTTCGATTTCTTGAATACGAAACATGAAATATCGATTAAATAATTATTAATATTTTCATACGATCAAACGTATTTGATTTCATATACTTAATCTTCCATAATTCAGCGATTTTGTATCGTTGTAACGATGTTGAAAGAAAAACGAAATTTGCTTAATTCCACGCCAAAGTTTTGAAATTAGTTTTGGGATATAATTCATGCATATGTTAATTTCATCAGAGTAAAAATTGAATTCTTATCTTCTCGTTTTGTTCTCACCATTGTGGGCATTCACTTTTCTGTAGAAGAGGCTCATTAAGTAACTGGAAATGAAAAATAGACTTAGTAAATTTCGAAGCTACCATCCATTTGTGTCCCCAGGGACAAAAACACCATTACCTGGAATCGTAATAAACTTGCAGCCACCCCCATTATTATTACAAGCGTTCGAAACTTCGCACATAATTTATCAGATGAGACGGCACCTAAATTTTCCTACAATTTACTTGGATCACTCTGGCCCGGTTACCCAAGTTAAAATGTCGACGCCTGCGTATGCTAAGTATCGTAATAATCGCTGAAAAATAAAGAGACTAGAAAAGTGATGAAAAAAGGTTTGCGAAGTATTTCTCCTGTCACTAACTATGTTCCGAAAATAAACCCACCTGAAATCCCAGGGGCTCATCGTATCCGGCAAAAATTCGTCATAAATGATAGGATTCCTAAGTTTTGGATGTTGCTACGGGTAACCAAAATCAAGCTGTAAAACGAGTACTGAGTTGAGGTTATAATTTATGGTTCTTACGAGGCCTACCGAATGCGTATAATAGATACAGAAAACTGTGTAATTGAGCTTGGGGGCGTGTTGTTGTACTAAGATGACGAGGAAATAAATGGAGATTTCAGCGACTGTCAGATGATAAGTATCTTCTAGTATACCACCTAAAAATTGCGCTGGAAATTTATAACTTTAAAATGTAAATGGGAGTAGTTAATCCATTAGGAAAGTGTCAGAAAAATCAAATTAAGTTGAATTGTATTTTTCTGTATAGTGATTAACTAAATTTCTGTAGTGAAATTTTTTAATAACTTGGAAGAGTAATTATGCTATCAGTATTTAATATTTATTGTCAGAAAGTACACATTTAACTTAAAAACAGTATCAGTAAAACTAAAATTTAATTTTATGGACATTGCTATGCATAAAAAAAATTTACTTGCAAATATTAGTTCTGCTGAAATGGTAAATAGATGTTTTGAATTAAATTCATTATAGTAAAAATTGCATAATTTAAGTTCAGTATTCATGGTGGACAAGTGTTTAGAGGTTCTCTAGAAATGACATGATGATTGCAAAAGTAGGCATATATTTTTCCTTTATTTACCATCCAATGTATAATTATGATTCATCTTGTATGGAGACAATGGTTTCTGAACAAATAGAGGTTAGAACAACAAGAGGCTACATTTTGTTAATAGCCATGGAAAAAAATAAGCAAAATTTGCAATGGATTTAAACTAGTCAGATTAAAATCTATATTAAAAAGGATATGTAATAAAAAGTAATTGAACCATCCCCCTTCTGGACCATTTCCTCAAATATTTCCTGCAAGAATTGCACACCAAAGGCTACATTTTGTTAATAGCCATCCTGGCTGGAAAACAATAAGCAAAACTTGCAATATATTTAAAGAAGATAGATTAAAAATTATATTTAAAATGATATGTAATAAAAAGTAATTGAATCATTTCACCCTTCTGGATCATTTCCCATTGTCTAAATTTCAATAATATACATTGATTAAAACAATATTAATAGGGCCGTAAGTATAATATCTTACGTAATACAATTATATCCAAATACTTTAGTCTATTTCAGTTTGAAAACATCGCTTAAAACCAGAATAATTCTAAAAATTAACTTTGTAACTTTAACAGATTAATTTATTTTTGATTTTTATTTCCTCGTATATAGCAGAATTAAACATTTAATTCGTACATAATAGATTAAAATGTCCAAATTGAGTTACATAAGTTGCAGTTTCAGATAAGGTCACAAAGTATTTTAATACAAAAATCATTATTTGATTTGCATCATCACTCCATTCTATATAAGTAATAGTTTTATTACAGTCAGAAATTCTTGGGTGGAACTAACGTCTCTTGTTTTTATTTCAGGTAAGTGATTTCTTCTGATGGAACACCTTTCTACAGAAAAAAAATTTGGGTTTAGTTTAAAAACAGAAAAAAATATTCCTAAATGATTCGAAAAACATTAAAAAATAAGCAATTTACACTTTCTTATTTTGAAAATTACTTTGGAAATGTGTAAAAAAAAATTTTAAATATATGTATATCTTAAAAAATCACTTTCTTTTAAAGCACGTTTTAAGATTTATGAAGATTATACTTTAAAAGGTGTTATACTTTTACAAAAACGGTATTTTATAATTGTATCATGAAAATATCACTTTAAGAAATAAATAAATTAAAACAAAAATTTTAAAATTAAATTATAAAAATATTATTTAAAAAATATACAGAAGTTAGGAGTATTTGCTTAATTTCCAACATGCAATTTTATCAATGCTGTTTTTATTCTAAACCTGAATTAACCTAAGAAAAAAGACACTGGGAAGTAAAGGTAAGAATTTTCTGTTCTTTGTAAATGCTTCAAATTGAAATATAATTCAATTAGGTTTAGATTAAAAATTTCTTTTGAAGAATAATGGTGAAATATAAACACATATTTTATAGATTTTACTAAACAACTTCGGTAAAATCCAAACATGCTTCTAGAATTTTATTACATACTTCACGTTTCATTTATTTTAGAAAATGAGAAAAATAAAAAATAAATATTTCTATATATATATATCTGTCTAATTCATGTAAGTGTTGAATTATTTTTGGATTCAATGCCCACATTATATTATGATCTTACATTGAGGACCATAAAAATAGTACAAAGTTTGGTAAAGAAATAAAGGGAAATAGATGGATTCTAGTGTAGCAGAATCTAAAAAAAAAATCATGCACTAACTGATTAAAAATTCATCTGATTGAATTTAGATAAACTCCTTAAGTGGGACTCCTAAAGAGAAACAAAATTTGATGCAATACTTTTCTTAGTCTCTTTTTCTTTTTCTTTGTGTATTTTTCGCAACGCCTTTTTCGATTAAGTAGAGAAGTTTTTCGAGCCTGTTTTATTTTCCAATTTCTAGTGAAGGTAAATGTTGTTTTTCAGTGGGTCAAGCAATAGAAACTGTGAGAAAAAATGGGAAAGGTTTAGATGTATTCAGTAATATCACTAAAATAATAAAATAATGTCCAAATTCCTATTTCTACCTTAAAAGATCTTAGAGTGTGACTTTCTGAGATACGAATAAGCATAGAGAAAAATCCTTAGAATGTTTTATTTTTTAGCTTTAACTGCAGTAGTGGGAAAATTCTCCAACACTGAATCTTTTAAAATCACAGAAATCAATACTTAAATTGAATAAAAGGTTAAAAGTTTTGCTTAATAAATTTTGTGTCAAGACTGCATTAATTGTCTTTTATAATAAAAGGTGTGAATTTATATTTGGTAGTAAAATATTTACAAAGCTATACTTTAAAAAAATAATATATATTTATTTTATTATTTTTATTCTATTGTTTTAAGCTTCTAATTTCAATATTGCAGGAAAAATAATGTACGATAATCTTGTATTAGCAGAATACTTTTTAATTAATCTGTAAAAACGTAAAAATTACTTAAAGTTTATATTGTTAAAATAAATGTCTTAAATTTAAACAACTTTTGATGAACAATCCAGTTAAATTGTTTTCTGTAGTTTCGAAAAAAAAAAGTGTATTGTTTTCTTTTTTCTAGTTTAAAAAAAAATGGTACATATGTTTCTTTTTTCGTTCCATTTTGTAGAATTTCAAAGAAATTACTCCTAGAAATTTTGAATTGTGCAAATTGATGTGTTTTCCATTTTTGATTTGTTATTATAATGTTGTCTTTACTGAAACCCTTTAATCGACCATTCTATTATTCATTATTTTGTTTAACTGATTGGTAATTTACTCTATGTTTTCTGAGCATTTCAAAACAATGTTATAATTTTGGATTCTGCTTTTGTTTATAAGACAATGTGGCGAACTTAAATATTGGAATTCGTATTTCACAAGCAAGTTCTCATGACCTATCGATAACTGAAAATATTTTATGAATCGTTTATTTAACATTCAAATTCCTGGCGCTTTTTTTTCCATATGCACCGTCAACAAATTTCCTTTTCTTTTACAGTACTTATCATAAATATAATCGTTTCATTATCATGCTCTACTTTCAAATAGAAGTAATCGAAATTATTATTATTATTTGGTTAATATCATTATTTGGATAATCTAATAAGTCTTATTGTTAATTTTGTGAAAGTGTGTATGATCGTAATAGGGCTGCAAATACCTATACTAGCAAACAAGCAAATTCATTGTTCAAAAATTAGTCCGCAATAAATGTAGGAAAAAATAGCAAATCCACTTTTTAGTCTTAAAAATAATCTGGACACTTAACTGATTAAATGCAATAGTGGTAGAAATTAAAACCTTATCAATTTAAGTTTTTTTAAATCATTAAAACTTCTCACAACCACTGATTGCTCACTACTGTAGTGAAAAAATAATATTATTCTTTATTTTAGCAACTTTCACAGTGTGGACTCCTTGTTTAGTCTGCCGAACTTGCTTTGGAGAAAAATTTCGAAGGTTCGACCTTCGGACTTTTTCGACCTTGAACCCTTCAATTGCGACACGCCCTAATGTTTTAAAAGCATTATTTACTTTCAAGCTACTTTTTCACTAGCCATAAGTTCACTAAAACAAAATATTGAGCTCGTTTTAACGAATGATCTTATTATTGGTGAAGTCTGATTTGTTCAGTTTTCTTACAACTTTATATCTCATCTTACTACTAATTTGTAAGAATATTCTTGTGAAGTTTTTCTCGGTCTTGAATGCTCACTTTCGTACACAATTTAATCTTTATGTGGATTCTCTGAAAAGTTCTCTTGTTATTAAGATTATTCCGATCCCACTGTCTAAGAAAGAAATAAAGATGATCTTATTTTTTTTTTTTCAATTTTATATTATTTAATTCGATACAATAATACCATCTGCATTTTGAAGAAATTCCACAAGCTTTATTCTAAAGTAAAAAAAATCGGCTTAGACATGACGGATACGCTGTTTACATATTAATTAGAACCATTAAAAATGGAAGAATCGGCCATTCACTCTACTATTTTTTAACTAGGTATGTGGGTGGGTGCCTTTGTTCTTCTCAAATTATTCGCACAGATGTGGCATCAAAGATCTTCCATAAAAGCATGAAATATTTTTCCGCTTTATGAGTGTAGTTCAACAACCTTATTTAAAATGATTAAAATTTTATTTTTAATTAGTCAAGCTATTTATTTTAAAAATAATTTATTTTATATATGATAAATAAGCTAATGTAAATTAACATTTTTATCCTAGTGGGAAAGAGACATTTTATGAGATATCTTCCCCTTTTTTATAGGAAATGTTACATAGAAGAAAAACTGTTAACTTAAGAACAAAGAACAAAAGGACTTAAGAACAAAAATATGATTTGCATATTAATAACCCTGATTTATATATTTTCTTTCTAGATTCAGTTTATACCGCTTAACTATGTCAATGTTTGTAAATGCTGTGTAACGTTAATATACCTATCCATAAATCACTCCAGCACTATAGTGGCTAAATTATTTAATGGCAGTGGTCTCCAAATTTATGTGATCATCAATACTTTCAAGAATTTGTTGGTTTTCTGACGTCCCCGTCTATTTAACTATTACTATAATAAGGAAAGCAAAAAATATAAATGTATTAGTAAAAAATTTATGAGCTTTTAAGGTGCTTATTTTATAGTTATTGCATTTATTGTATGTGTAATAAGTGTATATTCCTATTTTGTCTTCAAGTTAAAAGGATGCGTTTCTTAAGATAACAAATTTATGTGCGGATAAATAATCTATAAAATATAATATTTCATTTAGATAAAATAACAGTAATACATTTATCGTTACATGTTCGTAAATAAGACATTAGATATGTTAATAGAATTACGTATTGCTTTATTTGCATTTCTTACATTTTTCATGCCGTCCCCCAAACAACCCTTAAAATCAAACCAACCCCTAACCCAATATTCCAAACCAATTAAAACCAATATTCCAAACCTATATTACTTTGGTGATCACTGAAACAAAGAAGCCGTAAACATTCATTCTTACACCGTAGAATTTATTCTTTACAGCGTGTATTCATTCTTTATATCGTAAGCATTCATTCTTTACATAAAGAAGCCGTAAACACCCATTCTTTACACAAAGAAGCCGTAAACACTCATTTTTCTTAACAATACCATTGTTAATATCGCTTTAATACTACCGATAAGGAAAATAAACTCATTAGCATAAGTTAGTTCGTAAATAAGTAAAATAATTAATAAACAATAGAGTAAAACTATATTCATTATACTTTTAATAACTATATTTTCTTTTCTGCATAACTTGTATGTACTCCTTTTATTAGTATCTTATCTTGGAAGAATTAAAAATACCATTGTTAGCTATTTTACTCTTTTAATAAGAAACATTGATGTATATGAATATATATCAATGATATATATATATATATATATGAATATTTTCAATTTCAATGTATTTGCAGCTTTTTATACGACGCTAGTTGTTTATTTTTCAGAAATTCTCCACATTGGAATAAATATTGTTTCAGAGTATCTGGTATAAAATTTAAAACCCAAGTATTAATCTCAATTGCCCTTCTAGAAAAATGCTTTCCGCAAAAACAGCTTCCTTCTTTGGAAAATAAAAATGGCTTTTGGTCTCACTATCGCAACAATGTTACCCAAATACGGCAGTCTCTTGTCATTTTTGTATTCTGTATATATTTCCGCTTTGAACTTTCGTACTTTCAAAACTGCATAAAAATGCGCATTCAACAATGTAGCCAGAGTGACAGGAAGATGAAGTATCGTCTTGGCTAACTTTGCCCCTCCAACAAAAAAAGAATTCTATGGCATGTTCTTACCTTTAAAACCTTCACTACCTACTCAAAATGATTACGACGATCAGAAGAAACGTGGTAAAAGTCATTCTGTTACTTTGTAATCCTTGTAGTGTTTACTCGTTGCTTCTTAATTCTAGATTAGTTGAGATGTCACAAGTCTTTCTCACGGATGGACAGAATGAGATTTGCTTTATTTTTGTCCCTGAACCTTTACTGAAATATCGTCCGTTAACAAAAATACAAAAATTTATTTCAGCGTCATTTTTTATGACTATTTTATGCGATTCAATGACCCGAATGTTTGAGATATATTTCTTAAAGTTATACATTTCTTAAAGAAATAAAATATCTCTGAATTACGGTAATGGATATAAACTTGGAAATTGAGCTTTTTGTATGCTATACATTTTTATGACGTGGTTTCTGCGGAAACAAATCCGGCAATAATTCTCGATGGCCGTTGGATATATTCATTTCTTTGAAATGGCTAGACATGAAATGAGATATATAAACTTTAACCTCGGTTTCAGCGGTCAGTAATTTATTGAACCATTAG